>CM035156.1:129853766-130307274 GCA_020205615.1 Panax quinquefolius
TGGCATGCGAATACTAGCGTGGTAACTGTTGTTGTAGCCCAACTCTACGAGCGGTAGATGGTCATCCCAATTTCCTTTAAAGTCCATTATACAAGCTCTTAACATATCTTCCAATGTCTAAATTGTTCTTTCACTCTGTTCGTCTGTTTGAGGGTGATATGATGTGCTCATTCGCAACTATGTACCCATGCATTCTTGTAGACGTTTCTAGAAGTTCGACGTAAAATGCGGATCTCTATCAGAAACAATTGACACCAGATATCCATGCCTTGAAACAATCTCTTTCACATATAACCTTGTCAACTGATCTAAGTTGAATCTAATTTTGATCGGAAGGAAGTGTGCGAATTTCGTCAATCGGTCAACAATAACCCATACTGCGTCGTAGCCTTTCTGAGTTGTCGGTAGGCTAACCATGAAATCCATCATAATATGTTCTCATTCTGGAATCTCTAAAGGTTGTAGTAACCCACTCTGCCTCTGATGTTCTGCTTTAACTTTCTGACATGTTAGGCATTTGGCAACACATTCTGTAACCTCTTGTTTCAAATTTGGCCACCAAAAATGTAGTCGACGATCTTAGTACATCTTGGTGCTACCAGGGTGAATCGAATATCTCGAGTTATGAGCCTCGCTCAAAATTTCTTCCTTAATCTCTGGTATTGGCGATACCCAAATTCTACTCTCAAATCGCAGTATCCCTTCCTTATCCATCTGGAATCTTGATTCGGTTCCTTCGGATATCTTCTTTTTCACTGATTTACATTCGTCATCATGAAGTTGAGCCTCCTTAACCTTGTCTAGTAGAGGTGTACCAGATTGAATCTGAAATAGTTTCTCATCGATCACCATATGACACTTTACTTCCAATTCCAGCTTCTCCATTACTGAAATTAACTCCTCCTGTTCGGTCAACATCATCAGTTTCTCCCAACCCTTTCTACTTAAGGCGTCGGCCACCACATTTGCCTTACCTAGTTGGTATAAAATCTCACAATCGTAGTCCTTAGTTAACTCCAACCACCTTCTTTGGCGCATATTCAAGTCTTTCTGTGTAAAAATATATTTTAGACTCTTGTGGTCTGTATATATTTCACACTTCTCCCCATAGAGGTAGTGCCTCCAGATTTTCAAGGCAAAAACCAATGTAGCTAACTCCAAGTCATGGGTCAGATACCCCTTCTCATAATCTTTCAGTTGTCGTGACGCGTACGCAATGACTCTGCCATTTTGCATAAGTACACAACCAAGTCCTTTGTGGGATGCATCACTATATACCACAAAATTTCCTGTGTCATCTGGAAGAGATAACACAGGTGTTGTACTTAACCTCTTCTTTAATTCTTGAAAGCTTTCCTCACACTTCTCCGTCCAAATAAATTTCACCTATTTTCTAGTCAAATTCGTCAACGGAGTTGCGATCTTGGAAAAATCCTGAATGAATCTTCAGTAATAACCTGCCAATCCAAGAAAACTTCTTACTTCCGACGGCGTCTTCGACTAATCCCAGTTAATCACAGCTTCGACTTTGGAGGGATCCACCAAAATTCCATCTCGATCAATCACATGTCCTAGAAATTGTACTCTTTCAATCCAAAATTCACATTTTGAAAACTTAGCATACAACTTCTCCCTTCTCAATATCTCTAATGTCATCCTCAAATGTTCTTCATATTCTTCCTTGATTTTCGAATATACCAAAATGTCATCTATGAATACCACTATGAATTTTTCCAAAAATGGCTTGAACACTCCATTCATTAACCCCATAAATGTTGCAGGAGCATTTGTCAGACCAAATGACATTACCAAAAATTCGTAGTGACCGTATCGTGTTTTGAATGTTGTCTTCGGTACATCCTCTTGTCTCACCTTCAGTTATTGATAACCACTTCTCAAATCTATCTTTGAAAAGTATCTTGCTCCCTTTAACTGATCGAACAAGTCGTCGATTCGTGGTAATAGATATCTATTCTTAATCGTGATCTTATTCAGTTCTTTGTAGTCTATACAGAGTCGCATTGTTCCATCCTTCTTCTTCACAAATAAAACTGGCGCTCCCCACGGTGATACGCTTGGTTGGATATACTTCTTGTCCAGTAATTCTTGTAGTTGAACCATTAGTTCCTTCATCTCTACCGGTGCCATTCGGTACGGTGCCTTCGATATTGGAGCCGTTCCTGGAGCCAAATCGATCACGAATTCAACTCCTCTATCTGGAGGAAGTCCTGCCAAATCATCCGGAAATATGTCTGCGAAATCTCTCACTGCTGGTATCTCATCTATTTTTGGATTCTCTTTACGACTATCGACTATGTAAGCTAGTATCCTACACAGCCTTGCCTTAACAACCTCCTAGTCTGCATCATTGTCAGATAACTCGCTTGTTTAGGCGACTTGTTACTATAAAACACAACCTTTGACAGAGTCATAAGGTTAATTCGCTTCTTCTGGCAGTCAATTACCGCCCCATAATTGGATAGCCAGTCTATACCCAAAATAACGTCGAATTCTCCAAGTCGAATAGGGATAAGATCTACGTTCATGATATTACCCTTAATATCCACTCTATAGTTCTTATGCACATACTTAACAGGGATTATTTCTCTATTCGTAATTTCTATGTTCATGGGGTATTCTAACTCGTCCTTAAACAATTCTAAGTTCTTAGCAAAGTCATCGGATATAAATGAACAAGTAGCGCCCGAATCAAATAATACATAAGCATTAACTTTATTGATCGGAATGATACCGACACCACATCATGAGACGCGTGATTGCATCTGTCTGCATCATGTTGAATGTTCTGGTGGTCGGTCGATTGGTTGTGGTTGGTCCTGCGATAGTCAGAGTGCTTCCACCGGTATTTCCTCTATTTCCTCCCAAACCCGTCCCTCTAGATCCCTTCTTAGGACAATCCCTTGCAAGATGGTCCTTTGAGCCACAAGTAAAACAGGCACCCTTCTTTGGGTTTGGACAGTTTGGTACTATGTGGCCTTCCTGACCACAATTGTAGCACACTAGCTTCCCTTTCATACAAGCTCCCAAATGAGTTTTTCTGCAGGTTGGGCACGCTTTGATCTTCTTCTGCTGCCCTCTTTGTTGACTTTCAGCCGACGAGTTATCAGACCACTTCCTCTTCTGATTATGACAACCCCCAGTGTTACTCCCACTAGTCTTGTTATTACCTTCATTCTCACTCTTTTTCTTCTTCTGATCCTGATTATATTTCGTTACCGCCTCGCTTCCACCCTTAGTGAGTATGGCCTTCTCTAACACTCCAGCAAAAGTGTTCAATTGGAATATTGACACCTTGCTATACAACCAGGGCTTCAGTCCCTGCTCGAATCATCTTGCCTTCCTCTCATCGATATGAACTTGGTATGTGGCGAACCTAGCCAACTCGTTGAATCTTGTCGCATAATCAGCTACTGACATACTCGCCTATTTCAACTCTAGAAACTGAACTTCCATATGATTTTATGAACTGGTTGGAAAGTACATCTCGAAGAACATCTCTTTGAATCTTTCCCAGGATATTACACCTTTACCTCCCCGCACTTTGTTTGCCTGCCACCAATAACTAGATTCAAACTTCAATATAAATGTTGCATATGCGGTCTTCTGATCTTCCCTTACTCTAGCGACATCGAACACCTTCTCCATCTCTATCACCCAAGTCTGAGCTTCGATTGTGTTTATGGAACCCTTAAACTCTGGCAGTCCCACTGCCTTGAAGTCCACAAGTATAACAATATAACAAAAGAATAATAACATGCGAATAATCAAAGACTTCTGAAATAGGAAACTCAGCTTTTTAATCAAGATTGAATAACAAGAGACAAAATAACTTCTGAGGGTCATAAGACCTTGAACTATGTCTTAGGTTGTCAAGTGTTTATACTTGAAATCTTTAACAGTCATAAGACTATGGACTCTTCTTCTCGTACTTAGGGGGATCAACCCTTAGTACCATACTATGTACAATATCTTAACGCTAACGCATAAGTAATTCCATATACAGGGTTGTTCATCTCAGTTTGACATCAGAGTCCGCACCATAGGAAGTTTGGTTTGGATAATTCATCAAGGGTTCTGAATTTAGAACGCTCATCAACTATGGACTAGTCGAATCAATAAGGATTCGCTAGTCTAACAAAGTTTAACAGTAACTGATAATTTAATTTGAATAAAATCTCAAAAGGTATACAATAGAATAAGTATTGTATAATAGCATCATGCTTGAAAGATTAATAAACGTTAATATACAAAACAGACTTGATCAATAATAATGAGAACTTGCTCAATGTAGAAAGGTGAATTTATCAACTTATATAACGATAACAAGTAGTGTTAGGAAACTTGCCTCGTGCGTAGAATACACTTTAATTAAACTCGTTCCTTGATTTAAATCCTACATATCATTTACGCTCACAATAATAGTCAATTATAACGTAACTAGTCATCATACGTTCATTCTTTTTGTTTAAACTCAAATTATGATTAGGTTTAGTTAAATTACCATACTTGTTTTCATGTATTTTTACACTATACGAACAACAAGCTAATTACATAATCAACAATTCAATCAACATGTAAATATCTTATTGACATGATAAGAACCTATTTTAATATCTCATTGTATGACTAATTCATTTTTATGTTCATTAGATTAGGATACTATCACATTTTTATACTTGAACACTTCAAAAAAATGGATTTCTGGACATTCTGATAAGTGGCGCTACGGCGCCATTTTTAGGCTTATTCTCGGCGATGCGGCGCCATAGCACTGCGGCGCGATACTTGTACTTGGAGTTGGCGCCGCGACGCGAGACTCCAGTTTCAGTTCTGCAATTCGCAAAAATTGCAGAACATGGCCAAAAAAACTCCAATCAACATATTTTTACACGAATTTAGACATACCCAAACATTGTAATACACAATTAACTAATACTCAACCCTTCTAGCATGATTTTAACAAGTTAAAACACATAATTTGCAAAATCAACACATTTAATTTCACTATTCTTGATGTTCTTGAATGTTTTGAACATAAATCATAAAATTTAACACTACGGATTTGTTTTAACACCAAATCCAACCATTCAAGTTTTGTTTACTTCGTTTTAGCATGCATAGTTATATACAAGTGGAAATTTTACAAAACAATTTATGTTTGACATATTAAAATCACGTATAAGGCCATATGGCCATATAACATACTCTATAATCATATAATGTATAATTTTTTATGAAACTGATTAAATGGAACTATATAGTACATAGGAAACACATTAAAACCACATCTTAACTCATATATACATATAATCCTTACAATTTCCAATTATAGAGACTTTACAGAAGACTTAAGAGCCATATTCATGAAAACATAAATAACGTAGATATACTGGGTTGAAGAATTTACCCAAAGCGTAATGTAGATTTGAAACCCTTCTCAATTAATTCTTCAATCACACAACTCACACTCTCCCTCAACAATTTCTCAATCTCTCTCTCTGTGGTGCTTTTCCAGACTTAGACAATAAAAGACTAAAAAATAAAAGAGAGAAAACGTATATAATGAAGAACTGACGCAGTAGTGGTCAGTTACGCGATCATGGGTAACTGCTATCAACTCCCCTTAGGGCCTTGTTTGGCTGGCAAGAATATGTTTTAAAACCATTTAATTTAATAAAACCTTTATAATATAGTTGAAAAATGTCACACCCCTTTATAAAATAAATCCAATATCTTATTTAATTTATTTTAAATAAAATATAATAATTTCTCATTAATTCACATAGTCATATAATTAAATTTCTCATTTAATAATAATATAATTAAATTAAATTAAATTTCTCCACATTAATTTAATAAATATAACACATAATTAAATTAATCTACCACAACTTCATCAATTAATTATTTAATCTAATAATTAATTTATCAAAAATATTTATTCAATCCAATAAATATTAAAAATTAAATTGCAAAATCTCAGTTGTCACATCTTTTCCCTCATAAAAGGATTCTGTCCTCAGAATCACAACTCAACAATTCGTCCCATTACATTTGCAGCATCTATACGCTTTACACTAATCTCTCACTATCATGACATAATATCAAAATGTTTATTATTACCCTCGTCGCTCAACGTCTAAGGAATCACAACCATAGCAATCATCCACGTTCGTTTATCGTAACTACGGTCCCCAGATATCGGTTCTATAATATGCGTTTACATTCTTTATCTTTTACTCTCGTTTAATCTTTTCATTCAACCTTCATTAAAGGTTTAATTTACTAGATTAAGGGTTACATTAGTTGAACATTATGTTCTTTATCTTCCCGTACGTTTCCCCCAAGAGTTGAGCAGTTAAAAGCTCTTCTCTGGCTTTTTTCTCATTAATCGAAGCTGCATTATGCACTCTCTTTTTTATCTCTCGCATGCTGCCTTGAAGTTTGCGATGAGCGACTTTCTCGATCTAGGCCGCTTATACCACCTTACAAGGCATGGTTGGCGTCGCGGCGCCAAGCCATAACCCTAGAAAAATTCTCTAAGTGTTAAATCCAATTTGAGACACTTACTTCCCGCTTTCATAACTTATTCGTTATAACTCGAAACGAGGTCATTCCAAAGCCATTCTCTTTATTATCTTACGTACTTAATACCCCCTAGACAAAACTTGGTTTTGAATCTATTAACGTGCCATTCAATTGGTTTAATCTTCACCCTTTGTTTATTTTACGTTTTTAACGCTCTTTGTTCGCTCGTCCGTAATTTGGTCATCCGAACTCGGAATTCGTTTTTTCTTGAGTCCACGACTCACATTTTCTATGTTCTCTTACATTCTTATGAAACCCTACACGTTCAGGTTTATTTACTAACTTTCTAATTCTCGTTTGTCTTTTATGAAATTTTTGCCATAACTTCATTATAGCTAAGTTTTAATCCGTTCGTCATGAACGTTTCTACCATTCCTATTCAAGCAATATGCATCTAACTTATACGCGATGGTTTTAAACTTTTCCATCAACAACAAATATCCTACGATGGTTTTAAATTTGTCCATCAACAACGTTCTTCGTGTTCTTCGTGCTCTTCGTTCGTTCTTCATTTTAATCGATATTTTGGATTACGATTTCACTTTTTATTGGAATTTGATGTTATAGATCATCATTCATTACTTATTTCACCTATTTATTTATTTATTCCACTCGAATCGTTCTAATTCATTACGAATCTTATACTTCCTTAAGAAATTTATAAACTAAACTTTTAATTCTTATTTCCTCATTTTCTTACGATTTCAACCATATGAAATCATTCCTAACATCACCTACTTCTTATTTTCATTATGTTATGTTTTAAACATATAAAAATTAAAGAAAATCTAACATAGAAGTTAGGTTTTAATACCTTTCCTCTTTATTTTTCTTCCGCTAGACAAAACCAGCGATTTGCTAGCTTTTCTATTTCACGAACATTTTTGATCCGATCAATCATGCTCATGTTCTTCTTTCTCCCTCTCCATCTGAATCCTCTCTCTCTCTACTGTAGGATTTTCAAAATCCCATTTAAATAAAAAAAGCTTCATATTTATAGATTTTCCAAAGCTAGGGCAAAATAGTCATTTCACCCCTAACCTCCTTACTATTGACACCTCCTTACTATTCATAACTTAAGTGTTAAGTTAACTTAGCCCTTAAGTCTACTTAGCCTTTAACTTATGTGGTTCCGTCTTTCGAGTTTTCGTCCGACAGTTTTAAAAACTACGATTCTCGGAATCCAAATATTTTTGGATATTTCGTATTTCCTTTACCGATTAACTTTTACGTATTCTTCGGATTTCTGAAAAACTGAAAAATACTTTTTGGTATTAAGTGTTTTCCTTCACGTTTTACCCTAACATAGTTAAACGAGTGAAAAGTACACAACAATACTTTTTGTAGTTTTAATTTTATCCGATTTCTGTACGTTTTTCAAGAAAAACTTTTATCGGCTTACTTAACTTTTCACAGCATATTATCGTTAAATCTTTCGACGAAATATCATTTCAACATACCGAACTCTCGAAAAGGCTTAGGGTATTCAAACCCTAACCCATAGGTTTCGTCAGGCAAATAGTGCCTATTTTGTCTTTTTCCCCAGAAATATTTTGTTCCCAAATTTTTTTTATTTTCGTCTTGAAAATTATTACTCGTTCAGTAGACTCGTAGCCAGAATCCTCTCGACTTATAATCATCCTAGGTTCTAGAATGATTAATAAACACATTACACATAATATTATAAAAAAAAATTTATTTTATTAATAACTAATTCTTTAAACTTAAATTCTGGAAAAATCCAAATTTCTGGGTCGTATTTAACACGACAGTTGTATAATTAAGTTTTTATTTGTATTTTGTACCATGTATTTGGCGACTCGAGATGGGTGATATATACCTATTTTGGTGGCGTCACATTTAAAGACTTTAATATTTATCCTTGATTTCGTTTGATTAATGCTTATATCATTGTCATCATCCTCGTGCTTATATTGTGATGAAAGTCATCTTTGGCTTACGTGCAAAGATGGACTGTTGATTATTGGTTTTATAGTTTTATATCTTTGGCTTATGTGCAAAGATGGACATGTGTATGACATGATCATAACCACTGGTGATAATAACAAATATCCTTGGCCCGTAGTGCATGGATAATTCGATGATGTGATTGGCAGGATCATGACCATTAGTTAACAGTTGAATGTCTTTGGCTGTATTGCACTGACAGATAATTGATTGGTATGATCATGACCATTGGTTTTATAGTTGAATATCTTTGGCCCATAGTGCAAAGGTAGACAACTGATTGGTATGATCATTGTTATTACATTTGAATATCTTTATCCTTTGGGGTAAGGATATTGAGTAAACGTTTTATTAAGCCTTTGTGGTAAGGAGAAACTGTTGATGTACATGATTATAATTATGATTTGTGGATTTAACTATAATCTTTGGTGGTTCAGGTGAATACATGTTATGATAGTTCTTTTTGTCTTGGGTATAACAAAGAACTGTTGATGAGTATTACAAGAATGAAATATTAACGATGAACTTTTAATCTAGAGGAGATAGTAGACATTATGTTCTACTTGACTCTTCTAATGGATTGCTTATTCTGCTGCAGTTAAACTTGATGTTTATTGTATTTTATCAGTTTAACACTGTTGAAGGCTAAGGATAATTTATTCTGCATTATCTTAGTCATAATATTTCTTACTGGGCTAGTTGTGCTCACCCTTTTTGCTTCACAATTCCTTTCAGGTAATAAGAGTGTAGCCGGGTTTGAGAAATGGGTAACAGGAGAATAGAATGGTGGTCTATAGCTGTTGAGGTTCTCCCTAAATAGTATGGAAATAATTTTATTGAGAACTTTAGATAAGTGTGTCGTATTGTATACGTCATTTCATATTTAATTTTGGTTAACCGAATAGGCTTAGGTGAACCCAACTTTGGAAGGGTGTTTTTCCACTATCATACAAGATGTCTAATGACATACAACCTCGTGTTATCATAAGACATGGTTGTGCACATCCACTTGCTGAGTATATCTACGAGCACTACCTATATAATCTTGGAGTTCATTTGAAATATAGTTCTCACTTGGAGACAACAGAGATAATTATATGTTAAGAGAAGACTCACAATTGGAAAGAAGGTGATAGCAATCTTCTTGTTTTTCATTGGGGACTATTGGGTCAACCAAGGATAATTCTGTGGACATGTGATATCTATCATAACCTAGACGCATGGCCTCCCATGTACAAAGGATTCCTTGAGCACTTCCCAAAGATTTTAATTTCTAAAACAGTTATTGACTGTACATTTATGTAAGCTACCATTGTAAGGTTGTGGTCAAGGCACCATGAGAGTTACATACATTTGTATTGAAACTCGCAACTTATCTGTTGTCGTACTCTGCACAATAGTTCAACAGTTGTATAAATGAAGTTTGTATTTGAATTTTATAGTGTGATATCTGGCGACTCAGAATGGGTCATGTGGACCTATTTTGGGGGCGTCACAGTTGGTATCAAAACTTAGGGATATGATCCCTGGCTAAGATGTGAGACAAGAACTAGGAGGGGAGAGACGGGGAATTCCTTCGGCAGTATGACATACCTAAGTTTATTTGGTATTTAATTGGTCGGTCAGAGTATAAGGATAATATGTGACATGTCAATTAACCTTTGTTTTGAAGATGTATTCTAGAATGATATCTGAAATACAGGAGATGAGCAATGGAAAAATCATGATACAGAGGATATAATCGGGAAGGTACAATCTGAAAAGAAAGCAAGGTTTTCTCATCTCTTTGAACTACCAGGTATGTAAATTTCGAGGGCGAAATTTCATAAGGAGGGGAGATTGTGAGACCCCGAATTTAATGAAATGAAATTATTCAATTTTTATAATTATTATTCTATTAAGTAAATGGTTAAATTGATAAAAAGTACAGTAATACGCGTGGTTGCATAGTAGCACACGGTATTGATTATTGATGCTTACGTAAGAAGTCACTCAGTTATACTCAATTATTACACTGAGAATTGTTGCATCATATCTCTCATATTATTGATTCAATTATTGTCATAGTATCATCTCGCATAATATGTTATATTATTAAATCAATAATTGAGACTGGCAAAGTTATTCATATTATTATTTGTAATATTGACAATGTTTAGAAGTTACATCAAGGAGAGGTTTGGTCACCTAATTGCTACCAATAAGGAGAAATCCTTATCGGAAAGCCCCCTCTTTCTAGGGAACGACCTGGTTGTTAAATATTGAGAGTTATAATATTAATGATGAATAATTTTGTGTTGATTAAAGAAGAAATTGTTAGTTCTATTGTGTTGGAATTATTAGTGTTAGTGAAAATCGAAATTTATTTCAATAATAATTGATCTCCGGGAGTTATGGGGTAATTAATCGGATAAATGAGGAATTAATTGCTATTAATTCACATGATTATAACAATTTATTCACATGTGTGTACTATTGATTCACATTCTTGTACTATTAGGGGAGGTGGTGCAAGATTGATAATACTTGCATGACTAAGTTAAAAATGGAGGTATAGATGGAGGTACTATACTGTAATTTGTATTTTCACATGTCTAGAACTATTGATTCACATGATTTACTATTAGGGGAGGTGGTGCAAGTTTGATAATACTTGCAGGACTAAATTAAAAATAAAGGAAAAGAGGAAGGTATTATTCTGTAATATTTTGAGCCACAAAACGTGCAATTATCGAAACTATATTTTTCTATAAATAGAAGTTCATTCTTCCTTCATTCTCACCAATTCACTAAGACTCACAAGAGCAATTATAGAGAGAGATTATAGAAGAATAGTAGTCTGGTACTTCATTACTCCAGTGTCCAGTCTTCTTCTGAGGTAAGTGTTATTATTTTTATATTCTGAAGAGATATTATTTTTCGTATTCGTATGAATATTATTATCGTTCAATATTCATTATATTCGTTTAATATTCGTAAGGAATATTATTTTCATTCAATATTCATAAGGAATATTATTTTCGTTCAACCATTGTAAGTAAGGGGTTTCTGTGACGCCCCCAAAATAGGTATACATCACTCATCTTGAGTCAACAAATACATGGTACAAAATATAAATAAAAACTTAATTATACAACTATTGTGTAACATACGACAAAACATATGCTGTGAGTTTTAATACAAATATTGTCATATAGACAATATCAACACTCAATGGAGTCCTCATTACATTTATTATCACACTATTTTATAGAATAGTGAGGACAACTATGACACAATCTCGGACCATCACTCCATTCCCCGACTAGTCCCTGCTACGTTCTCATTTTTTAAAGAGAACAAGGAAAGCAAAAGGGTGAGCTCAACTAGCCCAGTAAGAAATATTATGACTAAGATAATGCAGGATAAATTATCATTAACCTTCAACAATGATAAACTGATAAAATACAATAGACATCAAGTTTAACTGCAGCGGAATAAGTAATCCATTAGAAGAGTCAAGTAGATAATGATATCTACTAACTTCTATGATTTAAAATGTTTTCATAAATTTTTATCGTTGAGACTCAGCTTAATAAATAAACCACATCATCGAATCATCCCTGCACTATAGGCCAAGGATATTCATTAAATCATCAATGGTCATGACTATACCGAATAATCCCTGGTCATAATTGTGAGACGCCGAATTTTATGAAATAAAAGTATTCAATTTTTCTATTTTGGTAAATGGTTAAATTGATAAAGGTTAAAGTTAAAGGTGACATTTGAAAATTTTTTCAAAGTAAGCAAGTTGTCATAATATAATTGGTGGTAAAATACGCGTAGTTGCATAGTAGCACACGGTATTGATTATTAATGCTTACATGAGAAGTCACTCAGTTTGATTCAATTATTATCGATATTTTATATATTATTGAATCAATAATTGAGATGACAAAGTTATTCATATTATTATTCGCAATATTGACAATGTCTAGAAGTTCTGTCAAGGAGAGGTTTGGTCACCTAATTGTGCGCCAATAAGGAGAAATCCTATAGGAAAGCCCCCTCTTTCTTGTGGACGTGATATTTTAGTCCGGAAGGATGAAAATAGTATAAATAGACTATAAACACAAAATTTACCGGGGATAACTTTCAAAAATGAAATTTTTGAGAAAAATATTTCCATTGTGTTGGGATTATTAGTGTTAGTGGGAATCGACATTTATTTCGATAGTAATTGATGTCTGGAAGTTATATTGACAAATCGGGTAATTAATCGGGTAAATGAGCAATTAATTGCTATTAATTCACATGTTATTAACTATTTGTTCACATGTTTGTACTATTGATTCACATTATGGTACTATTAGGGAAGGTGGTGCAAGATTAATAATACTTGCGTGACTAAGTTAAAAATGGAGGTATAGATGGACGTATTATACTGTAATTCGTAATTTCACATGATTATAACTATTGATTCACATGATTGAACTATTGATCCACATTATTTACCATTAGGGGAGGTGGTGCAAGTTTGATAATACTTGCAGGACTAAATTAAAAATGAAGAAAAAGAGGAAGATATTATACTGTAATATTTTGAGCCCCAAAATGTGTAATTATTAAAACTATATTTTCCTATAAATAGAAGCTCATTCTTCCTTCATTTCTCACGAATTCACTAAAGCTATAGAGTAATTATTATAGAGAGAAATTATAGAGAGCAAGAAGAAGAGAAGTCTGTTACCTCACTATTCCAGTATCCAGTTTTCTTCTAAGGTAAGGGGTATTATTCTTTCGTATTCCTGAAGAGAGATATTTTCTTTCAATACGCGTAAGTGTTGTTATTCCATTCTTTATTATTATGTTGGAATAACCTGTTTATGCGAAGTACCGCATACATGGTAAAATTCTACAGTTATTCCATTCTTTATTATTTTGGTTGAATAACCTGTCTATGCGGTCTATCGCATGCCTGGTGAATTCTGTTGTTATTCCATTCTTATTATTCTATTGGAATATCTTGTCACTACGGATTACGCATAACCTGGTTCCATTCTTTATTATTCTGTTAGAATATCCTGTCTGTGCGGATTACGCATGACCTGGCTCCATTCTTTATTATTTTGTTGGAATAACCTGTCTGTGCGGTCTATCGCATACCTGGTGAATTCTGTTGTTATTCCATTCTTTATTATTTTGTTGGAATATCCTGTTTTTGCAGATTACGCATGACCTGGTTCCATTCTTTATTATTTTGTTGGGAATAAATGTCTCTGCGGTTTATCGCATGCATGGTGAATTCTTCTGTTATTCCATTCTTTATTATTCTAATTGAATAACCTGTATATGTGGATTACCACATGCATGGTGAATGATCCTTCGTATTCATTCCTTATTAAATTGTGGAAATTATCTGTCTACGTGGATTACCGCATGGCGGGAGAAAATCCATTTGCAGTTTCAAAAATTTTCTGACCCTCAAAAATTCTGGAAAAATTTGAAATGATGGTTTGTTGAATTTTCTAGATTGTATCCAAAAATGACGATTTTTGGATGAATAGATTAGGAGTTATGAATTTTATGGGAAAAGACTATTTTAAAAGTAAACCTTATAACTCCTTATGGTTAACTCCAAAATTGGTGAAATTTTTATTGGGAATACATGTATATAACATGAGTATACCTTGTAAATTTTGGAATTTTTGGACAAAAGTACAATTTATGATAAATGTCTAAATATTCGGCAGTTTTGGCCATATGAAAAATAGTAAATGAATTTTAAAAATTCCGAGAAAAATATATGTTCAATATGGGACTATATTATGCTAAATCCCAGAAAAGAAATATTTTTGGGACTAATTTGGTATTTTTCATGAAAATGAACTAGTTATAAGTAAATGAATTAAATATGTTATGTGAAGTAACATAATTGGAAAATAGGATTTTATGGCTTAGGAATCCTATATAAGGATTATGCAGATTTTTGATGAGGGATTTGATCATTGGTGATGAAATCTTATGAGTATGGCATTTTTGAATGATTAAATGCATTATTTGGTAAAGTGTAAACAATTGAAATAAATTGTTTATAAGTTTAAGAAGTGATTAAAATATTGTTATAATATTAATAATATTAGATTATGAGTTTATTAAGTGATTGATAATATTTGGATAAATTTAAAGTCTTTATTATTTATCCTTGATTTTGTTCGGTTAATGCTTATATCATTGTCATCATCCTCATACTTATATTATGATGAAAGTTATCTTTTTGCTTACGTGCAAAGATGAACTTTTGATTATTGGTTTTACAGTTGTATATCTTTGGCTTACGTACAGAGATGGACTGTTGATTATTGGTTTTACAGTTGTATATCTTTGGCTTATGTGCATAGATGAACTGTTTATTGGTATAATTATGACCAGGGATCATTCGGTATAATCATGACCCGTAATGTTATAAATTATGTGGTAAAAGTCCTAATTGGCCCGTAGTGCAATGATGGACAGGTATTGGTATGATTATAACTAGGTATTATTCGGTATAATTATGACCATTGATGATTACATGAATATCATTGGCCGTAGTACAGGGATGATTCGATGATGTGGATTATTTATTGTCGAGTCTCAAATGATAAAATATTGATTATACACTTTTAATTAAGTGAAAAGATAGTAGATATCATGCTCTACTCGACTCTTCTAAAATGAGTTGCATGTCTTTGGCCGTAGTGCAAAGACGAATTTATTAGTATGATTATGAGCAGGAATTGTGATTCGGTATAACCATAATTTTTGATGTTTCAGGTGAAGATAGGTGATGAAAATTATCTTCGTCCTAGGTGTGAAGAGGAATTTAGAATCACAATTATGATTATGAGTTATTCATATGATTGTGGACATGGATTGTTGATTGATGTTATAGGGATAAAATATTATTGGTGGACTTTTAACATGGAGAAGATAATAGACCTGATGGTCTATTTGACTCTTCTAATGGATTGTTCGTTCCGCTGCAACTATGGTTAAAAAGTTTTATCATCTACCATATTTTCTAAATCTCTGATATATTACTGATGAAGGCTATTGATGATGTAAATTATCTTTAGTCATGATATTCTTTACTGGGCTAGTTGTGCTCACCCTTTTTGCTTCACAATTCCTTTGAGGTAATAAGAGTGTAGCTGGGTCAAGCGGGGGTAACAAGGGAATAGAACGGTGGTCTATAGCTGTTGAGGTTCTCCTCAAATAGTATGGAAATAATTTTATTGAGAACTTTTGTGTCATATTGTATACGTAATTGGATATTTAATTTTGGTGAATCGAATAAGGTGAGGTGAACCCAACTTTGGAAGGGTGTTTTGCCACTATCATACAAGATGTCTAATGACATACAACCTCGTGTTATCATAAGACAGGGTTGTACACATCCACTTACTGAGTATATCTACAAGCACTACCTATATAATCTTGGAGTTTATTTGAAATAGAATTCTCACTTGGAAACAACGGAGATAATTATATGTCAAGAGAAGACTCACCATTGGAAAGAAGATGATAGCAATATTCTTGTTTTTCATTGGGGACTATTGGCTCAACCAAGGATAATTCTGTGGACATATGATATCTATCATAACCTAGACGTATGGCCTCCCATGTACGAAGGTTTCCTTGAGCACTTCCCAAAGATTTTATTTTCTAAAACGATTAAGTTGATGAAAAGCTTTTTAAAACATAGAAGATAGTAGATTTTATGCTCTACTTGACTCTTCTATTGGATTGCTTGTTCCGCAGCAGTTAAACTTGATGTCTATTGTATTTTATCAGTTTAACATTGTTGAAGACTAATGATAATTTATTCTGCATTATCTTAGTCATAATAGTTCTTACTGGGCTAGTAAAGCTCACCCTTTCTTTCACTGTTCTCTTCAAGAAATGAGAACGTAGCCGGGACTAGTCGAGGAACGGAGTGACGGTCCAGATGATAGCATTAGTAGTCCTCACTATTCTATTAAATAGTGTTACAATAAATGTAATGAGGACTCCTTTGAGTGTGGATATTGTCTAGATGACAATATACTTATTAAAACTCTAAGTTATTGTTTTGTCGTATTTTACACGACATCTGTATTATTAAGTTGTATTTGAATTTTATACCATGTATTTAGCGACTCAAGATGGGTGATGTATACCAATTTTGGGGGCGTCACAGTTGGTATCAAAGCTTAGGGATATGATCCCTGACTAAGATGTGAGACGAGAACTAGGAGGGGAGAGACGGGGAATTCCTTCGCTAGTATGACCTACCTAAGTTTATTTAGTATTTAATCGGTCGGTCGGAGTATAGAGATAATATGTGATATGTTAATTAACCCTTGTTTTGTGGCAGTATTTGAAAATGGCATCCGAAAATATTGAGATAAGCAATGGAGCACAGGAGACCGTTGAGTCTCCACAGATCAATAATCAGAACAATGTGCAACAGGATGGCGATAATCCTCATGTAAACATCAACACTGATCAAATGACGAATGATGGTACGTTTAGGAGCTTTTTAGAATTCATGCAACATCAGATGAAGGCGGCTTCTGTCCAAAATGCAGGTGGAAACACTGATAACTCTTGGACGGTCACCGCTAAGCAGTTCAAGGAGCTAGGACCACCGGAGTTTTTTGGAGAGCCAAAACCACTCAAGGCGGAGACGTGGATAAAGCAGATCAACAAGATATTTGATGTCTTAGGATGCTCCGAGGAGCAAAAGGTTCCCTTTGCCACCTTCATGTTACGTGCAGAGGCAAATTACTGGTGGGAATTTGTAAAACGTACTCAACCTGCCGCACCAAAGATGTCTTGGGATAAGTTCCAAGAATTGTTCAATGACAAGTACTTTCCTGAAAGTATTCATCACATGAAGGAGGTAGAGTTCATCAAGCTTGAGCAAAACAATATGACCATGGCGCAGTACGAAGCTAAGTTTGCTGAGTTATCTCAGTTTGCGTCCCACTTGGTTGATAAAGAGGAGAGAATGACGTGGATGTTTCTAAGAGGTTTGAAACCCGAGATACGTCAATACCTTATCTCTTATAAACTGTGTTTGTATTCAGATGTAGTGAATAGGGCTCAGTTATTAGAACGCGATAATGAGTCAACCCAACCAAGAGAGAGCAGCCGACAAGTCGATAATACCAGTGGTAACATTCATCAAAGAGGTGACAATAAATATGGAGGGAATCAACATGCCAGAAATGATAACCACTTCGGTGGTAATCATGGCCAAGAAAATAAGAGTGGAAAGTTCAAGATGAGAAAGTTCAGGAAAGATGGAAAGACGTCAGCACCAGCACCAGCTATTAAGGAAGGAGAACGACCGTCGGCCGTATGTTACAAATGTTGAGGAGAAGGACACATAAGTCCAAACTGCAAGATGCAGTCGAAAGCATGTTATAATTGTGGAAAAGAAGGCCACCTAGCCCAATTTTTTCGTTCACCAAAATCAAGTCTAGCTGGGATAGAGGCATCAAAGGGTGTTCCAGACAAAACAAAACCGAAGTTCAAGGGAGAGCGTTTGTCGTAACCTACCAAAAAGTGAGGAATCCGAACGAGGTGATCACGGGTAAGCTAATCATGTCACGACGCGATCTCGTTAACATATAATCGGGTCTCGATCTGACATAATAGATACTGGAACTCCATGTCTCAACACGATCTCGTTAACATATAATCTTGCCAGCTGATCAAGATTAAATCTAATCTTTATTGGAAAAAATTGTGTAGATTTTGTCAGTCTGTCCACTATCACCCATATCGCATCGTATCCTTTTTGAGTCGTTGGAAGGCCTACCACAAAATCTATTATGATATGTTCCCATTTCTAATCTAGTATTTTCAATGCTTGAAGTAATCTGCTTGGTCTTTGATGTTCAGCTTTCACCTTCTGACACGTCAAGCACTTTGCAATGCATTCTGCAACGTCTCTTTTCATGTTCGGCCACCAAAAATGACGCCGCAAATCTTGATACATTTTTGTACTTCCTAGATGAACTGAGTATCTTGAGCTATGAGCTTCTGTCAAGATTTCTTCTTTAATATCTTGTACTGGTGGAACCCAAATTCATCCTTCGAATCTCAGCATTCCCTCAGTATCGACCTTGTACTTCACTTCTTTACCCTTGACCACATTTTCCTTTATTTTTTTGCATTCTTCATCCTGTAGTTAAGCGTTCTTCACTTTGTCTACTAAAGTTGGACTAGCTTTTTTCTGGAACAATTTTTCATCGGATTCTTCTGGAAATTTGATTTTCAACTCTAGCCTTGCCATTGCTGAAATGAGCTCCTCCTTATTGGTTAACAACATTAATTTTTTCTGCCTTTCTTACTCAAGGCATCTGCAACCACGTTAGCTTTACTCGGATGATAAAAGATCTCATAATCGTAATCCTTTATCAATTGCACCCATCTCCTTTGCCGCATGTTCAGGTCTTTTTGTGTGAAAATATACTTCAAACTTTTATGGTCTATGTAGATCTCACATTTCTCTCCGTAGAGATAATGTCTCCATATCTTCAGTGCAAACACAACTGCCGCCAACTCCAAATCATGAGTTGGATACCCTTTCTCGTAGTCTTTTAGTTGCCTTGATGCATACGCAATAACCTTGTCGTTCTGCATAAGGACACAACCCAATCCTTTGTGTGAAGCATCACTATACACAACAAAATTTCCTATATTATCTGGTAATGACAACACAGGTGCCACACTGAGCTTCGTCTTCAATTCTTGGAAACTTTCTTCACACTTATCCGTCCAAACGAATTTTATAGATTTTCTCGTCAAATTTGTTAACGGAGTGGCAATCTTGGAGAAAACTTGAATAAATCATCTGTAATAACCTGCCAATCCCAAAAAACTTCTTACTTCTGATGGGGTTCTTGGTGGTTCCCAATTTATCATAGCTTCGACTTTTGATGGATCCACTGAAATTCCATCCTTATCGATTACATGACCAATAAATTGTACATGATCCAACCAAAATTCACATTTAGAGAATTTCGCGTACAACTTTTCTTTTCTTAGCATCTCCAGCGTCAGACGTAAGTGTTCCACATGTTCTTCTTGAGTTTTAGAGTACACCAGATTATCATCGATAAATACCACAATAAATTCGTCTAAAAATGGTTTAAACACCCTGTCAATCAAATCCAACACTGCAGGGGTATTTGTCAAACCAAAAGACATTACTAAAAATTCATAATGTCTATACCGAGTTCGGAACGCCGTTTACGGTACATCCTCCTTCCTCACTTTCAATTAATGATACCCACTTCTCAAATCTATTTTCGAGAAATATCTCGCACCCTTCAATTGATCAAACAAGTCATCTATTCTTGGCAATAGATATTTGTTTTTAACAGTGACCTTGTGTAATTCTCTATAATCAATGCAAAGATGCATTGACCCATCCTTCTTTTTCACGAATAACACTAGTGCTCCCCACGGTGACACACTTGGTTGAATGTACTTCTTATCTAACAGCTCTTGCAGTTGCACCATTAGTTCTTTCATCTCTATCGGAGCCATTCTGTATGGGGCCTTCGATATCGGAGCGGTTCCTGGGGCTAAGTTTATCACGAACTTGATTTTTTATTCAGGCGAAAGTCTTAACAAATCTTCCGGAAACACATCCCCAAATTCCCTAACTACTGGTATTTCCTCCAATTTCACACCCTTCTCCTTTTGAGTATCGACTATGTAAGCTAAATACACTACACAGCCCTGCTCAACAACTTCTTGGCTTGCATCATCGTCAGACATCTCATTTGTCTAGGCGATTTGCTACTATGAAAAACTACATTTGACGGAGTCATAAGGTTTACACATTTCTTTTGGCAATCAATTATCGCTCCATAATTGAATAACCAATCCATTCCCAATATCACATCAAACTCTCCAAGTTTAATTGGAATTAAATCTACTTCTATCATATTCCCTTTAATGTTCACCCTACAGTTCTTGTATACGACCCTAACAGGAATCACTTCCCTATTCGCAATTTATATGTTTAAAGGGAAATTCAGCTCTTCACTAGGTACTTCTAACCTCTTAGCAAATTCATCATATATAAATGAGCAAGTAGCACCCGAATCAAATAATACATATGCATTTATATCGTTGATTGTGATAATACTTGACATGACATCTTTTGATTGCACCGCATCCTACACCGTCATGTTGAAGGTTCTAGCTGTGGGCTTATTTGTTGATGTTGGCCCAGCAATTGTCAGTGCACCTCCACTAGCATTTCCCTTGCCTCCATTTGTTTCACCAGATCTCTTCTTAGGGCATTCACGAGCAAAGTGATCCTTAGACCCGTACGTGAAGCAAACGTTCTTCTTAGCTTGAGTGTAATTTGGGGCGATATAACCCTCCTGGCCACAATTGAAGTATACTCGTTTCCCCAAAGCACACACCCTTGTGAAACTTCCCGCACGTAGCACATGCTTAAAACTTCTTATATTGCTGGTTTCTTTGATGATTTTTAGCTCCCCCATTCGCATTCCACTTCCTCTTCAAACTGTTGTTGCCATTTCCGCTGTTACCACCACCACCATTCTTAGCTTCACCTTCACTCTTCTTCTTCCTCTACACTTGGTTGTCTTTTGTTACAGCCTCGCCTCCACTCTTAGCGAGAATTTCTTTATCCATTACCACTGCAAACGTCTTCAACTGGAATAGGGAAACCCTACTATACAACCAGCGCTTTAGTCCCTGGTCGAACCTCTTTGTCTTGCGCTCGTCTATGCTGACTTGATGTAACGCGAACCTCGCCAACTCATTGAATTTTGCGGCGTACTCAGACACCGACATTGTTCCCTACTTCAATTCCAAAAATTACACCTCTAGCTGACTCTTTGAACTTTCTGGGAAATAAGTCTCGAAGAATATCTCCTTAAACCTTTCCCAAGTCATAACCCCTTGACCTCCTCGGGTTTTATTGGCATGTCACCAATAACTAGCCTCTACTTTCAACATGAATGTTGCAAAAGCAGTCTTCTGGTTATCCTCTACCCTAGCAACATCGAACACCTTCTCTATTTCCATGATCCTCGTTTGAGCCTCAACTGGATTCATGGACCCTCAGAATTCTTGTGGTCCAACCGCTTTGAAATCCTTAAACGTTGTACCTTGGTTCTGAGGTTGATTCTGCAAAGCACCCTTCAGTAACGTCACTAGCTGTTGAACAGGGTTACCATCCTCATTGTTGTTATTGGTTTCCTCAATGGCTCTCTGTCGGGGTGGTTGACGTTTTGGAGGCATTTTCTGTTAAAAAAATACACTCATTAGACCAATCCTCCATTTCTTTAAGTATCTCTACTTAATTTACACACAAAATTTTATCACATAACACTTAACACTTTGAATAAAACAATAACTTTTATTCATTCATCATCTTTAAAAAAAACATTAAAACAATAGCATCACTGCTATTTACATTACTTTTCTGAACTATAACAGTTGCAGGACATCATCATCATCATCATCATCTATCCCATTGGTTATATCATACCCTGGATTTACATTTTATTTACTCATCAATCACATAATAGTTAGATATCAAACTACGATGTCCTACTAAGATGTTGCATAGCCTTACGACGCTCTTCCTCCATAACTCGGAACATTGTTCAACGATCTAATATGTATGATGGTAGTGTCTCGAACTGAATTGGATAACTCATGACCCAATCTTGAGCTCGATTGATCGCGGTGTTGAATACATTATTCATCTCTTCCATCTTCATCCTCTTTGCTTGTGCATCTCTCTCTGCTATTCCGGCTCGTTGGTAAGCTTCATTGTACTCATCTTCAGCTCTTACCCTCTTAGTAGATTCCTCCTTCAGCTTATTCTTCAATTATGCAATCTCTGCTATCATTCGCTCGTTCTCTCTTTCAGTGTGGACCAGCTTCTCTTCAACATTGTTCATCCGTTCCTCTCGATCCTGGATCTCTTCATCCTTCTGTGCCATTAAGGTCTGTTGTTCAGCTACTATCTCTTGTAACTCCTCAATGTTATCCTGAAGTTCCACATTACGGTCATACACCTTGTCGTACATAAGGCCAGCTATCGAGTTAAGTGGAATCTCTTCCTCCTCATCCTCCTCATCCGACTGTGGCAGCTCCACGGGGTTCTCCTCATCCGTCTCTATCTCATCATCCTCATCAGGTACTCTCTCGTGCTCAACTACTTTGACTGATGAAACTGTTTCCCATGGCAGTAGTTGTTCCCAAACTACCTGAATATCTTGAGGCTCCTCCTCTCTAGGCATCTGGGACCCTTCCTATGACACCCCCAAATCCAGATACTCCATTCCCACAGGATTTGGTATTCACTAACCAAAAACATGACATCTAACTACCCATGATCAAAGGATAAAGACATAATTTAAATAACTTAAGCAATAATCTCTCCCATTAAAGGGTTACATCAACATCTCAAAAATAATCCTAGGTAATCTTACCTTAAAATTATTACATAAGTTTGCGGAATACGTCATAAACTAAAACAAGTCTTGAAATGTAAAACATTTAAATAATTCCTCATAAGTCTTCAGCACTTGGACAATTTGCCCTTTCCTTTGCTAGTAGATGGCTCATCAACTTTCTCCACTTTAGCTGCAGTGTTAATTGCAAGAGTGAGCAAACAAATGTTCACTGATATAGAAAGTAGAAATGATAGCAACATGAGAGTGAACAACGAAAACTGAACAATAAAGAACTTGTTCTACGAACCAAGATAGAAAACAAATTCGAACTATAATTATCTGAGGGTCTTAAGACCACGAACTATGTCTCTGGTATTTAGGTAATATTACCTTAACCTTAACAATCATTAGACTATACAGACTCTGTTAGATTTGTAATATTCATGAACGCAATCAAATTGCATAAAATAAGCAGAAACGTGAAAAATCAGTTTAAAATTTTACAAACCATATACCCGGATCACCCTTTATGCACAATTATTAATTAAACGAAAATATGAAGGACAAGAATCATACCCTTGAAGATCCGAGCTTCCTCAGGTACAAGTTCACCTCCAAATCTTTTTTGCGTTCAACTTGAATCCACCGGGTTTGGTTCCTTCCTTTGATCAACGTTAGCCACCCAAGTGTTTGGCCTCTAGAGGTGATCCACCAAGAAAGAATAAAGATTCAAGAAGATGGGTATTTGGCAAAACTCTAATTTTCTATCTCTCATAGAAAAGGAGTACTCTCCAACAATTGAAATCACGTATGTTGTTAAAAAAAATAAACAACCACTACACCCATAATAAGACTCCTCTTATTTATAGATGTGGGCAACCCTCCTTAACAATTAAGGAATTGAGTTTTATTTTAATTAATTAAAATCCTTTAATTAATTAAGCTGCCTAATGTTATTAGGGATAATTAATTAAACTCTTTTAATTAATTTAACCTCCTAATCTTATTAGGAATAAAAGAGAGTACTAATATTAAATTAATTTCCAACTCTTTTGAAATTAAAATAATAATAATTGTAATAATATTAATAAGACTCCTCTTATTAATTTATATTTAATATTTTTAAAATATTAAATAATAAATATTAAGCTATTTAATTTATTCTATCACCATAGATTAAATTAAATATACTTAACTATATTATTACGATTATATCATTAACTTCTTAAATAATTATTTTTCCTTTTATGGTGTGACCCTTTAGGTTCTCCATATTAAACCTAGGTTGTGAATAAATCAATTTGAACAATTCTAATCTTATTTAAATAAATAAATTAAACTATTAATTATTTAAATAAATAATATTTATTCTACAATAGGATAAGTCTCCTAGCGATCAACGACTTTCCGTGAGATAATATAGATTTCAACATTAATCATAAAAGAACCTTTTGAGTAAATAGTTATCAGTATAATTCAATCCTTCCACCATACAATGTCCTAATTAAATATAAGACATGGAATTACTGTTAAGTCTTATTTTATTTAATTATATGTATTTCGACTATTAAATGCACAACTCCAAATAATGCAAATTAGAAACTCCTTTCTAATTTTATTCTTTCTTGGCCAAGGACTACTGAGTTGTCATTTATCGAATCACATAGGACATTTCTCTTCTTCTACTAGAAGTGGTAGATTCTTTATTGAGCAATCGTTATCTCCATATACAACTTATTATACCCAAGCATACCCTTTGATATACCCTAAGGGTCTTAAGGAATAAGTCAAAGTATAACTCATCAAACACAAGATACTATGATGATCTCAAGTCCAAGGATCACTTGTACTACTATCACTACAGGAATTCCTATTAACAGGCAAGTAAAACTCCATTAGGTATTCCTTAGCGAGCCACGTTCAGTGAACTTATTCTCTAATAAGCACCTACATACTTTCTTTAGTGTCTCCACACAAATGATCATGAGATCAATCATCCTCATCCAATGAGCAAGCAACATATGTACCAATCTATCCGGATTCACTAATCCCCAATTTAGTAATCCAACGATTGGGAACTATTTTAGTTTTAAGCTTTCTAAGAATTTAGATCTCATTAGAATGATCATCATCACTATTCTAAAAGCATTGCTTAAAACTATGGGTTTATCACATATATAAAAAACAAAGATCATGTAGATAATTAAAAGCCTTTAATAAATTAATCCTTTTTATTAACAAATGAATAAGATTGTTACAAAGTATATGCTTTATCATCAAACATGATTGGCTTGTGTGCATACTACTTTCAATCTCCCACTTGCACGAAAGCCAATCGCCATGGTATCTCATACCCTTCTTCTATAAGTGACGATTATCCTGCTGTTGGATTAGCTTTAGTTAATGGACACGTAATATTGTTCTTGAGAGTCCACTATCTCTATAGTGATTTCCCATCTTTTAATGATTCCTTTAATCAAATGAAAGTGCCACGACACATGTTTAGATCCAAGATGAGACTTAGGAACTATTCCTAGTTCTGTAATGAATTTTTATCCAAATAATCAACTTGCAGATTCATTTATAGCTATATACTTTGTCTTTATCACTAAACCAGCAACTCTTTACTATTTGGAACCTTTCCAATTTACTGCACCATCGTTTAAGGTAACACCTTACCCTAAAGTGGATTTGTCGTCGTCTTGGTTAGTCTGAAAAAACTTGAGTCTGTTAAGCCCTCTAGTTTTAATTTAGACCCACCATAAATTTTAATCACATCCTTAGTGCCGGTTAAGTACTTTAAGATGTTTTTCACTAACTCATAGTGAACTTCTCCAGAATATGACTGCTCAACATCAGATCTCATACATTTTATTGCATACATGATAGTTACTCATGCGATCTTTCCTTATGGAGTCTTTGCGGACTATTAAGAGAGATACACTCCATGTCTCATCAACATGAGATATCTCTCGGATTTTACCATGCTAAACGACTTTAGCATCAAATGAATATACATTTCATGGGTTAAGTCGAGCATCCTCTTGAATCTATCTATATAGATTTGTATCCCCAATAACGATACTCTTCCCAAATCATTCATGGAGGAATATTTAGACAACTTTATCTTTACTGATTATAGCATTGACATGTCATTCCGTATCCGTAGTATATCAACATATAATACTAAGAATGTCACAATGCTCCCACTGACCCTTTCGTACACATTAGGTTCATTCTTGTTTTTGATGAAATCAAACTCTTTTGATTGTCTCATCAAAACGAATGTTCCATATTTGAGAAGCTTGCTTTAATCCATTTCTCTGAGTGTCTACAACTCTTACCTCATCGTATGTAACTGGATCATCATCTTCTATGATATGTACCTCATCATCATCATCTATGATGAATCCATACCTCCTAGGTATCTTTGGTACTATTTCAGATTTACGATTCGGTTGTGGTACAATAGGTCTATCTATAGGTTCCTCTTATTTGACTTATAGTGTTTTGTGGTTCTTGAACTCTTCAAGATCTATTATCCTCCCACTAGCCCTTCAATGATAAACACCTTTATCTTAGAAGGAAACGTGTTTCGCAACAAACACCTTTTGCTAAGTAGGATTATAGAACATATATCCTAAACTTACTTTAGGATGTCCCACAAATCTACACTTGTCAAATCTAGTCCTAAACTTATTCTTTGAAACTTTTTCACGTAAGTTGGACAACTCCTTATTTTAACATACTTAAAATTAGGAATCCTTCCTATCCATAACTTTTATGGAGTCTTGTGGACGGATTTTGAGGTTACATTTTCGTAGATATGCAGTCATTTCTAGGACATTATCCTAGAGGGATACTGGAATGTCGATAAAATCATTATGGACCACACCATGTCCAACAAGGTATAATTTTTCCTTTCAGATACATCAATCAATTATTGCGTATCAGGAGGCGTCCATTGTGAGAAAACCATTTGAGATGATCTAGAAACTTATTGCACAAGTATTTATTCCTTGATCTAATCAAAGAATCTTAATACTTTGCCAATTTGTTTCACTTCTGAATTCTTTGAACCTTTCAAATAATTCACACTTGTATTTCAACAAATACACACATTCAACTCTTTGAATGATCATCTCCTTTTCTTATACTAGTTTGTTCAATTTGCAAAATATTTTTTTATGTAAGTCAATTACACAAAATTCATTAAGTAATATTTCAGTTCTATACAAAACATTATTATTATAAATAGAACAACAATTGTTCTTAATTATAATACCAAAGATTTCATTGTCCAACAATAAAATGGAAATAATGTTTCCAACGAGAACTGGAATACAATAACAACTTATTGACTTAATAAATTTGCCCGTAGGCAATGCTAAACTTTAAGTTTCAATAGCTAATGTGGCAACCTTTGCTTTATTTTCCACACATAGGATTACTTATCTTTGTTTAACTTTCTACTTCTACTTAGTCCCTTCATAAATCTATATTTATGATAACCAAAGTTGGTATCCAATACCAAAGTAGAACCTTGACTTAAAGAATTTTTTTTAAATCATGAACAAATTTGTATTTGTAACCGAAACTTCACTAAGCTTCTTTGGTTAGCCTCTGCAAGATGCTTCACAGCTTTTTTTCAAATTGTCCGGTGCTTATTGCAGTGGAAGCAAACTCATTTGCTATCCGTATCAGTTTTGTTCTTATTATCCTTTATTTTTGCCTTTCTATTTACCTTCTTTGAATTGTTCTTCTTTTCAGAAGATCCTTTGGCCCCTATCAGTAAGACTTGGTCTTTCTTGGTTGGAAAGTGACTCTCAACATTTTTCAACATGTTAAGCAAATCAGTGAGGCTAATATCTAGCTTGTCCATATGAAAAATTCATAACAATTGTGAAAGGAGTCCGGGAGTGAGTGCAAGATCAAATCTTGGCTCAACACTCCATCCATGACAAAACTCGTTGTCCTAATTGATCAATCAAATTGATTATGTTAAGGACTTGTGTCTGTGTTGTAGTGTCATCGGTTATTCTAGATCGGAAGAGCTCCTTAGATATCTGATATCTATCAGTCCTACTTTCCTCACCATCAACTATTTGATGTGCAGGAATATAGTAAGAGCATCCATAGTTTCATGCTAACGCTAAAGCTCGTTACTCATGGATGTGAGCACGATGCATTGAGCCAACTATGCATCATCTTATCACTTTCTAAAAGTAGCAATGTCTTCCTCAAAGGCATTGTCTACAACCATTGCAGGGATATGTGTGTTAAGGACATAAGATGGCTTTTCATCCATGAGAACTATTCTCAAATTCCTTAACCAATCTGTTTAATTCTGTCCGGTTAAATAGCATCTAATATGCTTCGCAGTGACAGTAATTTTAGACATTGTAAAATTCTATAAATGAATTTGTAACTAACAACATTTTAACATACATTCTTTTATTAATTACCAAAATAAATTAGGTCTTATTTTAAATTGGTATCTCCCACTATCTTTATCAAACTATTTTACCCTCAATATATATAGTTCGGCAATATCTAATTAAAGATATGCTAGTGAGGATAAGGATCCCATTTCAAACGTATATAGCCTTGTGGTGACACAACAAACTATATATAAATAAATAGGTAGACAACTCTTGTCAATTATATCAACTATGCAACTCCTTGTATTTTGCCTCTTAAATTATTTTGATCAAGTGGTGGCACATCCGAATCAAAATTATCCAAGTTAAGTCCAACCTAGCACTCCATATATTCAAAAAAGAAAAATATTGTCCTTGTGGTGATACAACAAAACAATAGTATTCAATTTTCTTTATAAGCATCAAATGTGATAAATTAACATCTTAAATACTTAATACTTGCCTTGTGGTGACACAACAAACTCATATTAAATATTTAATACTCTATTAATTTCATAATGCTAGAAGGCGACGTTCGATATTCCAAATATCTTTGAACGCTTAGGACTTAATATAAAATATTTGAGGGGTTTGTTATTAATTTGTCTCATCTTGTTTAGCTCGCATGCACATATATATATAAAATACGCGTCATATTAATAAACATGCGAAGAATGTTTGTACAATATATAATATATATAGTATAAGCATGCATATATAGAATACTATATTCTACCTAGATTGATTATGGACTTTTATTCTAGTTTGGTTCACTAGAGCCACCAAGTGAACCAAAAGGTCAAACCTTAGGGTGCAAGAATTAATATTTAAATATAACTATTACATTAAAACCCGGGCTCCATTACAAACGGGCCTTCACGCGTTTCTTGTTCCTTGATCTCCAATTCTTCAAAATAATTTTAACTATTCCTATTACAAAACTATTTTAAATAAATAGAAACCTTGATCAGCAGTCAAGGGGAAGTACATAGGAGGGAGATAGAATTTACATTAAGAAAAATTAGAGAAGACGAGGTACGCAGACCCCATTTTAATAAAACCCATACATTCATGCATCCAACTAAAATAAAATTCAATCACATTGGTCAATAGTCCATAATTAATCCCATTTATTTTCATACACATCACCATATGCATCAATAAATAACATTCATCTCATGAATAATAAACATTCAATATATATATATATATATATATATATATATATTGATATCATTTAATGGGCAAATTTAGTTAGTATAAAATCTAATTTTGAATCAAAATAAACTCCTTTATTTTAATATAAATTTAAATCAAAATAAACCTCTTTTATTTTAATTTATCCAATTTTGAATAAATTAAACTATTTTATTTTAATCAAAATCAATAATCAAAATAAACTCCTTTATTTTAATTAATTATGGAATCCAATTCCAAAAAAAAATACTCCTTTATTAAAGGAAACACAGATTCTCTTTCCTATTCACAAATAAACTCCTTTATTTTGAATAATATAAAATCTTATTCCATATCTAAATAAACTCCTTTATTTAAGGAAATTAGGATTCTTTTTCCTATTCACTAATAAACTCTTTTATTTTGAATAATATAAAATCTTATTTCATATCTAAATAAACTCCTTTATTTAAGGAAACATAGAATCCAATTTTAACTCCAATTAGTTATCATGGAATCCAATTCCAACTCTAATTAGTTAGCATGAAATTCTAATTTTAAAATTAAAATAAACTTTTTATTTTAATTATAAAATTATTAAGATTATTATTATTATATATAATAAAACTGCATACGGTTTATATATATATACCATATATATATAAAGCGAAGTCAAGGATTTTCCGTGTCGAGGATTATATAAAAGGAATTTTATATATATATATATATATTATATATATATATATATATATATATATATATATATATATATATGATCACTTGGATCCTAACTTATCACGGGCCACGTGAAATGTTAATCCACTTCTAAGTGTTAAGCAACTTCTTTTCCTAGACATGTATCACGGATTTCGAGAATAATGTTTGTTTTTTTTTAATTTTATACAACAAAATTATGCCCAATTAAATTGTTCTAAACACATATCAATATACATATCAAATTAAAACAATTAATAATTCGCATAAAGGTTTGGCTCTGATGCCATTGTTAGGTTTGTAATATTCATGAACGCAATCAAATTTCATAAAATAAGCGGAAGCGTGAAAAATCAGTTTAAAATTTTACAAACAATATACCTGGATCACCCTTTATACACAATTATTAATTAAACGAAAATATGAAGGAAGATCCGAGCTTCCTAAGGTACAAGTTCACCTCCAAATCTTTTTCACGTTCAACTTGAATCCACCGGGTTTTGTTCCTTCCTTTGATCAACGTTAGCCACCCAAGTGTTTGGCCTCTAGAGGTGATCCACCAAGAAAGAATAAAGATTCAAGAAGATGGGTATTTGGCAAAACTCTAATTTTCTATCTCTCATAGAAAAGGAGTACTCTCCAACAATTGAAATCACGTAGGTTGTTAAAAAAAATCAACAACAACTACACCCATAATAAGACTCCTCTTATTTATAGATGTGGGCAACCCTCCTTAACAATTAAGGAATTGGGTTTTATTTTAATTAATTAAAATTCTTTAATTAATTAAGCTCCCTAATCTTATTAGGGATAATTAATTAAACTCTTTTAATTAATTTAACCTCCTAATCTTATTAGGAATAAATGAGAGTACTAATATTAAATTAATTTCCAACTCTTTAGAAATTAAAATAATAATAATTGTAATAATATTAATAAGACTCCTCTTATTAATTTATATTTAATATTTTAAAATATTAAATAATAATATTAACATATTTAATTTATTCTATCACTATAGATTAAATTAAATATACTTCACATATTATTACGATTATGCAATTAACTTCTTAAATAATTATTTTTCCTTTTATGGTGTGACCCTTTAGGCTCTCCATATTAAACTTAGGTTGTGAATAAATCAATTAGAAACAATTCTAATCTTATTTAAATAAATAAATTAAACTATTAATTTATTTAAATAAATAATATTTATTCGCAATAGGGATAAGCCTCCTTAGCAATCAATGACTTTTACAGATAATATAGATTTTAACATTAAAAATAAAAGAACCTTTGAGTAAATAGTTACTGCATAACAATTCAATACTTCCACCATACAATGTCCCAATTAAATATAAGACATGAAATTACCATCACAAGTCTTATTTTATTTAATTATATGTATTTCGACTATTAAATGCACAACTCAAATAATGCAAATTAGAAACTCCTTTCTAATTTCATACGCCTTTGGCCAAGGACTACTTGAGTTGTCATTTATCGAATCACATAGGACATTTCTCTTCTTTACTAGAAGTGGTAGATTCTTTATTGATCATACATTATCTCCATGTACAACTTATTATACCCAAGCATACCCTTTGATATACCCTAAGAGTCTTAAGGAATAAGTCAAAGTATAACTCATCATACACAAGATACTATGATGATCTCAAGTCCAAGGATCACTTGTACTACTATCACTACATGAATTCTTATTGACATGCAAGTAAAACTTCATTAGGTATTCCTTAGCGAGCCACGTTCAGTGAACTTATTCTCTAATAAGCACATACATACTTGCTTTAGTGTCTCCACACAAATGATTATGAGATCAATCATCTTCATCCAATGAACAAGCAACATATGTACCAATCTATCCGAATTCACTAATCCCCAATTTAGTAATCCAACGATTGGGAACTATTTTAGTTTTAAGCTTTCTAAGAATTTAGATCTCATTAGAATGATCATCATCAATATTCTAAAAGCATTACTTAAAACTATAGGTTTATCACATATTATAAAACAGCATCATGTAGATAATTAAAAGCCTTTAATAAATTAATACTTTTTATTAATAAATGAATAAGATTGTTACAAAGTATATGTTTTATCATCAAACATGATTGGCTTGTGTGCATACTACTTTCAGACTCTTCTTAACATACTTAGGGGGATCAGCCCTTTGTACCATGTATTGTGCACAAACATCTAAACGTTACACGTACAAAATCCCCTATATTAGGGTTGTTCGTCTCAGTTTGAATTTAGAATTTCCGCACTAAAGAAAGTTTAGTTTGAAACTATCTTATCAGTGTTTCTAGAATTTTTAGAACACTATTCAATGACATCAATAAAGGTTTATTACAAGAATGTATAACTGAACAAGGATATCAAAGTTAAAGATCAGATATCAACAATATATATAATTGAATAAACATGATATACATGCAAAATGCTATTACCAAAAGAGTTGGAATAATCTCATTTGAATTGATGTATTAGAACAATATATGCTTTGAATAATAATTAGGAAAGTAAAACTCGCTCAAGGTAACGAATTAGGTTACAAGAGCTTATTCAATCAAATATAAGGATAGATTCAATAATATTGCTCAATAAAATTTAAGAACTTGCATTCATTATCAAAAGAATGAAGTTAGAAAGTTTACTCAATGTAAAGAGTAAGGTTTAGGAACTTTCTTAACATAAATATAGAGTTAGAATACTTGCCTTGATTGTAAGCTACACAAATGAAAATAATCTCCAATTATCCTACACATATCATCGAAATCGCAACAACAATTAATTATATGAATATTAGCTTTATGGGTTTTAACCCATCATTTAGGTCATAACCCTAACTTAGCACTTAACATTGTAGGTTAACATACTTAATGAATCTGAAATCTCATTATGAGCCAACATAACTTAATCGTTCATCTCTAACTTTCGAAAATATCACATTTGGTTTCATTTTATAACTTATTTAAACAATTATTTAAAAGCTTTACACTTTGCAGCACAACGCATTAAAATCTGTTATTATAGTTTATATTATGCCACAACATCATTTACATGCATGCTAAACCAATATAAGTCCGTTACACATGATCTGCAAATAAGCAGACTTAACTGTCCCAGTTGAGGGTATGGCGCAGCTGCACCATACTTAAGCACAGGACAAAGTAAATGTGTCTGCTTTTTACCTTGTAATATTTGGCGCAATTTGCAAATCGATGTTCGAAGAAGATGCAGAGAGAAGGCTAATGAATAAGAGCTTTAAGCTTTAGCCCAATAAACACCAATTTCACCCATCAAACGATGATAACAACATATAAAATAAATATACATATATCATAAACATGATTTCTAACATATTCAACCACTTAGCACAATTTAACAACAACTAAAACTATTTTAATTTCTCAATTTTCATGTTTTTCATATAAAACTCCATTTTTGACACCTTTAGCGAATTCGATCATCACGAATTCGTTTCTTAATCAATTGACGCGATTCCAATTATGCCGCTTTCGTTTCTTAACATGTTATCACAATCCACCAACAAATTACAGATTACATCATATATTGAACAAGAAATTTGGTACTTTCTATGGCCATACTATAAGAACACAAACACTGTGATTTTCTTTTCTTCTTCAAACCCAATTTCTCATGAATTTGATAACAAATAACATGTTTACATGATAATTAACAGAGTTTTGCAAATCCATATGAACATATATACATCACAATTCACGTGATTTCCAAATTATACCAAGAAGATATATACATATACAACCAAAACTAAAGAATAACAATAGGAATAGTTTATACCTTAATTTTTAATGATATGATAGCCAAACTAAGAGAAATCCTTTCTTCAAAACCCTTCTTCTCTAACCCTCCAATATCACTGTGTTCTCTTCTTCCAAGCTCTCTCTCAACACATTGATATTTGGCCTTAGAAAAATAGACGCGTAGGAGTAATAAACTGACTCCCACAAACGTCAGTTGAATAAGCCAAAGGTTTGTGTCAGTTAAAATAAGTCAAGGGCCACAAGGCCTTGTTTGGCTAACCAAAAACTCCCAAACTAGATTATTATTATATTATTTATATTATATAGTTTCACTTGTCACACATGCAACACATTAAGTAGCTTATAATAAGAAAATAATAATAATAATCTTATTATCATTATACTTATAATTAACAAATATTTATATATCTAATTTTAATTAATAAATTAGAAACATTACTTTATTTAATTTATTTATTTCCATTAAATTAAACCATTCATTTAATTTAATTATTTTCTTAAATATTAAGCAAGTGATTCAATTTAATTATTTACTTAAATTAAATCCTTCAGATAAAATTATTATTATTCAATTTAGTTACTAAATTAATTCACCACAATTCATTAATTATTTATTTTTCTCAATAAATCAATTATTTAAAATATTTATTTAATTCCATAAATATATAAATTAAATTATAAATTTCTCGATCGTTACATCCTTCCCTCAAAAGGATTCTGTCCCCAGAATCACAACTCGAAAAATTTATTCGTTACATTCTTCCCTCCTTAACAAGATTCTATCACCAAAATCGCTATACAAAATCAAGCAAACAAGTGAGGATAATTCTTCATCATATCACTTTTAAGTTCCCACGTAGCTTCCTCAGCATTGTGGTTTCTCCAGATTACCTTAATAGAAGGTATCACCTTATTCCTCAGTACTTGCTCTTTTCTGTCAATAATTTGAACAGGGACTTCTTCATATGACAAATCTTTCTCAAACTGTAAGGGCTCATATTCTATAACATGTTTATAATTGGGCTTATATGGCCTTAATACCGATACATGGAAAATATTATGAATATGCTCCAACTCTAGAGGTAAAGCTACCCCATACGCCACTTCACCAACTCGTCGAAGCACTTCGAAAGGTTCTATAAATCTAGGGCTCAATTTCCCCTTCTTGCCAAATCGAATTTTCCCCTTCCAGGGAGACACTTTCAAGAAAACATAACTACCGACATCGAATTCTCTAATTTTGTCGATGCTGATCGGCATATTTCTTCTGTATATCTTGTGCTGCGATCAATCTAGCTCGAATAACCTTGATGATCTCGACAGTTTGTTGTACCAATTCTGAACCCAATAGCTGACGTTCGCCTACCTCATCCCAACATATCAGAGTTCTCCATTTTTTGCCGTATAACGCTTTATAAGGCGGCATGCCAATACTAGCGTGATAACTATTATTATAAGCAAATTCTACCAACAACAAATGATCATCCCAATTTCCTTTGAAATCCATGTTACATGCTCTGAGCATATCTTCAAGTGTTCGAATGGTTCTCTCACTTTGTCCGTCGGTCTGAGGATGGTACGATGTGCTCATTCTCAGTTGTGTTCCTAAACATTCTTGTAATCATTTCTAGAAATTAGATCTGAAACGTGGATCTCTGTCTAATACAATTGACACTGGTACACTGTTTCTTGAAACAATTTCCTTCACGTATAGCTTTGCTAACCGATCTAGTGAAAATCGAATCTTGATGGCAAAAAGTGTGCCTACTTCGTCAGTCGATCGACAATCAACCAAATGGCATCGTAACCTTGTTGGGTCATTGGAAGACCTACCACAAAATCCATTGTGATATGCTCCCATTTCCATTATGGTATCTCCAATGGTTGTTACAATCGGCTTGGCCTTTGATGTTCAGCTTTGACTTTCTGACACGTTAAACATTTTGCCACGCATTCAGCCACATCCCTCTTCATATTCGGCCACCAAAAATGATGTTTAAGATCCTGGTACATCTTTGTACTCCCAGGTTGAATCGAATATCGTGAGTTATGAGCTTCATTCAGAATTTCCTCCTTAACTTCTATTACTGGCGGAACCTAAATCCTCCCTTCGAATCGAAGTAACCCTTCTGAATCGATTATTAATTTGTTTTCCTCACCTTCAGATATCTTCTATTTTATCTTTTCGCAGTCGTCATCCTGAAGTTATGCATTTCTCACCTTATCCACCAAAGTTGTACTATTTCCCATCTTGAATAACTTTTCATTGGACTCTGTCGAATATTTAATTTCCAACTCCATCTTAGCCATTTCTGACACTAGCTTCTCTTGAGTAGTTAATAACATTAACTTCTCTCGTCCCTTCCTACTTAAGGCATCAGCAACAACATTCGCCTTTTCGAGATGATAGAAAATCTCGCAATCATAATCTTTAATCAACTCCAACCATCTTCTCTGCCTCATATTCAAATCTTTTTGTGTAAAGATATACTTCAGACTTTTATGATCGGTATATGTCTCACACCTCTCTCCATAAAGATAATATCTCTAAATTTTCAGGGCAAACACCACTACTGTAAAATCGCAAAATTTTACGAATAAAGATTTAATTTTCTCGAAATATTTTTTTTTGAATATTGTGGTGTGAATTTGAGATAATGTTATAGTTGTGGATAATATTTATAAATTTTGCAAAGTATGCAAGTTGTTATATAATATTCGATTGGTCGGGGAATATTCGTTTTAACTGGGGATATTCGTACGACGGCAAAATCATTTGTGGACCCCACAACGAAATTATTGTCGGATTGAGAAACCAACAAAAATATTTTTATGAAAATAACGGCGGAAGTTTTACCGTTAATACTGTTGAACTACTCGGTAGTAAAAGTACAGCAATACGCGTGGTTGCATAGTAGCACACGGTATTGATTATTGATGGTTACGTTAGAAGTCACTCAGTTTTGTTCAATAATTACTACAGTAGTTGCTGCATAGTATCTCACGTTATTTAATTCAATTATTGTTGATTGTTATATATATATATTATATATATTTAAGTTTTGTTTTATTAGTATTATTAATGTAATAAAATAGAAAAGCTTTTTATATAAAATAGAATATTTTTATAAAGTTATTCATTTTATTAGGCTAATAGTAAAATCATTGTATATAAAACAAAATACTTTTATAAAGTTATCTACATTTTATTAGACAATAATTAGAATATATTATATTTTACTATGCATAGTGCCTGCATAATATTTGCATAGTAAAATCTTCTTATATAAACAGAATACTTTTATAAAGTTATTCGTTTTATTAGATTATAAATAGAATATATTATAGTAAATCAATCTGGACCGTTCATGGATTGGTTACTATTCAGTCCATTCTTCTATAAATAGAAGCTCATTCCTTTATTATTTCTTACGAATTAAATGAAATTCTAGAGAGAGAAACTATAGAGAGAAAAAAGAAAAGTATTTTGCTACTTCACTACTTCTATATCCAGTTTCTTCTTTATAAGGTAAGGGGTATTATTTCTTTCGTATTAATGAAGAGAACTTCTGTTATTCCATTCTTTATTATTTTGTTGGAATAACCTGTATACGGTGACTACCCTATACTTTGTGAATTTCTTTTGTTATTCCATTCCTTATTATTCTATTGGAATAACCTGTTTATGCAAAGTACCACATACATGGTGAAATTCTTCTTTTATTCCATTCTTTATTATTATGTTGGAATAACCTGTATATGCGAAGTACCGCATACATGGTGAAATTCTTCTATTATTCCATTCTTTATTATTCCGTCGGAATATCTTGTCTGTGCGTTTACGCATGACCTGGTTCATTATTTATTATTCCGTTCTTTATTATTCTATCGGAATATCCTGTCGGTGCGTTTATGCATGACCTGGTTCCATTATTTATTATTCCGTTTTTTATTATTCTGTTGGAACATCCTGTCGGTGCGAATTTCGCCTGACCTGGTTCCGTTATTTATTATTCTGTTGGAATAACACATACATCTGAAGTACCTCATGTATGATGATTTCGTTGTTATTCCATTCTTTATTATTTCGTAGGAATATCCATGTCTGCGTTTTTACGTTGAACCGGTTCCGTTATTTATTATTCTGTTGGAATAACATGTTTATGCGGCAAGCAATCGCATGCATGGTGATTTTTGTTGTTATTCCATTCTTTATTATTCATTGGAATATCACCGCCGGCGACATTACGCTTTGACTTGGTTCCGTTATTTTTATATTACGTTGGAATAACTTATCATGCAAAATCGCATGCATGGTGATTTCTTTTGTTATTCCATTCTTTATTATACTCGGTTGGTTAAAGTTTTGACTTCTATACTCCATGAAATTAGTGGAATATCCTTGATATTTGCGCTTCATCCAAAGATCTTTTATAGAAATATTCTTCCGAGCATTCTTGAATTTTACTCTACAAAGAAGTATCATGTTGACAATTTGGACGTTATTAGTTCCTGGATAATTTAATTCTTGAACTTGTTTTATTGAATTCTTATATCATTGTCATCATCCTCATATTTATATTTTGTTGAAAGTCATATGTGGCCTGTAGTGCATAGATGGACTTGGTATGATTATGACCAGGGATTATTCGGAATAATCACGACCGTAATGTTACAAATGATGTGGAAAATTCCTAATTGGCTCATAGTGCATTGATGGATAGTTTTTGGTATGATTATGTTTATGGATTCTCTCCGGCCAAGGGAACAAAGATGAATTTTTTTTATGGCATGATCAGGACCGTTGATGAAAATACAATTATCTTTGGCCCGTAATGCATGGATAATTCATGGTCGTGATACTAAATAATATCCTTGGCCTGTAGTGCAGGGATGAATTGATGATGTGGATTATTTATTAAGCTGAGTCCCAGTGATAAAAGTGATGAAAAACTTTTGAAATCATAAAAGATAGTGGATTTTATTCTCTACTTGACTCTTTTAATGGATTTCTTATTCTGTTGCAGTTAAACTTGATGTCTATTATATTTTATCAGTTTAACATTGTTGAAGACTAATGATAATTTATTCTGCATTATCTTAGTCATAATATTTTTTACTGGCCTAGTTGAGCTCACCCTTTTACTTTCATTGTTCTCTTCAGGAAATCAGAACGTAGTAGGGACTAGTCGGGGAACGGAGTGATGGTCCAAATAATAGCATTAGTAGTCCTCACTATTCTGTTAAATAGTGTGATAATAAATGTAATGAGGACTCAATTGAGTATGGATATTGTCTAGATGATAATATTTGTATTATAACTCACAGCATATGTTTTGTCGTATTTTTACACGATTGTTGTATAATTAAGTTATATTTGAATTTTGTACCATGTATTTAACGACTCAAGATGGGTGATGTATACCTATTTTGGGGGCATCACAGTTGGTATCAAAGCTTAGGGATATGATCCCTGGCTGAGATGTGAGAAAAGAACTAGGAGGGGAGGGATGGGGAATTCCTTCGCTAGTATGACCTACCTAAGTTTATTTGGTATTTAATTGGTCGGTCAGAATATAGGGATAATATGTGATATGTTAATTAACCCTTGTTTTGTGGCAGTATTTGAAAATGACATCCGAGAATGTTGAGAATAGCAATGGAGCACAGGTGACCGTTGAGTCTCCACATATCAATAATCAGGATAATGTGCATCAGGAAGGCGACAATCCTCAGGCAAATAACAACACTGACCAAATGATGAACGATGGAATGTTCAGAGGCTTTATGCAATTCATGCAACAACAGGTAAGAGAGACTCCTATTCAAAATATAGGTGGAAATAATGGCAATCCATGGTCGGTCACTACTAAGCAGTTCAAGGAGCTGGGACCACCGGAGTTTTTGGGAAAGCCAGAACCACTTAAGGCGGAGATGTGGTTAAATCAGATCACCAAGATATTTGATGTCTTAGGATGCTCAGAGGAGCAAAAGGTTCCATTTGCCACCTTTATGTTATGTGAAGAGGCATATTACTGGTGGGAATCTGTAAAACGTACCCAGATTGACGCACTCAAGATGTCTTGGGGGAAGTTCTAAGAGCTGTTCAACGACAAGTACTTTCCCGAAAGTATTCGTCACATGAAGGAGGTGAAGTTCATCAAGTTGGAGCAAAACAATATGACCGTGTCGCAGTACGAGGCTAAGTTTGCCGAGTTGTCTCGATTTACATCCCATTTGGTAGATAATGAGGAGAGAATGACGCGAATGTTTCTGCGAGGTTTAAAACCCAAAATGCGTCAATACCTCATTCTCACAAACTTTGTTTATATTCAGATGTTGTGAATAGGGCTCAGTTATTGGAGCACGATAATGAGTCAGCACAACCAAAAGGCAATGACCAACAACACGATAATAATAAATGCATCGGTGGCAATTCACCATCGAACAATGATAGCCATCGTGGGGGAAATTAACATGCCAAGAATGGTAAATACTTCGGTGGTAATCATGGCCAAGATAATAGAATTGGAAATTTTAAGAAGAGGAGGTTCAATAATGATGGAAAGACAACAGCATCATCACCCGTTTCAAAGGAAGAAGTGTAGGGCCCCCAAATCCGGGTATCTTCCAACCCGACAGATGGTGCTATACTGTACAACATTTATACATTCATTCAATTGAAAAGTTTCAAGGAACGAACATAACTTCTATATATTAAAATCATATTTACATTTCCCAGGTTCTATACCCGTTACAGAGGTTCCTTGTCATAATATGTATTACATTACAACAATAGACCTATACTATTACCAGACAGCTTAATAATCTGCCTTAGCTTTTCCTTTATCCTTATTCTATCCTTCGGGACGTTCAGTCTTAGCTGCATTCATATGGTTCAAGCAAGAGTGAGCATAACTAGCTCAGCCAGTATAACAATTTCAATAACAACAAGCTTGATACATATGAATCGTATATCTTCGATAACAGAACAATAGTTATGAAGTACTATTGATAATTCAAAATAGCACTTCATCTTTCTTTCAAAATGTTTCACAATGAATAATATTGAAAAAACATCTACACGGTCAAAGACCTCGAGTATTCATTCTTTCTTTAAAAGGACAACCCGGAACTAAGTCCATAAGCCCTAGATTACTTACGAGCACTTCTAGGTGATCATTTCTATTGTACTCTATGTTAATCAACACTACATCCATTAAACGTATTTACGTTTAATCATTTGGCAACCTCACGTGCCTGTCGTTTTACCGACAAATACATTTGTTTAACATTTCAGTCTTCTTTTGAAAACCATAACCAATAGTTGACAAAAGATCATAAAATTTGATAGCAGATGAATAGATTATCAACAATCCACTCAACATATCAAGTCTAGTCAAAGAACTGGCTTTACTTCATTGCACTTCAATTCATGCGGAAGAATACATGAACCTCAAAAACTTGTTCAGATTGAACTGAGACAAGAGTTAAAATACATGCCTTTAGCGTCTGCTACTGAGTATTTTTACTTTACGTTCAACTCTTTCAGGTCTCTACAATACATGATCACAAAATGCCTTACATTAGGTCACACATAATCAAGTATGTATTTGACTATATCTTACCCTTCATCTCAATCTAATTTATTTATTAGACTTAATTATCATTCATTCTTGTTTCGTTAATCATTCGTTCATATTTACATTCATAGACGGATAGGTTATTATCCATCTTTACGCATTACTCTTAAGGTTCAACAATGCTTTAACAATGTTCTTTTAAGTTCTTTATGGTAGGTTTACTTAACCTAATAACCCTTTCTTGCTTTACATTCACAATTCTTCTTCACTATCATTTGACAAAGACTGGCGCCGCGGCGCTAGCTTTATTCCTTCATCTCATATTTGCGCAGTGAAAGTTAATAGTGGGATGGCCGGACTTGACGCGATGCGGTGCGAGTCCTAATTTATTGGGCCGCACTGCGGCGTGAGTTTCCAGTGCACCCGAACATGGCTCGGCGCTGCGGCGCGATTAATTGGTCTTGGGCTGGCGCCGCGGCGCCAGCTTTGAACACCACAAAATTTTTTAAACTCTTGAAATTTTGCGAACTTTTCGGACGCATAACTTCTTCGTTATAAGTCCGAATTGGCTCGTTCAAAAGCCTACGGTTCACAAATCACATAATTTACGCGTTCATGTAAGAGTTTTATCTATTCAACTTTGTTTGCTAAAAATTCACCTATTGGTCCATTTTAACGTAAATGATAAACGTTCGTGAATGTTCAACGCTTGTTTCTTCTTTCTAAGTCGGAATTTGTCCATTTTCGAGTCCGCAACTCTTAAATGACAAATAGGATTTGTCTCCATTGGAAAACAACGTTTCCAAACTCAAACTCAAAATTTGACTTCCATTCCGGAAAATTTACGAAATCGACGATCAACGTCTAATCGTACGATTTCTGGCAAATCTTCCTTCTTATGATTTGTTCAATATTACAAATGAATTTCATTCATAATGTGAACATCTTAACATGCTAATTCCAATAACTTATAGTTCAAGTTGGATTTTGCCTTATTTCTTTTATGAGCGTATAACTTGTCAATTTATAAACTACTCATGAACTTATCATTCAAGACCTTATGATTATCAAAGTTTCTCAATCGTCATCCATATATGTTATTAACATATAGCTTTTCTCATGTATCCTAGATACATATAATCATATAAATTCTTTTACTTCCATATTACTTTCATTAATAAACTCATCTCAAGTTCTTAATGCTTTCACATAGGTTTACTACTTATATTAACTTAAATGACTTATTACCAACTTATGTGGCTTAAGTTCATTACTCATACATACTTCTTTCTTCCTATCTTTCATGATCTCAAATCCAAACTTTTCTTATCAGCCTATCATTTCAAAGATAGAAGATAATTGGAGAAGAGAATCTTACTTTTGAAGTCTTTGATAAGTAGCTTCTTCTTTCTCTTGACTTATAGAAGTAACTTATTTATAGCTTAATCTCTCTACCAAATAAGCACTTTATAATTGTTTAATTGCTTGAACAAGTGCTAAATGGCTAACAATGCTTCTCTATTTATATAACTTGCAAGGGTTAGGGCAATTTAGACATTACACTACCCACCTCCTTACTATTCATTAATTGCTAGCTTATGCCTTATCCTTTGCTTGGTCAATACTCCCAAATCTTGGTCATCACTCATTATACTTGGTCACCACACATAACTCTTGCTTACCAAGTTAAACCATATTTAACATGGGTTGCCCCATGGGTTTGTCAACTCATGGATTCTAGCTTGGCTTACATTAAATCAACCTTTGGGCTTTACTTTAACAAACATTCATATGTTTGTCAATTCACTAGATGGGCCTTACACTTACTTGGCTTGGACTTATACAAAATCATAGCCAATCCTTACAAGTCCATTAATATAACACATATAGTTTATGTACCACCTTCATATATACTCCGTATACGACTTCATAATATACGATAAATCATACTTCATACAAACTCGTATAATACTTCATAGTATACTTGTTTCCATTCCTTTGTACAATACCGAAATATCATACACTTATTACTTTACTCATTCCTATTTCGCTTTACTTAACGTTTATAACTTAAGTCCACAAGCGAAATATTACGTTTTCCATAACTAGATTATTATTACATAATCCGTCTTACTTTGATATTCTATCATTACGTATTTCTCGGAAGTTTAAAAATAATTCCCGAGCAAATACCGATGAATAGTGTTTTTAGTAAAATTTCTCGACAAACTTTTATTTTCGTCTTAGAAATTCAAACACTTTAATTCCTTCACGTAGCTCAAATACTACGACATTCCGATATCAATAGGTTATAGAACGAAAACCATCTTAATATCACATAAAATATAATTTTATTTTTATTTAATTTAATAAAATCATTTTTACATAAGATCCGAATTTCTCGGTCATTACAAGAAGAATGACCATCGATCGTATGTTTCAAATGCGGACAGGAGGGACACATCCGTCCAAACTGTACGTAGCAATCCAAAGCGTGTTTCAATTGCAGAAGAGAAGGTCACTTAGCTCGATTTTGTCGTGTAGTGAAGTCAAGTCCAGCTGGGATGGTGACGCCAAAGGATGTCCCAGATAAGTCAAAATCGGTAGTTTAAGTGAGAGTGTTTGTCGAGGAACCCGAACTAAGTTATCATGGGTAAGTTAATCATAAACGCTTACGAAGTCTATATCTTATTCGATACCGGTTCTACCCACTCTTGTATTTCACCTAGTTGTGTTCAATGTTTGAACTTGGCTGTGAGACCCCGAATTTTATGAAATGAAAATATTCAATTTTCTTATAATTATTCTATTTAGTTAATAGTTAAATTGATAAAAGGTTAAACTTAAGGGTGATATGTGAATTTTTTTCAAAGTAGACAAGTTGTCATAAAATACCCAGTTACTATTCACTCTAGTATTATTCACTCGGGTATTTGGGGCACTTTTTGTGTTAGAGTACTATTCATGAGTTACTATTTATGAGTTACTATTCATGAGTTACTATTCAGAAGTTACTATTCACGGGGTACTATTCACCCAAAAAATATATTTCTTTCCGGTCTAAATCATTTTTGGGTACAATATTATTCCATGAAGAGATGTGCTAATTTTTCAGACTGTTGGTTGAAATTATAATAGTAAATCAATATGGATCACTGGTTTAAAGTTTTAATAGTAAATCAGTATGGACCGTTGCTTTAAGTTTGTATAGTAAAGGCTTTTTATATAAAATAGAATACTTTTATAAAGTTATTCATTTTATTAGACTATAAATAGAATATATTATATTCTATTATGCATAGTGTTTTGCATAGTAAAAAACTTTTTATACAAAACAGAATACTTTTATAAAATTATTTGTTTTATTAGACAATAATTAGAATATATTATATTTTATTATACATAGTATTTGCATAGTGCTTGCATAGTGTTTGCATAGTAAAATCTTTTTATATAAAAAAGAATACTTCTATAAAGTTATTCGTTTTATTAGATTATAAATAGAATATATTATATTTTATTTAAAAGATTTTGTTTTATTAGAATATTTTATAGTAAACCAATCTGGACCGTCCGTTCAAAAGTAAATCAATCTGGACCGTTCATGATTTAGTTACTATTCAATCCATTCTTCTATAAATAGAAGCTCATTCCTTCATTATTTCTTACGAATTCACTGAAACTCTAGAGAGAGAAACTATAGAAAGAGTTCTTCTTCTATAATCTTGAGCGTATTTCTTTAGAGTTTAAGAAAGCTTTGAGCATAGTGCAAGTTTTCTTCGAGTATATCCTCGCCCTACAAGTCGGAGTACTCTTCTTTCAAAGTTAAGGGATATTATTATCATAGTAAGGGATATTATTTGTATTACTCGTAAGGGATATTAATATAGTAAGGGTATTATTATTATTCCATTCCTTATTATTCTGTTGGAATAACGTGTATACGCGGACTACCGTATACATGGTGAAATTCTTCTATTATTTCATTCTTTATTATTATATTGGAATAACTTTGTATGCTTAAGTAATCATACATGGTGAAATTCTTCTATTATTCCATTCTTTATTATTATGCTGTAATAACCTGTTAATGCGAAGTACCGCATACATGGTGAAATTCTTCTATTATTCCGCTCTTTATTATTATGTTGGAATAACCTGTTTATGCGAAGTACCGCATACATAGTGAAATTCTTCTATTATTCCATTCTTTATTATTATGTTGGAATAACATGTTTATGCAAAGTATCGCATATATGGTAAAATTCTTCTATTATTTCATTCTTCATTATTATGTTGGAATAACCTGTTTATGCGAAGTACCGCATACATGGTGAAATTCTTCTTTTATTCCATTCTTTATTATTCTGTTGGAATATCCTCATGCGTGATTACGCTTTGACACGGTTCCATTATTTATTATTCTATTGGAATAACCTGTCTGTGCGGTCTATCGCATGCATGGTGATTTTTGTTGTTATTCCATTCTTTATTATTCTATCAGAATATATTGTCTGTGCGTTACGCATGACCTGGTTCCATTATTTATTATTCTGTTGGAATATCATGTCTGTGCGATTACGCATGACCTGGTTCAATTATTTATTATTCTATTTGAATAACCTGTCTGTGCGGATTACGCACGCATGGTGAAATTCTTATGTTATTCCATTCTTTATTATTATGTTGGAATAACATGTCTATGCGAAGTACTGCATTCATGGTGAAATTCTTTTATTATTCCATTCTTTATTATTATGTTGGAATAACATGTCTATGCGAAGTACTGCATACATGGTGAAATTCTTTTATTATTCCATTCATTATTATTATGTTGGAATAACCTGTCTATGCGAAGTACTACATACATGGTGAAATTTTTTTATTATTCCATTTTTTATTATATTGTTGGTTATTGGTTTTAGAGTTGTATGTCTTTGGCCTGTAATGCAAAGATGTTATGTTGTTGAATATCTTTGGCCTGTAGTGCAAAGATGATCTATTGTTTGATAGCTTTGACCCGTAGTGCGAAGATGGACATGTGTATGACATGATCATGACCACTAGTAATACTAACGAATATCCTTGGCCGTAGTGCATGGATAATTCAATGATGTGATTGGCAGGATCATGACCATTAGTTAACAGTTGAATGTCTTTAGCCGTAGTGCACTGACAGGCAATTGATTGGTATGATCATGACTATTGGTTTTATAGTTGAATATCTTTGGTACGTAGTGCAAAGATAGACAACTGATTGGTATGATCATTATTATTACATTTGAATATCTTCAGCCTTTATGGTAAGGATATTGAGTAAACGTTCTATTAAGCCTTTGTGGCAAGAAGTAACTGTTAATTCACATTATTATAAATATGAGTTGTGAATTTAACTAACATCTTTGGTGGTTCAGGTGAAGACAAGTGTTGAAAGTTCTATTTGTCTTAAGTATAACAAAGAACTGTTGATGAGTATTACAGGAATAAAATATCAACGATGAACTTTTAATCTAGAGGAGATAGTAGACATTATGTTCCACTTGACTCTTCTAATGGATTGTTCATTCCGCTGCAACTATGGTTGAAAAGTTTTATCATCTACCATATGTTCTAAATCTCTGATTTATTACTGATGAAGGCTATTGATAATTTAATTATCTTTAGTTATGATATTCTTTATTGGGCTAGTTGTGCTCACCCTTTTGCTTCACAATTCCTTTCAGGTAATAAGAGTGTAGCTGGGTCGAGCGGGGATAATAGGGAAATAGTGTGATGGTCCGAGACTGTCGAAGTTTTTAATACATTATAAAACGGCATGACATACAACAAATAATTGTATTGAGGACCTAAGATGTGTGTGTCATATTTTATACGTCACTAAATAATTGATTTTGGCAAACAACCATAGGGTGATGAGAACTCGACTTTGAAAGCGTCTAAAGTGTACCTCATTAGAATGAATATGATAGAAATCTTCTCGTTCTTCTTTGAGGTCTTAAAATATTTGCTGCTGTATTTTATATGGCATTGTAATAATTTAAGTTTGGATACTGTCTATGAGACAATATTGTATTAAAACTCATAGCTTAATTGTGGTTGTATTCTGCACGACAGTTCAACAGTTGTATAAATAAAGTTTGTACTTGATTTTTATAGTGTGATATCTGGCGACTCAGAATGGGTTGTGTGGACCTATTTTGGGGGTGTCACAAATGGTATCAGAGCTTAGGGATATGGTCGTTGGCGGAGATAAGAGTTTAGAACTAGGAGGGGAGAGACGAGTTATATACTTTGCTAATGTGTGACTTACCTAAGCTAAAATTGTTTACTTGATAAGTTGACAAATTGTGGTATGTCAATTAACCTTTGTTTTGAAGGTATATTTTAGAATGATATCTGAAATACAGGAGATAAGCAATGGGAAAATTATGATACAGAGGAAATAACCGGGAAGGTACAATCCGAAAAGAAAGCAAGGTATTCTCATCTCTTTGAATATCAGGTACGTACGTAAATTTCGAGGGCAAAATTTCATAAGGAGGGGAGATTATGAGACCCTGAATTTTATGAAATGAAAGTATTCAATTTTCTTATAATTATTCTATTTAGTAAATTGTTAAATTGATAAAAGTTTAAAGTTAAGGGTGATATGCGAATTTTTTTCAAAGTAAACAAGTTGTCATAAAATACCCAATTACTATTCACTCCAGTATTATTCACTCGGGTATTTGGGGAACTTTTTGTGTCAGAGTACTATTCACGCGTTACTATTTATGAGTTACTATTCACAAGTTACTATTCATAAGTTACTATTCACGCGGTACTATTCACCCGAAAAATATATTTCTTTTCGGTCCAAATCATTTTTGGGTACAATATTATTCCATAAAGAGATGTGCTAATTTTTCAGACCGTTGGTTGAAATTATAATAATAAATCAATATGGATCGCTGATTTAAAGTTTTAATAGTAAATCAGTATGGACCGTTGCTTTAAGTTTACATAGTAAAAGCTTTTTATATAAAACAAATTACTTTTATAAAGTTATTCGTTCTATTAGACTATAAATAGAATATATTATATTCTATTATGCATAGTGTTTTGCATAGTAAAAAACTTTTTATATAAAAATGTAATCTTTTTAAAGTTATTTGTTTTATTAGACAATAATTAGAATATATTATATTTTATTATTTATAGTGCCTATATAGTGTTTGCATAGTAAAATCTTTTTATATAAAATAGAATACTTTTATAAAGTTATTCGTTTTATTAGATTATAAATAGAATATATTATATTTTATTTAAAAGATTTTGTTTTATTAGAATATTTTATAGTAAACCAATCTGGACTGTCCGTTTAAAAGTAAATCAATCTGGACCGTTCATGAATTAGTTACTATTCAATCCATTCTTCTATAAATAGAAGCTTATTCCTTCATTATTTCTTATGAATTTACTGAAACTTTAGAGAGAGAAACAATAGAAAGAGTTCTTCTTCTATAATCTTGAGCGTATTTCTTTAGAGTTTAAGAAAGCTTTGAGTATAGTGCAAGTTTTCTTCGAGTATATCCTCGCCCTACCAGTCGGAGTACTCTTCTTTCAAAGGTAAGGGATATTATTATTATAGTAAGGGATATTATTTTTTGTACTCTTAAGAGATATTAATATAGTAAGGGGTATTATTTATGTCGTATTTATAAAAAGAGCAATTATTATTCCATTCCTTATTATTCTATTGGAATAACCTGTATACGCAGACTACCATATATATGGTGAAATTCTTCTATTATTTCATTCTTTATTATTATGTTGGAATAACCTGTTTATGCGAAGTACCACAAACATGGTGAAATTCTTCTATTATTCCATTCTTTATTATTATGTTAGAATAACCTGTTTATGCGAAGTACCACATACATGGTGAAATTCTTCTATTATTCCATTCTTTATTATTATGTTGGAATAACCTGTTTATGCGAAGTACCGCATACATAGTGAAATTCTTCTATTATTTCATTCTTTATTATTATGTTGGAATAACCTGTTTATGTGAAGTATCGCATACATGGTGAAATTCTTCTATTATTCCATTCCTCATTATTATGTTGGATTAACCTGTTTATGCAAAGTACCACATACATGGTGAAATTCTTCTTGTGACACCCCCAAATCCAGGTACTTCATTCCCACAGGATTTGGTGTTCACTTAATCAAACATTCATATCTAACTACCCAATCACAATAAAACTGGATAATAAAACATTTCCCATTAAAGGGTTACATAATAAAATCTCCTAGGTTATCTAACCTTTAAATACAATCATTCAAATGTGGAAATTAAATAAACTTCATTAAAACCAAGTCTAAGATAATTATAATAAAAGTCTAAAGTAAAAATTACAAGTCTTCATCACTTGCACATTTTTACCATTCCTTTGCTAGACGAAGGTTCATCTACCTTCTCTTCTATAGCTGCAATAAGTTTTTAAATATGCAAGAGTGAGCAAAACGATTGCTCACTGGATACAATATGAAATCAACAGGAGTATAGCAATAATAACTGCCAATAATAGGCTCATCAACAATGAATAGTACCCTATCAACAATAATCAGGAACTAAAATCCAAAATATGGAATAAATATAACTGAGGGTCATAAGACCATGAACTATGTCCACAGTTGCGAGTAATCTTTCAACTCCAACTTTAACAATCATAAGACCATAAGGACTCCTCGTACTTAGGGGTATCAGCCTTTCGTACCATGTATTGTGCACAAACATTTAACGATACGCGTAAGTTATCCCCTAATAATAATAGGGTTGTTCATCTCAGTATTTGGAGTACAAGTCCGCACCAAAGAGAGTTTGGTTTGGATAAGCTTTCAGGGTAATTTGGAATTCAACGAACATCAACTAAGGATTAGTTAAATGAAACCATGACCATTACACTATAGAAAAATCGTGATTAAATCAATCATAGTAAACTAAAGTCATACTTTAGGAATAATCTAAAAGCATACAATTTGAATAACTATAACACCTTGCTTGAACAATACTAAGCCAAGGTTAATTAGAATTGAATACTAAGCATGCATAACAATTTGATCGATAAAAATGTTCAACATTAGAATATATAAATTTGCATGCTAAACAACAAGTTAAATACAAGAATAACTTGCTCAAGAATAACTTACATCATTATATCATAATCGAATTGAAAGCAATAATTAGTTCAACAAGATAAAGGATTAGAAAAACTTGCTCAAAGAAAATTTAAGCGATTGCACAATTCTAAAAGTAGAGTTAAAGAACTTGCCTTGCTCGTAGGCTAAACAAAATCAATACGAATCACAATATCTTATAAAAATATGTCATCATGACATTGTTAGCCATTACCACTTTACAACATAACTAAGTACGTTCATCATGTAAATATTGGATTTTTAATCACATAATCAAGTTATAACACAAGTTAATCGTTAATAACATACTTATTCATAGTATACAAATACTAAAATCAACATTTTACAGTCCTACTATCATCACATAACAATTCCTTAAAATGTCGAGTACAAAATCAACCTTTGTCGAGACCATTCGCTTAACTTCATATTTGTGGCGCCTACGATTTACTATTTGTGGTCGCGCTCTGGCGTAAACATGAGCATGTATTACATGCGCGAGAACAAAGGTATAAAGCGGTATTGCATGACATGGCACCCGAGTCTTTGCGGTGGCACCTTGGCGTCATGTTGAAACTAACATCATGCTAGGGTCAGGCCTGCATGCGAAAGCTCGCCATTTCGACTGACTGCTTTGGCAACAGTGTAGGAAAAAGCCAATTTTGGCCTACAAGCTCGTTTCTAACAGACTAAATAGCATATAATTCATACAAAAACTTTATGTAAACAAAATTCAAGAATTCCTAACATGTTTCTATCCATACAACAACATAAACAACAAAATTAACACACCCAAATTCACTGTTTTTGGCTAAAAACTGACTTTTTTATATTTTTGATGAAAATAAACACTGTAATTTTGTTTCTCAACCAAAGCCACTAATTCAAAGCATTTTATCAAAGTATATATATACTCTAACAAATTGAATAGTCAATTTATCAATAAAACAAATAAACAATCCATAATTTTTATTTTAACTACACAATATATATAAAAAAAACTCTCTATAAAATACTTTTCTCCACAATTACATACATATCATCAATTCTTTGATTATAACTCATGAAAATAGTTTTAACATCACTAGTATGTCATATAAAGCCATATAACAACAAAAATTCATGCTTACACAAAGATTCTACAGAGAATTTGGGAAGATAAAAACTAAACTTTTAAAACTAAAAGAAATAGGAGAATACCTTGATAGAAGATGATATGGCTATTCTTTTCTACTCTCAAGCCTCTCCTTCTCCAATCTCTAGCCTTCCTTTCTCTCTTCTTTTCTTCTTCTCTTCTTTTCTTCTTCTTCTCTTCTTCTTCCTCTGAGTTTTCCTAGATGATAAAAGATCTCACAATCGTAATCCTTTATCAATTTCATCCATCTCCTTTGACGCATGTTCAGGTCTTTCTGAGTGAAAATGTACTTCAGACTATTATGGTCTGTGTAGATCTAACATTTCTCTCAGTAGAGATAGTGTCTCCATATCTTCAGAGCAAACACAACCGCTGCCAACTATAAATCATGAGTCGGATACCCTTTTTTGTAGTCTTTCAATTGCCTTGATGCATACGCGATGACTTTGCCATTTTGCATAAGGACACACCCTAATCCCTTGTGTGAAGCATCATTGTACACCACAAAATTTCCTGTATTATCTAGTAATGACAACACAGGTGCCACATTGAGCTTCTTCTTCAATTCATGAAAACTCTCCTCACATTTCTCCGTCCAAACAAATTTTATAGTTTTTATCGTCAAATTTGTCAACGGAGTGGCAATCTTGGAGAAGTCATGGATAAACCTTTTGTAATACCCTTCCAATCCCAAGAAACTTCTTACTTCTGACGGAGTTCTTGGTTGTTCCCAATTTATCGCAACTTCGACCTTTGATGGATCCACTGAAATTCCATCCATGTCAATTATGTGCCTAAGAAATTGTACATGTTCCAGCCAAAATTCACATTTAGAGAATTTCGCATACAACTTTTCTTTTCTTAGCGTTTCTAGTGTTAGACGTAAGTGTTCCACAAGTTTGTCTTGAGTTTTAGAGTACACCAGAATATCATCGATAAACACCACCACAAACTTGTCAAGAAATGGTTTAAACACCCTGTTCATCAAATCCATGAACGCTGCAGGGGCGTTTGACAAACCAAAAGATATCACCAAAAATTCGTAATGCCCATACCTAGTTTGGAATGCCGTCTTCGGTACATCCTCCTTTCTTACCTTCAGTTGATGATACCCACTTCTCAAATCTATTTTCGAGAAATATCTAGCACCCTTCAATTAATCAAACAAGTCATCTATTCTCGACAATGGATATTTATTCTTAATAGTGACTTTTTTTAACTCCCTATAATTAATGCAAAGATGCATTGACCCATCCTTCTTCTTTACGAATAACACTGGTGCTCCCCATGGTGACACACTTGGCTGAATGTATTTCTTCTCCAGCAGCTCCTATAGTTGTACCATCAGTTCTTTCATCTCCACCGGAGCCATTTTCTACGGGGCTTTTGATATCGGAGCAGTTCCTGGCGCTAAGTCAATCACGAACTCGATTTCTCTGTCAGGCAGAAGTCCTGGCAAATCCTCTGGAAACACGTCCACAAATTCCCTAACCATTGGTATTTCTTCCAGTTTCGCACCCTTCTTCTGAGTATCGACTATGTAAGCTAAATAACACACACAGCCCTGACTCAACAACTTTTTGGCCTGCATAATCGTCAGGCATCTCATTTGTCTAGGCGATTTGCTACCATTGAAAACTACCATCAAAATATTTCCCTTAATGTTCACCCTACAGTTCTTGTATACGAACCTAACAGGAACTACTTCCTTATTCGTAATTTCTATGTTTAAAGGGAAATTCAATTTTCACTAGGAAATCCTAATCTCTTAGCAAATTCATCAGATATAAATGAGCAAGTAGCACCCGAATCAAATAATACATAAGCATTAATATCATTGATTGGGATAATACCTGACAGCACATCCTTTGATTGCACAACATCTTGCACGGTCATGTTAAAGGTTCTGACTGTGGTCTTATTTGTTGTTGTTGGTCCCGCAATAGCCAACACACCTCCTCTAGCAATTCCCTTACTCCCATTTGTCTCACCAAATCTCTTCTTAGGACATTCATGAACAAAGTGATCCTTGGATCCGCACGTGAAGCACACATTCTTCTTAGCTTGAGTGCAATTTAGGGCGATGTGACTCTCCTGGCCATAATTGAAGCATACTCATTTCCCCAGCAAACACACTCCCTTATGAAACTTTCTGCACGTAGCATATGCTTCAAACTTCTTATTTCTTGGTTTCTTTCTTTGATTTCCGGCTCCTCCATTCCCATTCCACTTCCTCTTGAGTTGTTTCCATTACTACTGAATACGACCACTCTTAGCTTCACCTTCACTTTTCTTCTTTCTCTGCTCTTGATTATGCTTTGTTACCGCCTCGCCTCCACTTTCGGCCGAGAATCGCCTTCTCAACAACTGCTGCAAATGTCTTCAATTAGAGGCGGGAGACCCTCTTTTGACAAACTGGGGTTTGGTCCTTGCTCAAACTTCTTCACCTTGCGCTCGTCTATACTGACCTGATATGGCGCAAACCTCGCCAACTCGTTGAACTTTGTGGTATACTCTGACACCGACATTGTTCCTTGCTTCAACTCCAAAAAATGGACCTCCAGCTGACTCTTCAAACTCTCAGGGAAATAAGTCCCGAAGAACAGCTCCTTAATCCTATCCCAGGTCATTACTCCTGGTCCTTCCCGAGTTTTGTTAGCCTGCCACCAAAAGTTAGCCTCCTCCTTCAACATAAACGTCGCAAAAGCAGTCTTCTGATTCTCCTCTACCCTAGCAACATCAAAAACCTTCTCAATTTCCATGATCCAAGTCTGTGCTTCAATTGGGTTCATGGATCCACGAAATTCTAGTGGTCCAACCGCCTTAAAGTCCTTAAACGTAGCACCTTGATTCTGAGGTTGATTCTGCGGTTGATTTTACGAAGGCACTGTCAAGAATCGCGTCACTAATCTTCGAACGGAGTTAGTTTTGACGATTATCGTTGTTGGTTCCTTTGGTGGTTCTCTGAAGGGATGGTTGACGTCTTGGAGGCATTTTCTGTTAAAAAAAATACATTTATTAGATTATTGCTCAACTCTTTTCAAGTAATTTCTACTTAACTTGCCCCCATAAAGTAATCACTTCATAACACATAACACTTTGGATAAAAGAAAATAATATCTTTTATTCAAAACATCTTTGAAAACATCATATCAATAGCATCACTGCTATTTACATTATTTTCCTGAACTATTAAAGTTTCAGGACATCATCATCATATCCCATAGGTTGCATAACACTTGGGATTAACAAATTATTTATCATAACATAACTCAAGTACACTCCCTACGATGTCCTATTAAGATATTGTAAAGCCTTACGACGCTCTTCTTCCATAACTCGAAACATGGTCTGACGATCTAGTATGAACGAGGGTAGCATCTCGAACTGAATTGGATAACCCATGACCCAGTCTTGAGCTTGATTGATCGCGGTGTTGAACACGTTATCCATTTCCTCCATCTTCCTTCTCTTTGCTTGTGCGTCTACCTTTGTTATTTCGGCTTGTTGATAAGCTTCATTGTACGCGTCTTCGGCTCTTGCCCTTTTTGCAGATTCTTCTCTCAACTTGCTCTTTAACTCTACAACCTCTGCTCTCATTTGATCGTTCTGTTCTTCAGTGTGAACCAGCTTCTCTTCAACATTGTTCAGTCGTTCTTCTCAATCCTGAATCTCGTCGTCCTTCTATGCCAACGAAGTCTGTTGTTCAGCTACTATCTCTTGCAATTCCTCGACTGTATCTTGAAGTTCCACATTGCGGTCATGCACCTCATCGTATATACGACCAGCTATCGAGTTAAGTGTAATCCTTTCCTCCTCGTCCTCTTAATCCGTCTGTGGCAGCTCCAAAGGATCTTCCTCATCCATCTCTATCTCATCATCCTCATCAGCTACTCTCTCCTGCTCAACTACTATGACCAACGGAACTGTTTCCCGTGGTAGTAATTGTTCCCAAACTACCTGAATATCTCGAGGCTCCTCCTCCCTAGCTTGACTGGTTCCTCCTATATTAGACATCCTGTCAACCAAAGTTTAAGTCTTAATTACTAATCATTACTACTCGACTCTCATGAGCACATAAGTTATAAACACATAAGCACATAAGTGTTTTATTGCTTCTTCCTTAAAACTCGATAAGAGTTTATCATTACTATCTTTTCGAAGGTTACTTCCTAAGGCTTTTTTTTCCCCACCTAAGGTTCATAACCTAAGGCTTTGATACCAACTTAGGACACCCCCAAATCCAGGTAATTCATTCCCACAGGATTTGGTGTTCACTTAATCAAACATTCATATCAAACTACCCAATCACAATAAAATTGGATAATAAAACCTTTCCCATTAAAGGGTTACATAATAAAATCTCCCAGGTTATCTAACCTTTAAATAAAATCATTCAAATGCAAAAATTAAATAAACTTCATTAAAACCAAGTCTAAGATCATTATAATAAAAGTCTAAAGTAAAAATTACAAGTCTTCATCACTTGCACATTTTTCCCTTTCCTTTGCTAGACGAAGGTTCATCTACCTTCTCTTCTTTAGTTGCAATAAGTTTTTAAATATGCAAGAGTGAGCAAAACAATTGCTCACTGGATACAATATGAAATCAACAGGAGTATAGCAATAATAACTGCGAATAATAGGCTCATCAACAATGAATAGTACCCTATCAACAATAATCAGGAACTGAAATCCAAAATGTGGAATAAATATAACTGAGGGTCATAAGACCATGAACTATGTCCACAGTTGCGAGTAATCTTTCAACTCCAACTTTAATAATCATAAGACTATAAGGACTCCTCGTACTTAGGGGTATCAGCCTTTCGTACCATGTATTGTGCACAAACATTTAACGATACGCGTAAGCTATCCCCTAATAATAATAGGTTTGTTCATCTCAGTATTTGGAGTACAAGTCCGCACCAAAGAGAGTTGTTTGGATAAGCTTTCAGGGTAATTTGGAATTCAACAAACATCAACTAAGGATTAGTTGAATGAAACCAAGAACATTACACTATAGAATAATCGTGATTGAATCAATCATAGTAAACTAAAGTCATGCTTTAGAAATAATCTAAGAGCATATAATTTGAATAACTATAACACCTTGCTTGAACAATACTAAGCCAAGGTTAATTAGAATTGAATACTAAGCATGCATAACAATTTGATCGATAAAAATGTTCAACATTAGAATATATAAATTTGCATGCTAAACAACAAGTTAAATACAAGAATAACTTGCTCAAGAATAACTTACATCAATATATCATAATCGAATTGAAAACCATAATTAGTTCAACAAGATAAAGGATTAGAAAAACTTGCTCAAAGAAAATTTAAGCGATTGCACAATTCTAAAAGTAGAGTTAAAGAACTTGCCTTGCTCGTAGGCTAAACCAAATCAATACGAATCACAATATCCTATAAACATATGTCATCATGATATAGTTAGCCATTACCACTTTACAACATAACTAATTACGTTCATCATGTAAATATTGGATTTTTAATCACATAATCGAGTTATAACACAAGTTAATCGTTAATAACATACTTATTCATAGTATAAAAATACTAAAATCAATATTTTACAGTTCTAATATCATCACATAACAATTCCTTAAAATTTCGAGTACAAAATCAACACCTGCATCGAGACCATTTTGCTAACTTCATATTTGCTTATTTCTGATTTACATTGTGGGTCATTGCATGGCGTGAAGCATGGCGTCACTGTGATGCGGGAACAAAGGTATAAAAAATCGTATTTAAGGTAAGCACCGGCGTTCTTGGTATGAAACTAACAACTTCTTTGGGCATGCATGCACTTGAAATCTAAGCGATTTGATTGATCGCTTTGGCAACAGTGTAGGAAAAAGCCAATTTTGGCCTACAAGCTCGTTTCTAACAGACTAAATAGCATATAATTCATAAAAAAACTTTATGTAAACAAAATTCAAGAATTCATAACATGTTTTTATCCATACAACAACATAAACAACAAAATTAACACACCCAAATTCACTGTTTTTGGCTAAAAACTGACTTTTTTATATTTTTGATGAAAATAAACACTGTAATTTTGTTTCTCAACCAAAACCACTAATTCAAAGCATTTTATCAAAGTATATATATACTCTAACAAATTGAATAGTCAATTTATCAATAAAAGAAATAAACAATCCATAATTTTTATTTTAACTACACAATATATATAAAAAAAAAACTCTCTATAAAATACTTTTCTCCACAATTACATACATATCATCAATTCTTTGATTATAACTCATGAAAATAGTTTTAACATCACTAGTATGTCATATAAAGCCACATAATAACAAAAATTCATGCTTACACAAAGATTCTATAGAGAATTTGGGAAGATAAAAACTAAACTTTTAAAACTAAAAGAAATAGGAGAATACCTTTATAGAAGATGATATGGCTATTCTTTTCTATTCTCAAACCTCTCCTTCACCAATCTTTAGCCTTCCTTTCTCTCTTCTTTTCTTCTTCTTCTCTTCTTCTTCCTTTGAGTTTTCTTTCTTCTCTCTAACATCTCTCTTCTAACATACGTCTTAACAAATAACGTATATAGATATTATATATATTAATTATATAATATAATATAGATATAACTGATATCAGTTATATATGTTTTGAAAACCAAAAGCCATAAGACTTGTTTGGCTAGTCACTAAAAAAATAACCAATTAATCTTTAGGTCTTGTTTGGTAAAACACATTTAGAACAAAGACTTAATAAGCAATAAGCCTTGTTTGGCAAAACTAAATTAAACTCCCTTAATTTATTTTAGTAACTCCTTTATAACAAGGATATTTGCCACACATTAATTTAATTAAATTAATCATAATAATAATTTATTAAATCACTTTAACACATAAATCAATATCACAAAATTATAATTTTCTATATAATTATAACTTTATTTAATCAACTAACACATCCTTTTAAATTTATAAATTCGATAAATGAATAGTAATTCAATTAATCAAAATTCTCTAACTTAATAATTAAATTAAATTAGTAAAATAAATAGTTTTCCTTAATTATTTATTTAACAAATAATTAACCACATCAATTCAAATTTGAACAATTATTTATTCAACAATAAACACATCCATTAAATATTTAAATAATTCAATAAATATTTAATATAAAAATAAAAATTCTGGAATGTTATACTCCTGTTATTCCATTCTATTATTATTTTGTTGGAATATCCTGTCGGTGCGTATTACGCTTGTCCTGGTTCCATTATTTATTATTCTGTTGGAATAACCTATCTGTGCGGTGTATCGCATGCATGATAATTTCTGTTGTTATTCCATTCTTTATAATTCTGTCGGAATATCCTATCTGTGCGTTACGCATGACCTGGTTCCATTATTTATTATTCTGTTAGAATATCATGTCTGTGCGATTACGCATGACCTGGTTCCATTATTTATTATTCTATTTGAATAACTTGTCTGTGCGGATTACGCACGCACGGTGAAATTTTTACGTTATTCCATTCTTTATTATTATGTTGGAATAACTCCATACATGCAAGTAATCTTTGCATACATGGTGAAATTCTTTTATTATTCCATTCTTTATTATTATGTTGGAATAACTTTGTCTATCGCAATCTTCGCATACATGGTGAAATTCTTTTATTATTCCATTCTTTATTATATTTTTGGTTATTGGTTTTACAGTTGTATGTATTTGGCTTGTACTGAAAAGATGATATGTTGTTGAATATCTTTGGCCTATAGTGCAAAGATGAGTTGTTGTTTGATAGCTTTGACCCGTAGTGCGAAGATGGACAGGTGTATGACATGATCATGACCACTAGTGATACTAACAAATATCCTTGGTCGTAATGCATGGATAATTCAGTGATGTGATTAGCAGGATCATGACCATTAGAAAATGTAACGATTGAGAAATTTATAATTTAATTTAAATATTTATGGAGTTAAATAAATATTTTAAGTAATTTATTTATTAAGGAAAATAAATAATTGATGAATTGTGGTGAAATAATTTAGTAAATAAATTGATTAATGTTAATTAAATTGTGTATTGATAATTTTATCTGAAGGATTTAATTTAAGAAAATAATTAAATTAAATCAATTGTTTAATATGTAAGAAAATTAAATGAATTGTTTAATTTAAAGGAAATAAATAAATTAAATATGATGATGTGTCTAATTTATTAATTAAATTAGATATATAATTATTTATTAATGATAATAAGATTTTTGTTATTAATTATTAACTAAACTAAGTTATTTAAATTAATCAACTAAAAGTGTGACATAAAACTATATAATATAAATGTTATTAAAATAATTTAGTTTGGGGAAAGTTGGTTAGCCAAACAAGGCCTTATGGCCTTTGGCATTATTCCAACTGACGAGTCTTTTTATTTTTCTAACGCAAGGGAACGTGGCTATATTTTTCCTATGCTTATTGTTTTCTAAGGCTTACTAGATAATTGAGGAAGAGAGAATTACAGAGGATTAGAGAAAGAGCTTGACAATAATCTCTGCAAATTATTAAGGGTTGAGGAAGGATTTTATCATCTTGCTAGGAGGAAATTCAAGGTATAACTAATTCAAATTCTTAGACTTGTGATTTTATATTTCTCTGTAAATTGGCTTTGTGGATTTGTTGATTAAGCGTTGTGTATATGGTGTGGTTTAGGTTGTAGAATTTGTTGTCGTCATGTATGAGTGTTGTATCTGTTATCAAATTCATGAGAAATTGGGTGAGGAAGAAAAGGAAAAATCATAGTGTTTGTGTTTTTGTAATATGGCCATAAAAAGTACCAAATTTCTTGTTCAATATATGATGTAATATGTAATTTGTTGATGGATTATGATAAGATGTTAAGAAACGAAAACAACGCAATTTAAATTATGCCAATTGATTGAAAAATGAATTCATGGTGATCAAATTCGCTAAAGGTGTCAAAAATGGAGTTTTTATGAGAAAACATGAAATTTAAGGAATTAAAATAGTTTTAGTTGTTGTTAAATTGTGCTAAGTGGTTGAATGTGTTAGCAATCGTGTTATGATAGTTGTATAATTATTTTACATGATGTTATCACCGTTTGATGGGTGAAATTTGTGTTTGTTGGGCTAAAAAGCAGCTCTTTGTTCACCTCGCCATCTCTCGTCTGTCTGAACACCGGTAGCAATTTGCTTACAGGGGTGCTGAGCAAAAAATGACGCAATTGCAAGCAAGTGCATTGCCTTGCAGTCCCAAACACGAGTGTGGTGGTAACTACGCCACACCCTAAATTGAGACAGTGAAGTCTTCTTGTTTGCAGGACAGACATAATGAACTTATATTAGTTTGGTAAGCTTGTTAATTGATGTTGAGGCATGATATAAACTATAATAACAGATGTTAATGTGTTGAAATGCAAAGTGCAAAGATTTGAAATAATTATTTAAATAAGTTATAAAATGAAACCAAATGAGATGTTTTCAAAAGATAAAGTTGAATGATTAAGTTATGTTGATAAATGTGTAATTTCAGAAGCGTTATGCATGTTAACCTACGTGGTTAGGTGCTAAGTTAGGGTTGTGAACTAAATGATGGTTTAAACCCTAAAGTTAATATTCATGCGATTAATTGTTGTTGCGATTTCAATGATATGTGTAGGGTAATTGGAGATTATTTTCATTTGTGTAGCTTACAATCAAGGCAAGTTCTCAAACTCTACTTTTATATTTGTGCAAGTTTCTAAATCTCTTTACAATTGAGAAAGCTTTCGAACTTCATTCTTTTCATATCGAATGCGAGTTTCCATTCCTATATTATTATTGTTCAAGTAATTGAGCAAGCCTAATCTATCTTGAATATGTTTGTGCAAGCTCTTATAACCTAATTCGTTATATCGAGCGAGTTTTACTTTTCTAATTATTATTCCAAGCACATATTGTTCTAATACTTCAACTCAAATGAGATTGTTCTAACTCTTTGGTTATAACATTTTGCATGAATATCACGTTTATTCAATTATATATTATTGTTATTCAATCTTTGACTTTAATAGCCTTGTACAGTTACACATTCTTGCGTAAAACATTTATTGATGGAAATTGAATAGTGTTCTAAATTTCTAGAATCACCGATAAGCTAGTTCAAAACTAAACTTTCTTTAGTGTGGAAGTTCTAAATTCAAATTGAGACGAACAACCTTAACATAGGGGATTTTGTACGTGTAAAGTTTAGATGTTTGTGCACAATACATGGTACAAAGGGCTGATCCCCCTAAGTACGCTAAGAAGGGTCTGTACAGTATAATAATTGTTAAGGTTAAGGTAATAATACCTAAATACCAGAGACATAGTTCGTGGTCTTAAGACCCTTAGATAATTAAAGTTCGAACTTGTTTTCTATTTTGATTTGTAGAACAAGTTCATTATTGTTCAGCTTTCGTTGTTCACTCTTATGTTACTATCATTTCTACTATCTATATATCAGTGAGCATTTGTTTGCTCACTCTTGCATTTAACACTGCAGCTAAAGTTGAGAAAGTTGATGAGCCATCTACTAGCAAAGGAAAGGGCAAGGTGTCCAAATATTGAAGACTTAAGAGAATTTTATTATAATGAATTATGTTAAAGACTTGTTTTAATTTATGATGTATTCCGCAAACTTATGTAATAATTTTAAGGTTAGATTACTTGGGATTTATTTTGAGATTTTGATGTAACCGTTTAATGGGAGATATTATTGTTTAAGTTATTTAAATTATGTCTTTATCCTTTATTGATGGGTAATTAGATGTAATAGTTTTGATAAGTGAGCACCAAATCCTGTGGGAATGAAGTACCTGGATTTGGGGGTGTCATAGGTTGGTATCAAAGCTTTAGGTTATGAACCTTAGGTGGGGAAGCCATATGAAGTAACCTTTAAGGAAGTAGAAAACATAGAGGTATTCAACTCTTATCGGGTTTTAAGGAATGGATTAAGGTATCCATTGAAGCTAAATAATAAAAGACATTATGTGCTATGTGTTAATAACTTATGTGCTCGCGAGTATCAAAAATTATAAGTAAAACTTAAAACATTTTGTTGTCAGGATTGAAAGTATTATGCATACAAGCCAATCATGTATGATGATAAAGCATATACTGTGTAATCAATCTTATTTATTTATTAATAAAAGAATTATTTATTAAAGGCATTTATTATCTACATGGTGCTATTTTAATAATATGTGATAAACCCATAGTTTTAAGCAACGCTTTTAGAATAATGATGATGATCATTCTAATGAGATCTAAATTCTTAGAAAGCTTAAAACTAAAATAGTTCCCAATCATTGGATTACTAAATTGGGGATTAGTGAATCCGGATAGATTGGTACATCGTTGCTTGCTCATTGGATGAGGATGATTGATCTCATGATCATTTGTGTGGAGACACTAAAAGCAAGTATGTAGGTGCTTATTAGAGAATAAGTTCCTTTGAGCGTGACTTCGCTAAGGAATACCTAATGGAGTTTTACTTACTGTCGATAGGAATTCTGTAGTGATAGTAGTACAAATGATCCTTAGACTTGAGATCATCATAGTATCTTATATATAATGAATTACACTTTGACTTATTCCTTAAGACTCTTAGAGTATATCAAAGGGTATGCTTGGGTGTAATAAGTTATATATGAAGATAATGAATGATCAATAAAGAATCTACCACTTCTAGTAAAAGGAGAAATGTCACATGTGATTCGATAAATGACAACCCAGAATCCTTTAAGGTGGAATGAAATTAGAAAGTAGTTTCTAATTTGCATTCATTGGGAGTTGTTCATTTAGGAATCGAAATACATATAATTAAATAAAATAAGACTTGACAAAGTAATTCCATGTCTTATATTTAATTGGGACATAGTATGGTGGAAGGATTGAATTGTCACGGTAACTATTTACTCAAAGGTTCTTTTATGATTAATGTTGAAATCTATATTATCTAGAAAGTCGTTGATCGTTAGGGGAGGCTTATCCCTATTGTAGAATAAATATTATTTATTTAAATAAATTATTTGTTTAATTTATTTATTTAAATGAGATTAGAATTGTTCTAATTGATTTATTCACAAGGTTTAATATGGAGAACCTAAAGGGTCACACCATAAAAGGAAGAATAATTATTTAAGAAGTTAATGGCATAATTGTAATAATATGTTAAGTATATTTAATTTAATCTATGGTGAAAGAATAAATTAAATAGCTTAATATTTATTATTTAATATTTTAGAAATATTAAATATAAATTAATAAGAGGAGTCTTATTAATATTATTATAATTATTATTATTTTAATTTCTAAAAGGTTTAGGAATTAATTTAATATTAGTACTCTCATTTATTCCTAATTGGATTAGGAAAGAAAATTAGTTAAAGGAGTTTAATTAATTATCCCTAATAGGATTAGGGAGCCCATTTAATTAAAAGAGTTTAATTAAATAAATAATACCTTATTTTAATTAAAATAGGGTTATATAATATCTTTATAAGAGGAGTCTTATATTAGATATGAAATATACGTAATTCCTAGATTTGGAGATTACACCCCTTTTCTTATTCAGATAGGAAAAACTAGGGTTTGAGCCAAATCCCTTCTTCTTGAAAAATTCCTCTTCCTTGGTGGATCACCTGTAGAGGCCATACACTTGGGTGGCTTACATTAATCAAAGGAAGGAATCTACCCGGAGATTCAAGGAGATCGCGGAGAAGTAGGAGGTGAACTCGTACCTGAGGAAGCTCGTTTCTACAAGGGTATGATTTCATAATTTCTTATTCTTCGTTTAATTAATAATATGCATAAAGGATGATCCGGGTAATTGGTTTGTGAAAAATTTTAAAATCTTATTTTATCTCGCTTCCGCTATTTTTGCAATATTGATTGCTACTTTGATTTTCACGAAAACCTAACAAGGATGTCTACCGAAGGAGGATCCAGTCCAGCTAGAGAGGTGTTACCTCAGATACCTAGAGAGGATGAACCCCGGGATATTCATGTTGTACGGGAACAACTGATCTAGGAGGATGTGCCTGTGACCGGTCCTGAGGAGGATAGTTTTGAGGAGATAGAGGAGGATGAGGAAGAGGATCTTGAGGAGTTTCCACCAAACTCTGAGATGTACGATGCTTTCTACGACCGTAACGTAGAGTTACAGGACGATGTTGACGAGTTGAAGGAGTTGGTTGAGATGCATCATACTGCGATAGAGGAGAAGGATGTGGAGATTCAGGAACTCGACTCAAAACTTGGAAACACAGAGTGGGACTTAGTTCATACAAAGGGTCAGCATAAAGACTTGTTGGCAGTACACGAGAAGATGAAGACTGACATGGAGAAACTGAAAGATGATTTCCAGGAGGAATCAGCTAAGCGTACAAGAGTAGAGGATGCTTGGATGAAGGCGACTCAACATGCAGATCGTGATGAGGCTAAGGTCCAAGTGAAGAAATCTCAGATGAAGGAGATGGATTATGCTTTTAATTCAACGATTAATAGGGCCCATGATCGAGTATATTGTTACCCACCTCAGTTTGAGAATTCACCATGGCTCGTGATGGATCGCAGAACGGCATATCGCATTATAGAAGAAGAGCGTTGAGAAGCCTTACAACGCCTTAATATGCCTAGATAAAATAAGATAGATAGTAATATGCGGTTAAATTATGTGAATAAATAAGTTGTGAATCCCTTATTTTTAGATAAATAGAGGGATAGTATGAGTATGTAATCCTGAAACTTGTCTAGTTCGGGAAAGTGAATATTGATAGCGGTTGTGTTATCTTTAGTATGTTTAAAACGTTATAAATGAATAAAATATCAAGGTTTATTTGAAATGTTATGTGTTGTAGCTTTAATCTTGAAATGTTTAAGTTAAGCTTTAAATACCCAAGAAGTTGAGTATTGAACTAATAAGCGTATATTTTAACAGAAGATGCCTCCTAGAAGAAGACAACCACGTCAGCAAGCACCTCCTGAGGGGTCTACTAATAATAACAATGAGACCAACACTAATCCGGTTCAGCAGTTGGTAGCTCTGTTGATGGGATCACTTGCGAATCAACTGCAAGCTCAAGTCACGACTTTCAAAGAATTCAAAGCGGTTGGACCGCCAGAGTTTCAAGGGTCTATGAATCCAGTGGAAGCCCAAACCTGGATCATGATAATGGAGAAGGTGTTCGACGTTTCTAGAGTTCACGAAGATCAGAAGACTGCGTTCGCTATGTTCATGCTGAAGTCTGAAGCTAGCTTCTGGTGGCAAGCAAACAAGGTTTGTGGAGTACAAGGAGTGATAGCGTGGGATAGATTTAAGGAGATGTTCTTTGAAATGTACTTTCCAATGTGTTCTCAGAATCAGCTGGAAGTGCAATTTCTGGAGTTGAAGCAAGGAACTATGACGGTGCCGGAATATGCTACGAAGTTTAATGAGTTGGCAAGGTTTGCCACTTATCAAGTCAATACCGATGAGCGTAAAGCGAGAAGGTTTGAACAGGGATTGAAACCCTGGCTTTACAACAAGGTTTTAATGTTCTAGCAGAATATATTTACGGCTGTACTAGAGAAAGCAATCATCGTGGAAGGAGGAAGTGATGCCTTGACCAAGTACAACCAAGAGCAGAAGAAGAAGAAGAAGAAGAAGAAGAAGAAGAAGAAGAAGAAGAAGAATGAAAATGAGAATAGGGCTGGTAGAAGTAACATGGGAAATAATAATCAGAAGAGGAAATGGAGTGAGAATTCAACTGCGGGAGGACAACAAGGAAATCAACAGAAGAAAAAGTTTGAAGCTTGTGCGACGTGCATGAAGAACCATTCTGGGGTATGTTTGAAGGGAAAAGGGTGTGTTTCAACTGTGGTCAGGAGGGACACATTGCACCGAACTATTTTAGTCCAAAGAAAGGAGCATGCTTTACCTGCAGTTCGAAAGATCATATGGCTCGTGATTTCCCTAAGAAGCCAGCGGGAAGTGCAAGTGGTGAAAAAGGAAACAACAACGGAGGTGGTGTATTGACTATCACTGGACCAGCTCAATCAAGCCGACCTACTGCGAGGACTTTCAATATGACCGTACAGGATGCTGTGCAGTCTAAGGATGTGGTGTCAGGTATCATTCTGATTAATGGTATTAATGCTTATGTACTATTTGATTCGGGTGCTACTTGTTTATTTATATATGACGAATTTGCTCAGAACTTAGATTTGCCTCAAGAAGAATTAGAATTTCTCTTAAGTATAGAGATTGCGAATAGGGAAGTGATTCTTGTTAGATTTATATACAAGAATTATAGATATAAAAGGTCACGAGATTATGGTAGATTTGATACCAATTAGGCTTGGTTAATTTGATGTTATATTGGGAATGGATTGGTTATTCAATTACGGAGCAGTAATTGATTGCCAAAGGAAGTGTGTTAACTTTATGACTCCATCAAAGGTTGTGTTCTTTGGCAGCAAGTCACCTCGACAAGCATGTTGTCTGACGGTGATGCAAGCTAAGAAGTTGTTGAGACAAGGATGTGTGGGATATTTAGCCTACATCGTCGATACACAGAAGAAGAGTGCAAAGTTGGAAGAGATACCGATCATAAGATATTTTGTAGACGTATTTCCAGACGATTTATCGGGTCTTCCGTCGGATCGACAAATCGAGTTCGTGATTGATTTACTACCAGGAATGGCCCCGATATCTAAAGCACCATATAGAATGGCCCCGGTAGAGATGAAGGAATTGATGGTACAATTGCAGGAATTGCTCGATAAGAAGTATATTCAGCCAAGTGTTTCACCATGGGGAGCACCGGTGTTGTTTGTTAAAAAGAAAGATGGATCAATACGGCTCTACATTGATTATAGAGAGTTGAATAAGGTCACGATTAAAACCAAGTACCCATTGCCTAGGATCGATGACCTATTCGATTAGTTGAAGGGAGAAAGATATTTCTCTAAGATAGACTTAATAAGTTGTTATCATCTGTTGAAGGTGAGGCCGGAGGATGTACCAAAAATAGCGTTTAGAACTCGGTATGGTTATTATGAGTTTCTGGTTATGTCTTTTGGTTTAACTAACGCACCTGACACATTCATGGACTTGATGAACAGGGTGTTTAAACCATTCTTAGACAAATTTGTGGTGGTGTTTATTGATGATATATTAGTATATTCTAAAACCAAGGAAGAGCATGTGGAACATTTGAGATTGACGTTGGAGACGTTGAGAAAAGAGAAGTTGTACGCTAAGTTCTCAAAATGTGAATTTTTGTTGGAGCGTGTACAGTTTCTCGGGCACATTATTGACAAGGACGGAATTTCAGTAGATCCATCAAAGGTTGAAGTGGTGATAAACTGGGATCAGCCGAAGACACCGTTAGAAGTAAGAAGTTTCTTAGGATTAGCGGGTTACTACAGGCGTTTTATTCAAGACTTTTCCAAGATCGCGACTCCGTTGATGAATTTAACTAGAAAAGTGGTTAAGTTTGTTTGGACAGAGAAGTGTGAGGAAAGTTTTCGTGAGTTGAGGAAGAAGTTGAGTTCAGCAACTGTGTTGTCATTGCCTGATGATACAGGGAATTTTGTGGTGTATAGTGACACATTGTATAAAGGACTAGGCTGTGTGCTTTTGCAGAACGACAGAGTTATTGCGTATGCATCACGTCAGTTGAAAGATTACGAGAAGAGGTATCCGACTCATGACTTAGAGTTGGCAGCAGTGGTATTTGCCCTAAAAATTTGGAGACATTATCTTTATGGAGAGAGGTGTGAGATATATACTGATCCTAAAAGTCTGAAGTATATCTTTACACAAAAAGATTTGAACATGCGCCAAAGAAGGTGGTTGGAGCTGATTAAAGATTATGATTGCAAGATTTTCTATCATCCCGAAAAGGTGAATGTTGTTACTGATGCCTTAAGTAGGAAGGGATGGGAGAAGTTAATTATGTTAACTGATTAAGAGAAGCTAGTGTCAGAAATGGCTAAGATGGAGTTGGAAATTAAATATCCGACAAAATCCGATGATAAGTTGTTCCAAATGGGAAACGGTTTAACGTTAGTGGATGTGGTGAAGAATGCACAACTCTAGGATGAGGACTGCGAAAAGATAAAACAAAAGATATTTGAAGGTGAGGAAAACAAATTCAAAATCGATTCGGAAGGGTTACTTTGATTCGAAGGAAGGATTTGGGTTCCTCCAGTACCATAAGTTAAAGAAGAAATTCGGAGTGAAGCTCACAACTCTCGATATTCAATTCACCTTGGGAGTACAAAATGTACCAAGATCTTAGACAACATTTTTGGTGGCCGAATATGAAGAGGGATGTGGCTGATTGTGTGGCAAAATGTTTAACGTGTCAGAAAGTCAAAGCTGAACATCAAAGGCCAAGCGGATTATTACAACCGTTGGAGATACCAGAATGGAAGTGGGAGCATATCACAATGGATTTTGTGGTAGGTCTTCCAACGACTCAGCAAGGTTATGACGCCATTTGGGTGATTATTGATCGACTGATGAAGTCGGCACACTTTTGCCAATCAAGATTTGATTTACACTAGATCGGTTAGCAAAGCTGTACGTGAAAGAGATTGTGTCAAGACACGTTGTACCTATGTCCATTGTATGAGACAGAGATCCGTGTTTCACATCTAATTTCTTGAAACGGTTACAAGAATGTTTGAGAACATAACTGAGAATAAGCACGGCATACCATCCTCAGACTGATGGACAAAGTGAGAGAACCATCCAAACACTAGAGGATATGCTTAGAGCATGTATTATGGATTTCAAGGGAAATTGGGATGACCATCATCCATTGGTGGAATTTGCTTATAATAATAGTTATCACGCGAGTATTGGCATGCCGCCTTATGAAGCGTTGTACGACAAGAAATGCAAAACTCCGTTATGCTGGGATGAGGTAGGTGAACGTCAGCTATTGGGTCCAGAATTGGTGCAATAGACTGTCGAAATAATCAAAGTGATTCGAGCGAGATTAATAGCTGCACAGGATAGACAAAAGAAATATACCGATCAACATCGACAGAATCGGGAATTCGATGTCGGTAGTTATGTTTTCCTGAAAGTATCTCCTTGGAAGTGGAAAATTTGATTTGGCAAGAAAGGGAAATTGAGCCTTAGATTTATAGGACCTTTTGAAGTGCTCCGACGAGTCGGTGAAGTGGTGTACAAGGTAGCTTTACCTCCAGCGTTGGAGCATATTCATAATGTTTTCCATATATTAGTATTGAGGCCATATAAGCCTGATTACAAGCATGTTATAGAATATGAGCCCTTACAGTTTGAGAAAGATTTGTCCTATGAAGAAGTCCCTGTTCAAATTGTTGACAGAACAGAGCAAATACTGAGGAATAAGGTGATACCTTCTGTCAAGGTAATCTGGAGGAACCACAATACTGAGGAAGCTATGTGGGAACTTGAAAGTGTTATAATGAAGAATTATCCTCAGTTGTTTGCTTGATTTTGTATAACAATTCTGGGGACAGAACCTTGTTAAGGAGAGAAGAATGTAATGAATGAATTTTTCGAGTTGTGATTCTGGGGACAGAATCCTTTTAAGGATGGAAGGATGTAATGATTGAGAAATTTATAATTTAATTTAAATATTTATGGAATTAAATAAATATTTTAAATAATTTATTTATTGAGAAAAATAAATAATTGATGAATTGTGGTGAAATAATTTAGTAAATAAATTGATTAATGTTAATTAAATTATGTATTGATAATTTTATCTGAAGGATTTAATTTAAGAAAATAATTAAATTAAATCAATTGTTTAATATGTATGAAAATTAAATGAATTGTTTAATTTAAAGGAAATTAATAAATTAAATATAATGATGTGTCTAATTTATTAATTAAATTAGATATATAATTATTTATTAATGATAATAAGATTTTTGTTATTAGTTATTAACTAAACTAAGTTATTTAAATTAATCAACTAAAAGTGTGATATAAAACTATATAATATAAATGTTATTAAAATAATTTAGTTTGGGGAAAGTTGGTTAGCCAAACAAGGCCTTATGGCCTTTGACATTATTCCAACTGACGAGTCTTTTTATTTTTCTAACGTAAGGGAACGTGGCTATATTTTTCCTACGCGTATTGTTTTCTAAGGCTTGCTAGATAATTGAGGAAGAGAGAATCACAGAGGATTAGAGAGAGAGCTTGAGAATAATCTCTGCAAATTATTAAGGGTTGAGGAAGGATTCTATCATCTTACTAGTAGGAAATTCAAGGTATAACTAATTCAAATTCTTAGACTTATGATTTTATATTTATCTATAAATTGGCTTTATGGATTTATTGATTAAGCGTTGTGTATATGGTGTGGTTTAGGTTATAGAATCTGTTATCGTCTTGTATGAGTGTTGTATCTGTTATCAAATTCATGAGAAATTTGGTGAGGAAGAAAAGGAAAAATCACAGTGTTTGTGTTCTTGTAATATAGCCATAAAAAGTACCAAATTTCTCATTCAATATGATGTAATCTGTAATTTGTTGATGGATTATGATAAGACGCAGTTTAAATGATGCCAATTGATCGAAAAACGAATTCGTGGTGATCAAATTCGCTAAAGGTGTAAAAAATGGAGTTTTCATGAGAAAACATGAAATTTAAGGAATTAAAATAGTTTTAGTTGTTGTTAAATTATGCTAAATGGTTGAATGTGTTAGCAATCGTGTTATGATACTTGTATAATTATTTTACATGATGTTATCACCGTTTGATGGGTGAAATTTGTGTTTATTGGGCTAAAAGCGACTCATCATTCACGCTTAGTCTCTGCGTTCAATGTGAACACGTAGCATTACTGCTTACGCCGTGCTTAAAAAAAAATGGCGGCATTGCTTGCTTGAGTCCTGAAAGCTTTGAGTGTGGGCAGCGTGCGCCACACCACAATTGAGACAGTGAAGTCTGCTTGTTTGCAGGATAGGCTTAATGGACTTATATTAGTTTGGTAAGCTTATTAATTGACGTTGAGGCATGATATAAACTATAATAACAGATGTTAATGTGTTGAAATGCAAAGTGCAAAGATTTGAAATAATTATTTAAATAAGTTATAAAATGAAACCAAATGAGATGTTTTCGAAAGATAGAGTTGAATGATTAAGTTATGTTGATCAATGTGTAATTTTCAGGAGCGTTATGCATGTTAACCTACGCGGTTAGGTGCTAAGTTAGGGTTGTGAACTAAATGATGGTTTAAACCCTAAAGTTAATATTCATGCGATTAATTGTTGTTGCGATTTCAATGATATGTGTAGGGTAATTGGAGATTATTTTCATTTGTGTAGCTTACAATCAAGGCAAGTTCTCAAACTCTACTTTTATATTTGTGCAAGTTTCTAAATCTCTTTACAATTGAGCAAGCTTTCGAACTTCATTCTTTTCATATCGAATACGAGTTTCCATTCCTATATTATTATTGTTCAAGTAATTGAGCAAGCCTAATCTATCTTGAATATGTTTGTGCAAGCTCTTATAACCTAATTCGTTATATCGAGCGAGTTTTACTTTTCTAATTATTATTCAAAGCACATATTGTTCTAATACTTCAACTCAAATGAGATTGTTCTAACTCTTTGGTTATAACATTTTGCATGAATATCATGTTTATTCAATTATATATTATTGTTATTCAATCTTTGACTTTGATAGCCTTGTACAGTTACACATTCTTGTGTTAAACTTTTATTTATGGAAATTTATAAAATTTTAGAAACACCGATAAGCTAGTTCCAAACTAAACTTTCTTTACTGCGGAAGTTCTAAATTCAAACTGAGACGAACAACCTTAACATAGGGGATTTTGTATGTATAACGTTTAGATGTTTGTGTACAATACATGGTACAAAGAGCCGATCCCCCTAAGTTCGCTAAGAAGGGTTTGTACAGTCTAATAACTGTTAAGGTTAAGGTAATAATACCTAAATACCAAAGACATAGTTCATGGTGTTAAGACCCTCAGATAATTAAAGTTCGAACTTGTTTTCTATTTTGATTTGTTGAACAAGTTCATTATTGTTCAGCTTTCATTGTTTACTCTTATGTTACTATCATTTCTACTGTCTATATATCAGTGAGCATTTACTTGCTCACTCTTGCATTTAACACTGCAGCTAAAGTTGAGAAAGTTGATGAGCCATCTACTAGCAAAGGAAAGGGCAAGGTGTCCAAATATTGATGACTTAAGAGAATTTTATTATAATAAATTATGTTAAAGACTTGTTTTAATTTATGATGTATTTCTCAAACTTATGTAATAATTTTAAGGTTAGATTACCTGTGATTTATTTTGAGATTTTGATGTAACCCTTTAATTGGAGAGATTATTGTTTAAGTTATTTAAATTATGTCTTTATCCTTTATTGATGGGTAGTTAGATGTAATAGTTTTGATAAGTGAGCACCAAATCCTGTGGGAATGAAGTGCCTGGATTTGGGGGTGTCACAGTTAACAGTTGAATGTCTTTGGTCGTAGTGCACTGATAGGCAATTGATTAGTATGATCATGACCATTGGTTTTATAGTTGAATATCTTTGGTCCGCAGTGCAAAGATAGACAACTGATTGGTATGATCATTGTTATTACATTTGAATATTTTCAGCCTTTGGGGTAAGGATATTGAGTAAACGTTCTATTAAGCCTTTATGGCAAGAAGGAACTGTTAATTCACATTATTATAAATATGAATTGTGAATTTAATTAACATATTTGGTGGTTCAGGTGAAGATAAGTGTTGAAAGTTCTATTTGTCTTAAGTATAACAAAGAACTGTTGATGAGTATTACAGGAATAAAATATCAAAGATGGACTTTTAATTTAGAGGAGATAGTAGACATTATGTTCTACTTGACTCTTCTAATGGATTGTTCATTCCGCTGCAACTATGGTTGAAAAGTTTTATCATCTACCACATGTTCTAAATCTCTGATTTATTACTGATGAAGGCTATTGATAATTTAATTATCTTTAATTATGATATTCTTTATTGGGCTAGTTGTGCTCACCCTTTTGCTTCACAATTCCTTTCAGGTAATAAGAGTGTAGTTGGGTCGAGCGAGGATAATAGGGAAATAATGTGATGGTCCGATACTGTCGAAGTTTCTCAATACATTATAAAACGGCATGACATGCGACAAATAATTGTATTGAGGACCTAAGATGTGTGTGTTATATTTTATACGTCACTTAATAATTGATTTTGGCGAACAACCATAGGGTGATGAGAACCCGACTTTGAAAGCGTCTAAAGTGCACCTCATTAGAATGAATATGATAGTAATCTTCTCGTTCTTCTTTGGGGTCTTAAAATATTTGCTGTTATATTTTATATTGCATTGCAATAATTTAAGTTTGGATACTATCTATGAGACAATATTGTATTAAAACTCATATCTTAACTGTGGTCGTATTCTCCACGACAGTTCAACAGTTGTATAAATAAAGTTTGTACTTAATTTTTATAGTGTGATATCTGGCGACTCAGAATGGGTCGTGTGGACCTATTTTGGGGGCGTCACATTAGCTATTGAGAAATTAGACTTTGACTTATCTATTAAAGCTCTGTTAGGAGAAACCATCGTTACATCCATTATTTATAAATCTTGTTTGATTCAAATCGATACTTTCACGTTACCTGTAGATCTTATCTTTTTGAAAATACTTGCCTTTGATATGATTTTTAGAAATCAATTGATTAATTACTCATCATGCTTTTCGTAAGGTTGTTATCCTTCATATTCCTAACCAACCTGATATGCAAATTCAAGCAACCAAACCACTAAAGTTAATCATAGTAATATCAAGCCATAAGTAAAGAGCCCCGGTCCTTTCGTTGTTGACTTCCTTGTGTGGAATGCACTGAAGCCAGACTATCCGTAGGGGACGTCGTGAATAACGGTGGCAAGTTGATAGGTATCAATGTGACGTGCTATCCAAGTCTTGGATGAGGGTCACAATTTTGAATGATATATTCTTTTTTTTTTAAATTTCCTGACGTATTCTTGAAGACTTCTTAGCCTACCTCAGAGCGTGAAATCAAATTTTGTACTAACCCCAATACAAAACCCCATTTCTAAAACCCTTAAAATATTTCTTCAACTAAAACGAATGTAATATGTGCCAAAGATGTTTGCTCGAGCTGTTGAAGATTACGATCGTACCATTCAATACCATCGTGGAAAAATGAACGTGGTAGCTGACACGTTGAGTAGAAGATCGTATACGTTTACGAGTGTGAATATACGAACCCACATGAAGATAACGAATATACGAGTAAAGTTAAAGCCGCTCAAGCTAAATACTCAGAGCTGATGAATGTGAAAAAGAAGGTTCAAGAGGGTGTTATTCTAGAAGCAAGAATCGATGAAGAGAGGAAATCTCAACCCTTAATTTTATTGACCCATTTGAAATCCTCGATCGAGTAGGAACTGTGGCCTATAGACTCATTTTACCGTAAACTATGTCGCGTGTTCATAACGTTTTTCACGTATCGATGTTACGTAAATATGTGGACGACCCGATCCACATTATTGATTTAGAACCGGACAAGATAGCGGATAATTTAACGTATGAAGATGTACCTGTTAAAATCCTGGAATGTATTCAACACTCAAAGGTTATACCTCAAGAGTTAGAATCTGACGAAGTGTCCTCATCTGTTCGGCATACACGGTACGTACGTACGTAAATTTCGAGGGAGAAATTTCATAAGGAGGGGATATTGTAAAATCCCAAAATTTTACGAATAAAGATTTAATTTTCTTGAATTTTTTTTTGACTATTATGGTGTGAATTTGAGATAATGTTATAGTTGTGGGTAGTATTTATAAATTTTGCAAAGTATGCAAGTTGTTATATAATATTTGATTGGTCGGGGAATATTCGTTTTAACATGGGATATTCGTACGACGGCACAATCATTTTTGGACCCCACAACGGAATTATTGTCGGATTGAGAAAATGACAAAAATATTTTTATAAAAATAACGGCGGAAGTTTTACCTTTAATACTGTTGAACTACTCGGTGTAGTAAAAAAATGCGATGTCTGGCGTGGTTACATAATAATAGCGGTATTGATTGATTATGATGTTTGCGTGAGAAGTCACTCTATTTTGTTCAATTATTGCTACACGATTTTCTTTGCATATTATCTCAACGTTATTTGATTCAATTATTGTTGATTGTTATATATATATATATATATATATATATATATATATTATATATATAAGTTTTGTTTTATTAGTATTATTAATGTAATAAAAGCAGAAAAGCTTTTTATATAAAATAGAATACTTTAATAAAGTTATTCGTTTTATTAGGCTAATAGTAAAATCTTTTTATATAAAAGCGAGAATACTTTTATAAAGTTATCTCATTTTATTATACAATAATTAGAATATGTTATATTTTATTATGCATAGTGTTTGCATAGTGCGTGCATAGTGTTTGCATAGTAAAATCTTTTTATATAAAACAGAATACTTTTATAAAGTTATTCATTTTATTAGATTATAAATAGAATATATTATAGTTTATAGTAAATCAATCTGGACCGTTCATAGATTGGTTACTATTCAGCCCATTCTTCTATAAATAGAAGCTCATTCCTTCATTATTTTTTACGAATTCACTGAAACTCTAGAGAGAGAAACTATAGAGAGAAAGAAGAAAAGTATTCTGCTACTTCACTACTTCTATATCCAGTTTCTTCTTTATAAGGTAAGGGGTATTATTTCTTTCGTATTCATGAAGAGAACTTCTGTTATTCCATTCTTTATTATTTTGTTGGAATAACATGTATACGGGCACTACCCTATACGTGGTGAAATTCTTTTGTTATTCCATTCCTTATTATTACATTGAAATAACTTTGTATATGCTGAAATCGCATACATGGTGAAATTCTTCTATTATTTCATTCTTTATTATTATGTTGGAATAACTTGTATATGCGAAGTACCGCATATATGGTGAAATTCTTCTATTATTCCATTCTTTATTATTCCATCGGAATATCCTGTCTATGCATTTACGCATGACCTGGTTCCATTATTTATTATTTTGTTCTTTATTATTCTGTCGGAATATCCCATCGGTGCATGTATGCGTGACCTGGTTCCATTATTTATTATTCAGTTCTTTATTATTCATTGGAACATCATCGATTGTAAATTTACTTTGACTGGTTCCGTTATTTATTATTCTATTGGAATAACTTTGTCTTCATGCAATACTTAGTATGCATGGTGATTTCATTGTTATTCCATTCTTTATTATTCTATTGGAATATCTTCATGTCATGTGCGTTTCTGTGGGACTGGTTCCGTTATTTATTATTACATTGGAATAACTTTGTCTATCGCCAAGTACCGCATGCATGGTGATTTTTGTTGTTATTCCATTCTTTATTATTCTGTTGGAATATCTTGTCGGTGCGTATTACGCCTGACCTGGTTCCGTTATTTATTATTCTGTTAGAATAACTTGTCTATGCAAAGTATCGCATGCATGGTGATTTCTTTTGTTATTCCATTCTTTATGATACTCAGTTGGTTAAAGTTTTGACTTCTATACTCCATGAAATTAGTGGAATATCCTTGATATTTACGCTTCATCCAGTATCTTTTTATCGAAATTTTCTTCTAAGCATTCTTAAATTTACTCTACAAATAAGTATCATGTTGACAATTTGGACGTTATTAGTTCCTGAATAATTTAGTTCTTGAACTTGTTTTATTAAATTCTTATATCATTGTCATCATCCTCATGTTTATATTTTGTTGAAAGTCATATCTGGCCTATAGTGCATAGATGGACTTGGTATGATTATGACCAGGGATTATTCGGTATAATCTTGACCGTAATTTTATAAATGATGTGGAAAACTTCCTCATTGGCCCGTAGTGCATTGATGGATAGTTTTGGGTATGATTATGGCTATAGATTCTCTTCGGCTAAGGGAGCAAAGATGAATTATTTTATGGCATGATCAGGACTGTTGATGAAAACATAATTATCTTTGGCCCGTAGTGCATGGATAATTCGTGGTCGTGATACTAAATAATATCCTTGGCCTGTAGTGCAAGGATGAATTGATGATGTGGATTATTTATTAAGCTGAGTCCCAGCGATAAAAGTGATGAAAAACTTTTTAAATCAGAAAAGATAGTCGATTTTATTCTCTACTTGACTCTTTTAATGGATTGTTTATTCCGCTGCATTTAAACTTGATGTCTATTGTATTTTATCAGTTTAACATTGTTGAAGACTAATGATAATTTATTCTGCATTATCTTAGTCATAATATTTCTTACTGGGCTAGTTGAGCTCACCCTTTTACTTTCATTGTTCTCTTTAGGAAATGAGAACGTAGCAGGGACTAGTCAGGGAACGAAGTGACGGTCCAGATAATAACATTAGTAATCCTCACTATTCTATTAAATAATGTGATAATAAATGTAATGAGGACTCAATTGAGTGTGGATATTGTCTAGATGACAATATTTGTATTAAAACTCACAACATATGTTTTGTCATATTTTTACACAACTGTTGTATAATTAAGTTGTATTTGAATTTTGTACCATGTATTTGGCGACTCAAGATGGGTGATGTATACCTATTTTGGGTGCGTCACAACTAATGCCAACACCAAGTCATGAGTCGGATACCCTTTCTCGTAATCTTTCAACTGTCGTGATGCATACGCAATAACTCTGTCGTTTTGCATAAGCACACAGCCTAGTCCTTTATGCAATGCGTCACTATATACCATAAAATTCCTTGTATCATCAGGCAACGGCAACACAGGTGCTGAACTCAACCTCTTCTTTAACTCTCGAAAACTTTCTTCACACTTCTTTGTCAAAACAAACTTAACCGCTTTTCTAGTTAAATTCTTCAATGAAGTTGTGATTTTGGAAAAGTCTTGAATAAAACGCCTGTAGTAACCCAGCAATCCTAAGAAACTCCTCACTTCTGACGGTGTCTTTGGCTGATCCCAGTTAATTATAGCTTCAACCTTTGATGGATCTACCAAAATTTCGTCCTTATCAATAACGTGTCCGAGAAACTATACACGCTCCATCCAAAATTCATATTTTGAAAACATAGCGTACAACTTTTCTTTTCCCAACGTCTCCAATGTCAATCTCAAATGTTCCACATGCTCCTCCTTGCTTTTGGAATATACCAATATATCATCAATAAACACCACCACAAATTTGTCCAAAAATGGTTTAAACAACCTGTTCATCAAGTCCATGAACGATGCAGGTGCGTTGGTTAAACCAAAAGACATAACCAGAAACTCGTAATGACCATACCTAGTTCTGAAAGCTATTTTTGGTATATCCTTCGGCCTCACCTTCAATTGATGATAACCACTTCTCAAATCTATCTTCAAGAAATATCTCGCTCCCTTCAACTGATCGAACAGGTCATCGATCCTAGGTAATGGATACTTATTTTTAATAATGATCTTATTCAATTCTGGATAATCAATGCAGAGCCGCATTGATTCGTCTTTCTTTTTAACAAACAACACCGGTGCTCCCCATGGCGAAACACTCGGCTGAATAGACTTCTTGTCGAGCAATTCTTGCAATTGCACCATCAACTCCTTCATCTCTACCGGGGCCATTCTGTATGGTGCCTTAGATATAGGGGCTATTCTTGGTAGTAAGTCAATCACGAACTCGATTTGTCGATCCGGCGGAAGACCCGATAAATCGTCTGGAAATAAGTCTGCAAAATCTCTTATGATCGGTATTTCTTCTAACTTTGCACTCTTCTTCTGCGTATCGACTATGTAGGCTAAGTATCCTACACATCTTTGTCTCAACAACTTCTTGGCTTGCATCACCGTTAGACAACTTGCTTGTCGAGGAGACTTGCTGCCATAAAACACAACCTTTGACAGAGTCATAAGGTTAACACACTTCCTTTGGCAATCAATTACTGCTCCGTAATTGAATAACCAATCCATTCCCAGAATAACATCAAACTCACCAAGCTTAATTGGTATCAAGTCTACCACCATCTCGTGACCTTTTATCATCACTTTACAATTCCTATATATGTATCTGACAAAAATCATTTCCTTATTCGCAATCTCTATACTTAAGGGAAATTCTAATTCTTCTTGAGGCAAATCTAAATTTTGAGCAAATTCATCGGATATAAATGAACAAGTAGCACCTGAATCAAATAGTACATAAGCTTTAATACCATTAATCGAAATGATACCTGACACCACATCCTTAGACTGTACAGCATCCTACACAGTCATATTAAAAGTCCTCGTAGTAGGTCGACTTGACTGTGTTGGTCCAGTGATAGTCAATACACCTCCACCATTGTTGTTTCCTTTTCCACCACTTGTACTTCCTGCTGGCTTCTTGGGGCAATCACAAGCCATGTGATCCTTTGAACCGTAGGTAAAATATGCTCCTTTCTTCAGACTAAAATAGTTCAGTGCGATGTGTCCTTCCTGACCATAGTTGAAACACACTCGCTTTCCCTTCAAACATACCCCAGTATGGTTCTTTTCACATGTCGCACAAGCTTCAAAATTTTCTTCTGTTGATTTCCCTGTTGTCCTCCCGTAGTCAAATTCTCGATCCACTTCCTCTTTTGACTGTTACTTCCAACATTACTTCCACCAGCCTTATTCTCATTCTCATTCTTCCTCTTCTTCTGTTCTTGGTTATACTTGGTCAAAGCATCGCTTCCACCTTCCGCGATAATTGCCTTCTCCAGTACAGCCACGAATGTGCTCAGCTGAATATATGGAAACCTTGATGTAAAGTCAGGGCTTCAATCCTTGTTCGAACCTTCTCGCTTTACTCTCATCGGTATTAACTTGGTAAGTGCCAAACCATGCCAATTCGTTAAATTTAGCAGCATACTCTGGCACCGTCATTGTTCCTTGCTTCAGCTCCAGAAATTGTGCTTCCAACTGATTACGAGAACTCGCTGGGAAGTACATTTCGAAAAACATCTCCTTAAATCTATCCCACACTATCACTCCTTGTCCTCCACGAACATTATTTGCTTGCCACCAATAGCTAGCTTCAGACTTCAGCACGAACGTTGTGAACGCAGTCTTCTGATCTTCATTAACTCTAGCAACATCGAACACCTTCTCCATTTCCATGATCCAGGTTTGGGCTTCCACTGGATTCATAGACCCTTGAAACTCTGGTGGTCCAACCGCTTTGAATTCCTTAAATGTTATAACTTAAGCTTGCGGTTGATTTGCAAGTGCACCCGTCAATAGAGTTACCAACTGCTGAACCGGATTAGCGTTGGTCTCGTTGTTATTATTATTCGTAGACCCCTCTAAAGGTGCTTACTGATGTGGTTGTCTTCTTCTAGGAGGCATCTTCTGTTAAGATATACGCTTATTAGTTCATTACTCAACTTCTTGGGTATTTGAAGTTTAACTTAAACATTCCAAGATTAAAGCTATAACACATAACATTTCAAATAAACTCTAATATTTTATTCATTCATAACGTTTTTAAACATACTTAAGATAGCATAACTGCTAAAAACATCCACTTTCTTGAACTAGACAAGTTTCAGGATCACATACTCATACTATCCCTTTATTCATCTCAAAATAAGGGATTCACAGTTTGTTTATTCACATAATTAACCACATATTATTATCGCTCCTATTCTATCTAGGCATATTAAAACGTCGTAAGGCTTCCCAGCACTCATCCTCCATGATATGATACGCCGTTCTGCGATCCATCACGAACCATGGCGAATTCTCAAACTAAGGTGGGTAATAATAGACTCGATCCTGGGCCCTATCAATCGCCGAATTAAAAGCATAATCCATCTCTTTCATCTTGGCTTTCTTCACTTCGACCTTAGCCTCAGCACGGTCTGCACGTTGAGTCGCCTTCATCCATACATCATCTGCTCATGCACGTTTAGCTGATTCCTCTTTGAAGTCATCTTTCAATTTCTCCATGTCAGTCGTCATCTTTTTGTTTACTACCAACAGGTCTTCATGCTGACCCTTGGTATGAACTAGGTCCCACTCCGTGTTTTCGAGTTTTTAGTCGAGTTCTTGAATCTCCACATCCTTCTGTTCCATCGAACCATGATGCATCTCAACCATCCCCTTCTGCTCCTCAACTTCGTCCTGCATCTCTATGTTACGGTCGTACAGAGCATCATACATCTCGGCTGATATGGAGTTTGGTGGAAACTCCTCAGGATCCTCTTCCTCATCATCCTCATCTATATCCTCAGAACTATCCTCCTTGGGATCGGTCACAGGCACATCCTCTTGGATCAACTGCTCCCGCACTACGTGAATATCCCGGGGTTCATCGTCTCTAGGTACCTAAGGTATCACCTCTCTAGCTGGACTGGATCCTCCTTCGTTAGACATCCTGACAACAAAATATTTTAAATTTTTACTTAATATTTTCGGTACTCGCTAGCACATAAGTTATTAACACATAACACATAATGTCTTTTATTATTTAACTTCAATGGATACCTTAATCCATTCCTTAAAACCCGATAAGAGTTGAACACCTCTATGTTTTCTATTTCCTTAAAGGTTACTTCCTAAGGTTTCCCCACCTAAGGTTCATAACCTAAAGCTTTGATACCAACCTGTGAAACCCCCAAATCCAGGTACTCCATTCCCACAGGATTTGGTATTCACTAACCAAAACATTACATCTAACTACCCATGATCAAAGGATAAAGATATAATTTAAATAACATAAGCAATAATCTATCCCATTAAAGGGTTACATCAACATCTCAAAAATAATCCCAGGTAATATAACCTTAAAATTAATACATAAGTTTGAGGAATACATCATAAACTAAAACAAGTCTTGAAACGTAAAACATTTAAATAATTCCTCATAAGTCTTCAGCACTTGGACAACTTTGCTAGTAGATGGCTCATCAACTTTCTCCACTTTAGCTGCAGTGTTAATTGCAAGAGTGAGCAAACAAATGCTCACTGATATAGAAAGTAGAAATGATAGCAACATGAGAGTGAACAACGAAAACTGAACAATAAATAACTTGTTCTACGAACCAAGATAGAAAACAAGTTCGAACTATAATTATCTTAGGGTTTTAAGACCATGAACTATGTCTCTGGTATCTAGGTAATATTACCTTAACCTTAACAGTCGTTAGACTATACAGACTCTTCTTAACGTACTTAGGGGGATCAGCCCTTTGTACCATGTATTGTGCACAAACATCTAAACATTACACGTACAAAATCCCTATATTAGGGTTGTTCGTCTCAGTTTGAATTTAGAATTTCCGTACTAAAGAAAGTTTAGTTTGGAACTAGCTTATCAGTGTTTCTAGAATTTTTAGAACACTATTCAATTTACATCAATAAAGGTTTAATACAAGAATGTATAACTGAACAAGGATATCAAAGTCAAAGATCACATATCAACAATATATATAATTGAATAAATATGATATACATGCAAAATGTTATAACCAAAAGAGTTAGAACAATCTTATTTGAATCGATGTATTAAAACAATATGTGCTTTGAATAATAATTAGGAAACTAAAACTCGCTCAAGGTAACGAATTAGGTTATAAGAGCTTATTCAATCGAACATAAGGATTGATTCAATAATATTGCTCAATAAAATTTAAGAACTTGCATTCATTATCAAAAGAATGAAGTTGGAAAGTTTGTTCAATGTAAAGAGTAAGGTTTAGGAACTTGCTTAACATAAATATAGAGTTAGAGTACTTGCCTTGATTATAAACTACACAAATGAAAATAATCTCCAATTACCCTACACATATCATCGAAATCGCAACAACAATTAATTATATGAATATTAGCTTTATGGGTTTTAATCCATCATTTAGGTCATAACCCTAACTTAGCACTTAACCATGTAGGTTAACATACTTAATGAATCTGAAATCTCATTATGAGCCAACATAATTTAATCGTTCATCTCTAACTTTAGAAAATATCGCATTTGGTTTCATTTTATAACTTATTTAAACAATTATTTAAAAGCTTTACACTTTCCATCACAACGCATTACAATCTGTTATTATAGTTTATATTATGCCTCAGCATCATTTACATGCATGCTAAACCAATATAAGTCCATTACACATGATTTACAAATAAGCAGACTTAATCTGTCCCGATTCAGTAGGGTATGGCAAGTTTGCTGCTGCTTTTTTTTGTTCTGGTACTGAAAATTTGCAATTTCTTGTTCAGACAGATAGAGAGAAGGCTAATGAACAAGATGGCAGTTTAATTTTAGCCTAACAAACACCAATTTCACCCATCAAACGGTGATAACAACATATAAAATAAATAGACATCTATCATAAACATGATTGCTAACATATTCAACCACTTAGAACAATTTAACAATAACTAAAACTATTTTAATTTCTCAATTTTCATGTTTTTCATATAAAACTCCATTTTTGACACCTTTAGCAAATTCGATCGTCACGAATTTGTTTCTCAATCAATTGACACAATTCCAATTATGCCGCTTTCGTTTCTTAACATATTATCACAATCCACCAACAAATTACAGATTACATCATATATTGAACATGCAATTTTGTACTTTCTATGGCCATATTATAAGAGCACAAACACTGTGATTTTCTTTTCTTCTTCAAACCCAATTTCTGATGAATTTGATAACAAATAACATGTTTACATGATAATTAATAGAGTTTTGCAAATCCATATGAACATATATACATCACAATTCACGTGATTTCCAAATCATAACAAGAAGATATATACATATACAACCAAAACTAAAGAATAACAATAGGAATAGTTTATACCTTAATCTTTAATGATATGATAGCCAAACTAAGAGAAATCCTTTCCCCAAAACCCTTCTTCTCGAACCCTCCAATATCACTGTGTTATCTTCTTCCAAGCTCTCTCTCAACACTCTGATATTTGGCCTTAGAAAAATTGACGCGTAGGAGTAATAAACTGACTCCCACTAACGTTAGTTGAATAAGCCAAAGGTTTGTGTCAGTTAAAATAAGCCAAGGGCCACAAGGCCTTGTTTGGCTAACCAAAAAATCCCAAACTAGATTATTATTATATTATTTATATTATATAGTTTCACTTATCACACATGCAACACATTAAGTACCTTATAATAATAATAATAATCTTATTATCATTATACTTATAATTAACAAATACTTATATATCTAATTTTAATTAATAAATTAGAAACATTAATTTATTTAATTTATTTATTTCCATTAAATTAAACCATTCATTTAATTTAATTATTTTCTTAAATATTAAGCAATTGATTTAATTTAATTATTTACTTAAATTAAATCCTTTAGATAAAATTATCATTATTCAATTTAGTTACTAAATTAATTCACCACAATTAATTAATTATTTATTTTCCTCAACAAATTAATTATTTAAAATATTTATTTAATTCCATAAATATATAAATTAAATTACAAATTTCTAGATCGTTACATCCTTCCCTCCTTAAAAGGATTCTGTCCCCAGAATCACAACTCGAAAATTTTATTCGTTACATTTCCCTAGCCTGACTGGATCCTCCTACATTAGCCATCTTGTCAATCAAATTTTAAGTTTTAATTACTAACCATTACTACTCGACATTTACGAGCACATAAGTTATAATCACATAAGCACATAAGTATTTTATTACTTCTTCCTTAAAACTCGATAAGTGTTTATCATCACTATCTTTTCAAAGGTTACTTCCTAAGGCTTTTTCCCACCTAAGGTTCATAATCTAAGGCTCTGATACCAACCTGTGACACCCCCAAATCTAGGTACTTCATTCCCACAAGATTTGGTGTTCACTATCAAAACATTCATACTAGCTACCCAAATAAAATAATATTTAAACCATAAATCCTACCTTTAAATAGGGTTACATCATTTAATCCAAAAATATCCCAAGTTATCTAACCTTAAAATATCATTCAAGTGCGGAAATAAATTATTACATCACATCATTATATAAAAGTTTATCATCAAATTAAAAGTCTAACACCATAATAATAATCATAATTACAAGTCTTCATCACTTGTATATTTTTCTTTTTCCTTTGCTAGTTGAAGGCTCATCCATCTTCTCAACTTTAGCTGCAATAAGTGTATAAATGTGCAAGAGTGAGCAAAAAAATTGCTCACTGGATATAACAATGAATCAACAGGAGAATAATAATAATAACTGTCAATAAATAGGCTCATCAAAACTGAATAGTACTCTAACAATGATAATCAGTAACTGGACTCCAAAATATGGAATATATATAACTGAGGGTCATAAGACCATGAACTATGTCCACAGTTGCGAGTAATCTTTCAACTCCAACTTTAACAGTCATAAGACTATAAGGACTCCTCGTACTTAGGGAGATCAGCCCTTCGTACAATGTATTATGCACAAACATTTCAACGCTAAGCGTAAATTTTCCCTAATAATAGGGTTGTTCATCTCAGTATTTAGAGTACAAGTCTGCACCAAAGTAAGTTTGGTTTTGGATACATTTCAAGGGTAATTTAGAGTTCAACGGTCATCAACTAAGGATTAGTTGAATACAATATTGATAACAACATGCTATGGAATAATAATAACCGAACCGACATTGTGAACTAAGATCATGCTTTAGGAATAAGCTAATAGCATAAACATTGAATAATCATAACATACCTTGCCTGAACAATATTAATCTAAGGCTATAATCTTATAAAATTTGAAATAAAAGTACCGAACATACAATAACTGATAGCAAGCTTAAAACTAAAACTTGCTTAACATGATAATAACTTGTGCATACAAATTTTAAAATAAACAGCTCAATATTATGGACGAGAGTACAAAGAGTTATGTCCATTAATAAGAAATAGAACTTAAGAAACTTGCTTAGCTATAAACAAGTTAGAGTAACTCAATCATGATTAGAATACAAAACTTGCCTGAATAACATTAGAATTAGAGCTTGCTCGAATAAAGAGTAAGAACAAAAGAATTTACTTAATCAATGCTTAAAAAAAGAACTTGCTCAATGTAAAAATAGAGTTAGAAAACTTGCCTTGTGCGTAAGCTATAAAATTAAACTCACGTTCACCTACACATAGGTTTAAAACCATAATACCTATTAGATATGTTAACATACTAAAACATGTTCATTTCTAGCTAAACCTATCATTTTAGCACAAGTCTTGCATTATCATTTACATTTCAAAAATTCCAAGTGTTTTACTTCGCAACACTTACCTAACGTTCATTGTGTATAATAAGTTATCACATAACGCGTTCTCGATTTACTAATCATTTTTGCAACTTTGAACTTACTAACCACAATTCACTATGTTATGTTAACCTTAACATTACACATTTAACATGCTAACATAATTTCAGACCATACTATGATGTTTTCCCAAATCTGCGAGAATAACAAAAAGCGGAATCTCAAACCGAGGGTATGTAAATTGCACTTAAGACACAATTTGTAACACCCCAACTTTTATGAATAAAGATTAATTTCTCTCGAAATATATTTTTGAATATTATGGTATGGATATGATATAATGTTATAGTTGTGGGTAATATTTATAAATTTTGCAAAGTAAGCAAGTGGTTATATAATATTCGATTGGTCAGGGAATATTCATTTTAATAGTGAATATTTGTACTACGACACAATCATTGGTGGACCCCACAACGGAAGTATTTTTGTAGTAAGAAAATGACAGAATTATCTTGTTATAAAAAATAACGGCGAAAGTGTTACCGTTAAAATTGTTGAACTACTCGGTAGTAAAAGTACAGTAATATGTGTGGTTACATAGTAGCACACGGTATTGGTTATTGATGCTTACGTGAGAAGTCACTCAGTTATTCTCAATTATTGCTACAGTAATTGCTGCATCACATCTCTCATATTATTGATTCGATTATTGTCACAGTATCATCTGTATTATATGTTATAATATTAAATCAATAATTGAGACGACAAAGTTATTCATATTATTATTTGCAATATTGACAATGTCTAAAAGTTCTGTTAAGGAGAGGTTTGGTCACCTAATTGCGCGCTAATAAGGAGAAATCCTGGTTGTTAAATATTGTGAATTATAATATTAATGATGAATAAGTTTGTGTTGATTAAAGATGAAATTGATAGTTCCATTGTGTTGGGATTATTAGTGTTAGTGAAAATCAACATTTATTTCAATAATAATTGATGTCTGGAAGTTATCGGGGTATTAAACAGATAAATGAGCAATTAATTACTATTAATTCACATGCTTATATAACTATTTGTTCACGTGTGTGTACTATTGAATCACATTCATGTACTATTAGGGGAGGTGGTGCAAGATTGATAATACTTGCATGACTAAATTAAAGATGGAGGTATAGATGGAGGTACTATATTATAATTCATTTTTTCACATGATTATAACTATTGATTCACATTATTTACTATTAGGGGAGGTGGTGCAAGTTTGATAATACTTGCAGGACTAAATTAAAAATGAAAGAAAAGTGGGAGGTATTATACTGTAATATTTTGAGCCCCAAAATGTGCAATTATTGAAACTATATTTTCCTATAAATAGAAGCTCATTCTTCCTTCATTTCTCACTAATTCACTAAAGCTATAGAGCAATTATTATAGAGAGAAATTATAGAGAGAAAGAAGAAGAGAAGTCTGATACCTCACTATTCTAATATCCAGTTTCTTCTAAAGGTAAGGGGTATTATTTCTTTCGTAATCATGAAGAGAGCTATTGTTATTCCATTCCTTATTATTCTGTTGGAATAACCTGTATACGCGGACTAACATATACATGGTGAAATTCTTCTGTTATTCCATTCTTTATTATTATGTTGGAATAACCTGTCTATGCGAAGTACCGCATACATGGTGAAATTCTTCTGTTATTCTATTCTTTATTATTCTGTTGGAATATCCTGTCTGTACGGATTACGCATGACCTGGTTCCATTCTTTATTATTCTGTCGGAATATCCTGTCTGTGATAATTACGAATGACCTGGTTCCATTCTTTATTATTTTGTTGGAATATCCTGTCTGTATGGATTACGCATGACTTAGTTCCATTCTTTATTATTCTGTTAGGAATAACCTGTCTGTACGATTTATCGCATGCATGGTGAATTCTTCTATTATTCCATTCTTTATTATTCTGTTGGAATAATCTGTCTATGTGGTTTACCACATGCATGGTGAATGATCCTTTGTATTCATTCCTTATTAAATTGACGAAATGATCTGTTTACGTGGATTACCGCATGGCGGGTAAAATTCCATTTGCAGTTTCATATATTCTATTATACTTAGTTGGTTAAAGTTTTGGCTTCTATACTCCATGAAATTAGTAGAATATCTTGGGTATTTGCGCTTCACCCAGTATCTTTTCATGGAAATATTCTTCCAAGCCTTCTTGAATTTTACTCTACAAAGCAGTATCATGTTGACAATTTGGACATTATTGATTTCATGATAAATTAACTTATAAATCTTTAAAATTTATTCTTGAACTTGTTTTATTGAATTATTATGTCATTGTCATCATCCTCATGCTTTTATTATTATGAAAGTCATCTTTGGCTTACGTGCATAGATGGACTTGGTATGATTATAACTAGGGATCATTCGGTATAATTATGACCTGTAATGATATAAATGATGTGGTAAAAATCCTCAGTGGCCTGTAGTGCATTGATGGACAGTTTTTGGCATGATTATGACCAATGATTATTCGGTATAGTCATGACCATTGATGATTTAATGAATATCCTTGGCCCATACTGCAAGGATGATTCGATGATGTGGTTTACTTGTTAAGCTGAGTCTCAGCGATAAAAATTGATGAAAACATTTTAAATCATAGAAGTTAGTAGATATCATGCTCTACTTGAATCTTCTAATGGATTGCTTATTCCGCTGTAGTTAAACTTGATGTCTATTATATTTTATCAATTTAACATTGTTGAAGGCTAATGATAATTTATCCTACATTATCTTAGTCATAATATTTTTACTGGGCTAGTTGAGCTCACCCTTTTGCTTTCATTGTTCTCTTCAGGAAATGAGAACGTAGCCGGGACTAGTCGGGGAACGGAGTGATGGTCCGAGATGGTGTCATAGTAGTCCTCACTATTCTATAAAATAGTGTGATAATAAATGTAATGAGGACTCCATTGAGTGTGGATATTATCTAGATGACAATATTTGTATTAAAACTCACAGCATATGTTTTGTCGTATTTTACACGATAGTTTTATAATTAAGTTTTATTTGTATTTTTTACCATGTATTTGGCGACTCAAGATGGGTGGTGAATACCTATTTTGGGGGCGTCACATCATTTCGCTTATTTTTGCCTTAGATTTGGCGCAATTGTGGCACTCTGAGATAGAGGCGAGAGACGGTGATGATGAATGAGAGTCGAATTTTAGCCCAACGGACACAAATTTCACCCACTAAACAGTAATATCAACATGTACAATTGATACAAAACTATTGTAAACATGTTTGTTAATATTTTCAACCAATTAGAACACCTTAACATCAACTATACAAGTTTAATTTCTCAAATTTCAAGTTTTCATACAAAACTCAATTTTCTTGACATTCATCCTAAAAATCATCACTGTGAATTCATTACATAGCCAAATCACTCCATTCGAATTACGTGATGCTTGTTTCTTAATGAACTAACCTATGCAAGACTCAATTTATAGATTAATATATGAGTTGACCATCAAAATTGATACTTACATGAGCCATATGAAAAAAAATACATACAAACATACACTGTCGAAAATTTTCTTCTACTGTAAACCGAGATTAACATGCAATTATTGTTTAAACATAATTTCTAATCATCATAAACACATATAATTATCATAACAAATTCGAGCACATCAATTCTAAACACATAAAATTTACAGAGTATGAAAATTATTGTCGTAAACTCATATATATATATATATATATATATATATATATATACACACACAAAGGTTATGTAAACATACATTCAATTAGCGTGTAATTCTTGCTATGATCACTGGAATATGCTCACGTTCACTCTCAAATTCTCTCAAGTAATTCTCTTTGAAACCTTTTCTTTTCTTTTTCTCTGTAGTTTTTCTTAGGCTTAGGCTTAGACCATATAGATTATATGTAATGTTAAACTAAAACCAACGCTCACCTTTCAAACGTAAAAACTAACATTATACTAATTGCCCTTAATGAATTATCAGTTACTAAAAATTATATATATATTATTTATATTTTGTTTAAATAATTTATAATTCAAAATTCAAAAGAAATCCAAAAGCCATAGGGCTTTGTTTGGCAAATCATTTAAAATTAAAGAGTTTATATCCTTTAATTTTAAAATTAAATACTCCTTATAAACTAGATAAGGAGATATTCTTCGAGAACTACTTTCCCATGAGTATGCAGGGTAGAATGGAGATGCGGTTTCTTGATTTGAAATAAGGGGAAATGACATTGTTTGGGTAAAACTAGATTAAAACTACTTTAATTTATTTTTAAATACTCCTTATACTATAGTTATTTATCACACTTTATTTAATCAAGCTTTAATATTTAATTTAATTAATTCAAACAACAATTAATTAATTAACTCATTTAATCACATACCTCAATAAAAATAATTAACCATCAAATCGAAATATCAACATAATAATAATTTTCTTAACTCATTAATTATTTATTTAACAAATAATTAACAAAATAAAATCAAATCAATTAAACAAATATTTAATCAATGATAAACACATCCATTAAATATTTATATAACTCAATAAATATTTAAATTATAATTTGAAATTTCGGATCATTACATTGTTCAACTCTCGGTAGTCGATACAAAGTCTTAACTATCCATCCTTCTTCTTCACAAACTGTACCGGTGCTCCCCACGGCGAAACACTTGGTTGAATGTACTTTCTATCCAATAGTTCTTGTAACTGAACCATCAAATCCTTCATCTCCACAGGTGCCATACGATACGGTGCCCTTGAGACTGGTGTCGCTCCTGGCACAATGTCTATTACGAATTCGATCTCCCTATCCAGCGAAAGACCCGATAATTCGCTTGGAAATACATCCATGAATTCTTTCACTATAGGTATTTGTTCCATTGTCGCTCCCACTCGTTGGGTATCAATAACATGGCACAAATACCCTACACATCCCTTCCTCAACAGTTTCCTAGTTTATGTCATGGTAAGATAACAGGAACGCCCCGGCGATCTATTACCGTAAAATACTACCTGAGGTTGTCTCAACGTTCTAATACTCACATATTTCTTTTGACAATCTATAATTGCCCCATGGTTAAACAACCAATCCATCTCAAGAATTACATCAAATTCTCCCAACTTTATTGGTATCAAATCTACCGATAATTTATATCCCTGTATATCTATACAACAACTCCTATGAATATCTTCAACAGAAATTATCTCTTCGTTTAGTACCTTGATATTCAAAGGTATAGGTAACTTTTCGTGAAGTAATCCTAATCGTCTAGCAAAATCACACGTTATAAGCGAACAAGTAGCACCCGAATCAAACAGCACATAAGCATTTATATCGTTGATCGGAATAATACCTGCAACTACATCCCTTGATGCCACCGCATCTTGGACCATCATGTTAAAGGTACGGGCCATCGGCCTACCCGGCTGCGCTGGACCACCAATAGCTAACTTTCCGCTATTAGCGCCCTTATTCCTATTTGTCCCCTTCTTCGGGCAGTTCTTTGCTATGTGGTCAGTTGACCCACATACAAAGCATATGTGGTTCTTCTTCGGACTTGGAAAGTTAGGCGAAATGTGCCCCTCCTATCCACAGTTGTAACATACGACCTTCCCCTTGAGACAGACTCCTAAGTGAGTCTTCCCGCAGGTCTTGTGTAATGACCCCAAAATTCATACAACTTAATTATCGACCTCGGTCATTAATAACACGTCTAACTTCTTATTTTACGTCATTATTCGATGTTAAACTTAATAGTATGCTGAATAATTTAAACTTTTCTAACTTCTTACTTTAATTCCCTGAATCAAAACCTTTATCATTTACACATCTCTGAATCAATTTTATTTTGTGATTCACTTCATCAAAGTTATTATATAGAATCTTATATTTTAATCCAATAACCTTTACATATCAGATAACTTAAACTTGACAGTTTATCATTACATAATCATTGTAACTTATCAAGTACATTTCTCAAAACCTTTATTTTTACCTACCTTTAAACCATACTTAGCTTATTATTCACCTTATCAGAGATAATAAATAAAACTTACATCTAGGTTCAATACCCTTTCATACAACAAACAAAACTTAAACTTCATAACTCAACATCTATTAAACATCATACATTATTCAGAACCCTAAACATGGTTCAAATAATAATAATTCAGCCAAAGTGTAAAAATCTTCGAGTAGCACATCTAATTCATGTCTTTCAAGTAGCACATAACTTTACCTTGAATCTTTAACCTGCAAAAGTGGTTATTTGCAAGGTTGAGCTCGATAGCCCAACAAAATCTAATAGTTTTCATGCATCACGTAGCACATAATAACATGCTCAACATATAAATCTCATAAACATCGGACTAACATAACATACATGTTACAGTTAATATAACAAGTATAAAGATTGAGTTCCTTACTCAATCAACATGCTTTAGTCAATCAACGTAGTCATAAATTGACTTTAAAATTTCATACATTCAACATATATATAACATATCATGCTCTTTTCAATAAAGATTTAAAATAATTAATCATCAAGTTCACATAGCAAATAGGAACTGAAAGACTTGCCTTGATCGTTGTTTACCAATAACAGTTTAACAGCTTACAGCTATCTGCACTTCACGTGCCCTACACAATTATATAATCATTCACACTAACTATTAGTCACATATCAATGCGTAGTAGTTGTAATTTAAACTTTACTCTACATCCCATAACCCTTCTTATTAATCAATACACAATGTTCAATTTAATTGTGTTAACTTTCGACTTATATCTATCTTACTATATTTCATACTCGATGTTCATTCAAGTGTTTAAGTCTTGCTAGGAATCATTATTGGTTTTATATTTGACCCATTTCATATCTTATATTATTCATTTCATTTGACTTAAAGCACTTTTTACGTTCATTAACATTTGTTACGACGTTTCGACGTTTTTTCGTCACACGCCCGATTTGTCTTTCTTGTGTATGTTTAGTATGCTTATACAACTTATCTAATACATCATTTATTAATGTTAAACATCATTATGTTTACTAACATACATGTTTTATAACTTAGAACAACATCTTTTATTGTCAGAAGCACTACACTTGCATACGTGCAAGCCCGACGCCCTCGATTGTCCCCGAAAACACAACAATCCTAAAAATTACCCTTTTGATCCTTGTTCCCAATCTCAAATCAAAAAACTTAAAGAATGAAAGTTGTAGGTCTATTCGTCCTCGTTCCGGATCATCTTGAATCGTCTCAATCAGAGTTTGTATGAAAAGGTTATGCTTATTTTACTAAAATAGGTCAAAACAATCACACCTGACATTCTTTGGGGGCAGCTGTGCTCAATTAAGCCTTGGGAACAGCGTAGCTGTGTCCTAGAGCGCAGCTACACCCCAAATAACTTAGGGCACAGTGCAGCTACGCCTCGTTAGCAGAAACAAGACTCTAAGTTCACTGTTCTTGCGATTTTTGACCCTTTTCTCCTACTAATCTTCATAATTTGAGTTATGAACATCTAAATTAGTCTGTTTTTGATTCTATGGATTCTTAATTCATAGAACTACAACATACTAGAATTATAACAATTTAAAAAAATATTAACCAACCTAAATCTTGACCCAAAACACATGTTCATACTATATTTTCATGTTTAACATGTTTAGTGAATTCATTCACTACGAATTCATTTTTTAACCAAATTGATTCATTCAACTTGTGTTATTTTCTTTTCTTATCATAATAACAACATATATTATCAATTTCAGATTATATACATGTTCTAACCATCAATTTAAGCCTTAAAATAGACCAAAATACATATACTAAGCCATAAACCAAATTTCTTCTTCTAACACTTGTTTCCATTTAATTTGATTACATGAAAACCGTTATAGATTACATTATAACAAATTTTACATACTAATTAACATATATGATCAATCTCTTAACAATCTAACCATAGAAATCCAACTTTTCAAAGAAAACTCAAGAAGTATAATACTAAAAACTCAAAGTTGGATTATTACCTTTGATTAGCTATAAAATTTTGAACAATCTTCTTGTTTCTTCCTTCCATAACCCTCACAAATTCCTCCTCTCAATTTACATAGAACTTCTTCTCTTCTTCTCTTTTTTCTTCTTTCTTCTTTCTTCTTTCTTCCTTCTGTTCTTTCTTAGGCTTAAGCCAATGTAAAACTAAAACTGACGCTAACATAAAAAAATAAATTGATGTATAATAATAAGGCTACTAAATACTTATCAGTTATTTTTATTTTAAATTTAAAAGTCATAAGGCCTTGTTTGGAAAAACCTATTAAAATAATGACTTAATCATTCCTTAAGCCTTGTTTGGCAAAATAAGATTAAAATAAGAATTTCAAAAGCTCTAAGGCTTTGTTTGGTAAAACCAAATTAAAACTCTTTTAATTTATTTTCATAAGTCATTTATAATATAGTTTATTTTCCCACATTGTTTACTTGGATTTTCATATCCAATCTTAATTAAATAAACTAATTACCACATACTAAATAAATTTTCCACTTAACCAAATATCACAAAATTATAATCTCATTATAATTTTATTTAATAATTAATACATCACTTTAATTATTAAATTATGATGTTAATATAACAACTCATGTAATCTTTAACAACTCTCTAACTATTAAATTAAATTAGAGTATTATCTAATAAATTTAATTCACAAATATATACTAACAACAACCACATAAATAAAATTTTTATTTAATTTAATAAATATTTTAAATTACAAATAAAATCTTAGATTGTCACATCTTGCATGCCTCCATCCTCCTCTTCGGATCTCCTTGCTTCACTCTAGTATTTCCAGAGTTAAACCCTTTCCTCTTTTGACCGTCGCCACTCCCGCTGGCTCCCTCAGTCTTCACTCCCACATTAGCTTTACCCTTATTCTTCTTGTCCTTGTGGTACTGGCTTAGAGCCTCATTCTCACCTTCGGCAATTATTTCTTTTTCTAGTATGGTCCCAAAAGAAGTACTTTGGAACACATATATTCAGCTATAGAGTCAGGGTTTCAAGCCCTGCTCAAACCTTCTAGCCTTTCTCACCTCAGTGTCTACTTGGTGTAGAGCAAACCTCGCCAGTTCATTAAACTTGGCAGCGTATTGGGGAACTGTCATTTCCCCTTATTTCAAATCAAGAAACCTCATCTCCATTCTACCCTGCATACTCATGGGAAAGTAGTTCTCGAAGAATATCACCTTAAACCTTGCCCACGTTAGGTTCTCTATACCAGCTCTAGCCTGGTTAGCCTCCCACCAAAAATTGGTTTCACCCTTCATCGTATAGGTTGCAAAGGCAACCTTCTGACCCTCGTCGACATTTGCAATGACAAATTCCTTTTTAATTTCTTTCACCCACGTTTGGGCTTCTATGGGGTCCGTAGTTCCTTTGAACTCCGGCGGACCGACACTTTTAAAATACTTGAAAGTAGCAGCTCATACTACTCCAGGATTTACGGGGATATTCGCACCATTCCTATTAAACGTGGTCGTTAAAAGATTAACGAACTCTTGCATTAGGTTAACCGGACCTCCCTCCGGTTGGTTTGGATTAGCATCTTGGTTTTGTTGTTTCCTTCTTGGCGGCATTTTGCTGTTAAGATAAACAACACATTCTTTTTATTATTACTCCATTCTTGTTCGTTAGTTATTATTCGTGATTAACAATAACTTCAACTCATTACACAATATGTTCCATAAAAAGGCTTATATTGATTCATTCTTGTAGTATAAGACTACATCGTTTACATTACACAGCCTTAGCTAATTACATTCCTATCCCACAATTACTTTCCAAAAATTGGGATTTACAAAAGACTACCCTTTGATATACAAAAGAGGGTTTTATGTCACTACTAGATACGTCATATTTACATATCAAACTCTACTCTAGTTAATACTAGGTTACATGTGCCGTATGGCATTCTCAAAATCTGCTTTGGCAAGACCGACAATAATATCTCGACTGATAGTATGCCGAGTCTGCCCTTCTTCTATCAGATACCCAGCTACTTGCTGCTAAAAATCCGCATGAGAACTCCTATGTATATAGGACATCCTCCCAATCTTCTGCTTCTTGGTCTTTATCTCCTGCCTGAGCTCAAAGACCTCGTATTTCAGCTCATGGACCTTTTCCTTTGCGAAAACTCGTTCATCATGCTCCTCCTCCCATATCGACTCCATACTCGTCTTATCTTCTAAAACAGCATGGAGCTCCTCTTTCAGCTCCTTTACCTCCTTACAATACTGGATATTTCTATCCAATACTGCCATGAATAGTGAACCCATTGACTCCACCAGAGTCAGCTCTTCTGCAGGTGCTAATGGGTTAAACGACATCACATCCACCTCCTCCTCTGACATGCCATCAAACAAAAACATAAAGTCTAACTTCTTTGAGTCTCTAGACTCAATAACTACCACTTCAGGCTCTGTTACTATAGGGTTCGGTATAATCTCTACTTGATTTATCGATTCTTCACTAATGACATGTATATCCCTATACATTTCATTTTCTCCTGACATCTACAACAAAATAATTTAGTTTGATTAGTACACGTCAGTAGAATAATAAAAACACATATCATATATAATGAATTTTTAGGGTTAATTTCCATCTTTTACTTCTTAAATTCTTCTTAAGATTATGACTTAAGGTTCTAATCCCCCCTTAAGTTTTATAACCTATTGCTTTGATACCAACCTGTGACTCCCCCAAATCCGGGTATCTTTCAACCTGATATATGGTGCTACACGGTGCTATAGTTCACACATACATTAAATTGAAATTCGTCAAAAGAACGAATATATCTTATATATATTCCAAAACAATACTACCATTCCCCAGGTTCTTTATAACCATTACATAGATTCTTAGTCATAATATCAAATAATGACAACATTCGAACTATTCTATTACATAGACAGCTTAGTGGTATGCCTTAGCCTTTCCTTTATCCTTAGAGGATCCTTCGGGTCGTTCAGTCGTAGCTGCATTCATATGGTTCAAGAAAGAGTAAGCATAACTAGCTCAGCAAGTATACCAATTCCATTTAAACGACATGTTTGAAACATACAAATCATATATCTTCAATAACTGAATAATAGTTATGAAGTACTATCGATAATTTAAAATAGCACTTCTCTATTATTTCAAAACATTTCACAATGACTAACATTCAGTAAAACATCAATTCTGTTACAAGACCTTGAGCATTTCATACTTTCTTTGAAAAGGACAACCGGACACTAAGTCTGTAAGTCCGACATTCCTTACGAGCACGTCTAGGTGATCAACCTATAGTACTCTATGTTGATCAACACTACATTCTTTAAACGTGTATATGTTTAAGTTGTGGCAACCTCATGTGCCTGTCGTTTGATGACAAAATATTTTTTTAGCATACTTAGTCTTCATTTGAAAATCACACCAAAATAGTTTGGTAAAACATTGACAATTCTTTGATAGATTGTAAGAAATCCAATATATCGTAAGTCCAGCCGAAAGAATTGGCTTTGACTTCATCATACATCAATTCATGCGTAAGAAAACATGAATCACAAAGATGGTCTAGATAGACAAGGGTTAGAATACTTGCCTTCAGCATCTGCTACTGTTATTACACGTTCACTTTAAGTCTTTAAGGTCTCTACAATAGATGATCACATAACGTAACACATTAGGTCATGAATAAACATACATGATTCCTAATGAATCTTACCCTTATTCTTAATCTAATCATGTATTAGATTTGTTACTATTGGTTCTAACTTTTTGTTATAGTTTACATCATTCTTATGTTCATGTTTGATTAATTATCTTTAACCTTTAGTTTTCATACTTAAGGCTTAACAATGTCTTAAACAATGTTACATTAAGTTGTAGTTTATTACTAATCAATTAACTTCATGTTTATCTTCATAATCTCCTATCACTGTGCAAACCCTAAGGCTGGTGATGCGGTGCCAGCTTCTTCTTATTAAGCCGCGCTGCGGCACCACTCTTCAGTGGCTGAGGGTCGAACCCGGCGTCGCGGCGTGAAAAACTCTGAAGGTTAGGGCTTTGCACACAAGACTTTGTAAGCGCCATCAATAGGCCTTCAGTTTGGCCGTATGGCCTTGACTCTGTGCACCAAATAATTGAGAGTTTTGTTTTACACAACGAACTTCCCAGACTCCAAATTTGATCATTTTAAGTACGAATTGGCTTGTTCAAAAGCCATTAGCTCACAAATCACATACTCTACGTGTTCATGTAAGAATTTTAAAATTTTAACTTCGTTAACTTGAAATTCACCTTTGAGTTCATTTTTAAAACGTTCATGAACGTTCAATGCTCGTTTCTTCGTTCTAAGTCATAATTCAGTTATTTTTGAGTCCGTAACTCTATAATGCCAAATAAGACTTATTCCCATCGAAAACCAACGTTTCTGTGCTTAATATTAAAATTCGACTTCAATTCCGAGAATTTCACGAATTCGACGATTATCGTCTAATCGTATGAATTCTGGCATAACTTCGTTACTTATGATTTGTTTATCGTTTCAAATGGATTCTTTCCATCATATTAACATCTTAGCGTACATATCTCAATAAATTATTTACATGATAAGTTCTTACATATTTTTTCTTAGTTCATAACTTATATGCTTATGATTTTACTTCACGTGATTCATCATGATTTTAATCTTCTAACCATCATTCTTTCTTCTTCTTATCATACAACTTCATTAATGTAAACATGTGACAAGTTCTTCCTTAGTTCATAACTTATATATGAATGAATTGTTTATTCAAGGCTTATTAAGACTTAAGTCCTTTGATTAACCATTCTCTTTACTTCTTAGCATACATACTTCAAAAGTTTTCCCCTTGATGATCAAGCTTGTTCTTCTTCTTTTCTACTAATGAAAGTCTAGCTTATTATTACTTATTCTCTCTAACAAATAAGTTGAAAGTTGTTGGATGAAATGAACAAGTGTAAAAATAATCCAACTCTCCCTCTATTTATAGGATTGCTAAGGTTAGGGTATATTAGTCAATAAACATCCCACCTCCTTAACAACCTCCTTACTATTCAATACTTAAGCACTAAGTTAACTTGGCCATCACACTCCTTGCTTGCTCATCACGTTATTTACTTGGCCACCAATCTCACCCATGTGATCATGGAGCCCACAAGGGTTGCCCCATGGATCTCCTTCACCCAATGGATCTTAATTTGGGCTTTAATTTAATTAGTTTAACTTATGTTTTTAGGCTTACATTAATTCACTTTGAACTTTACATTAACAAACACTTGGGCTTTAACAATAGTTTACATTGGGCTTAAACACAATCCCAATTAAACTATACACTTCCTACATAATCCTACAAGTCCAATTATATATGGCTTAAAGCCTTAGTACGTATTATCTACGTATTAATCTAGTATTCTAGCTCGTATACTCATTTATCGTATACGACATACCATCATTCATACATACTCGTATAATACTTCGTATCATACTCATATTCATTTCCTTATACAATACCTATGTATTATACGATCATCACTTTAGCTCCTTAACACTTTATTTTCCCTAACGTTCTCGAATTAAGTCTGCAAGCGAAAAACTATGTTTTCCATACTCGAATTATTATTACATAATCCATCTCCCCTTGATATTCTATCATTACGTATTTCTCGGAAGTTCAAAAATAATTCCCGAGCAGAAATCTGTGAATAGTGTTTTTCAAAAAATTTCTCGGAAAGCTTTTATTTTTGTCTTAGAAATTCAAACACTTTAATTCTACCTCGTAGCCAAAATACTACGATATTCCGATAGGATTAGGTTATAGAACAACCTTCATCTTATTACACATAATAATAACATATAATACAATTTTATTCGTTATTTAATTAAATAATATTGTTTTACAATAAATTTGAATTTCTCGGTCGTTACATAACTTCTTCCTTGGACTTCAAGTGAAGCAAACTAATGAAGGCATCTGCATTAACCAAGCCAAGTACATCAAAGACCTATTAAAGAAGTATGGCATGGATTCAACTACCATCATGAAGACACCTATGACACCTGCTACTAAGCTTGACAAAGATAAGAAAGGTAAAAGTATTGATATCACTCAATACAGATGTATGATAGGCTCTCTCCTATAATTAACTACTAGTAGACCAGATATCATGTTTGCCACTTGTATTTGTGCTAGATTTTAAGATAACCCTAAGGAATCACATCTAGTGGTTATTAAAAGGATTTTCAAGTATCTTAAGGGCACTCCTAATTTGGGACTCTGGTATCCCAAGGAGTCACCCTTTGATCTTATGGGCTACTTAGATGCTGACTATGGAGGTTGTAGAATTGATAGAAAGAGCATAAGTGGAACTTGCCAAATGCTTGGAAATAGACTTGTATCTTGGTTTAGTAAAAAGCAAAATTTTGTATCAAACCTCAGCAATGTTGAATACTTTCTTTTGACAGATTCTTTGTGCACAAATCTTATGGATGAAAAATCAGCTTGCAGACTATGGGTTAGAGTTTAAGTTTATCCATGTTCATTGTGATAATACTAGTACTACTGCTATAACTCATAATCTTGTCATGCATTCAAGAACCAAGCATATTGATATAAGATATCATTTCATTAGAGATCATGTGCAAAATGGAAGTATATCACTGCATTATATTCCTACTGAAAAACAGCTTGCTGACGTCTTTACAAAACTTCTAGATGATCCAAGGTTTAACATGCTAATAAGTGAACTAGGAATGCTAGATTTTCATTCATGATATAATGTTTTGGAAGTCCACTAACTATGCAGAAAGAAAACTAGGAAATGAAAGTTCATAGAGCCAAAACAAGAAATTGTCTAGCAGAAGGAAAGCCAAGCTGCCGAGGATCACTCTACGATCATCAAGAGAATTCTAGTTCGTAAAGTCAAAAAGACTCAAGGAAGTGTTGCAAAGCTCAGGGGGAGCCAAGGGTGGAAAGGTCTTTTCTGATAAACTAAAAGATGTTCCCTCTCTCAGAACTCAACACGTGTCCCACTAAGTAAAATAAGAGGGAAGTTTTACTCAAACATTTCAAAATCTTCATTTCATCTGAAAACTCCCTCTCTTCCTCTCACTAAAATCCTAGCTTTTCAAATACAAACAAACACTCACACATCTTCGTTTTTGTTCAGTAAATTCAAATCGATCAGACGATGGCACCCTCCCAAGTCGCTCCTGAAAATGAACTCTGCTTCGAAAATTTTGGAAAAGCAGAGAAAAGATTTAAAAGGATCCTCACCCTTCTGAGAAGAGCGGGACTCTACCAGGCCCTAAACTCTAGCACTAGAATCTACTCCAGATTAGTTGTTGAGTTCTACAAGAATGGAGTCTATGGTGACGGTATCCTATCGACGAAAGTCAGAGAAGTATTGTTGTAACTGATCACATCAGAAGTTAACATTGCCTTAGGGTTCAACAATGAAGGTATCACTTCTATCCAATTCATTGATACTGTTGAAGGGCTAAAGCTTATGCACCACTAGAATAACCTAGAACTTAAGGTTTAAAGAAAAAAGAATTCCCCAAGAAATACGAATTCCTAGCGAATTTGGTTGGTAAATGTATCCTCTGTAAGGAGTCAGTTCATGATTTAGTCAGTGACCTTTAGCTGAGAATCATAACTGCTATTGTGAAGAAGACTTAAATCAACTATGGGGTTGTTCTATTAGAATGGATTGGAAATTGGATCTTCTCCACTGCACAATCCAAAGGTGCAAGGAAAATGTCGTATGGAAGGTTTATCAGCATCATCCTTCAGAAAACACTGATGATAAAATTGGGGATAATGAAGGAGAGGTGCTGAATTACAACAAAAGGATTACCCAGAAGATGTTAGAAAACTGGAAAAGGAATCAAGTTGAGAACTTGAGATCAACTCAATCAAAAGATAGTGAGAGGACTCAAAATGAAGTCAGGAATCCCTCTCTGAAAATAAATATGTCTGTTGTTAAAGAAGCTGAAGAGGTGAACCAGGAGTCATCAGATTTGACCAGAAAGAATAAAGGAAAATGAAAGATGAGGTCTATACTCCAAGGTGATGAAGAACCTCAAGGCTCAACTAATGAGGTTCCCCAAGATCATGCATCTTCTGCTCAACCAAAGTCATCTTCTTCTGATCAAACTTTTTAGGTTGATCTAATGAACTAGACTAGACTGATTGTAGAGCAACTAGGGAATGATCGAAGAGCAGTCAGTCAGCTTGCAGTTAGCAAAGGATTGCAGAGCAAAATATTAGTTGGTAGAGTCTATCAAGAAAATGGCTCGGAAGATTGTAGAGTACTTTCTCGGCATCGTAGAGATCTCTCGGTAGAACGAAGAGGCATCGTAGAGTTCTCTCAGCCGAACGAAAAGGCATCGCAGAGTTCTCTCGACAGATCGTAAAAGCATCGTAGAGTTCTCTCAGCAGATCGTAGAGCTACCTCGACATCGCAGAGCTATCTCTCGGAGACACAGAGGACTGTCGGGATCGTAGAGTTAAAGAAGTCAGTCACTCTATGACTCCCAGTGAGTATCTACGATCAAGTGTAGAATTGCAGAGTTATCTATGCCAGAGTTCTCAAAGTTACATAAGCTCTTCTGAAGAAGATCCTTAGGCAAAACATTGATGCTATCTCTTGATGATTAAAGCACATATGAAGATCAGTAGGAATCTACAAGCATCAAGTCTTATCAATGATTATAGATCAGTTCAGACAGGAACCCTACGATCCCTCTGATGACGCTACATCGTAAAGTCCTATCGCATAGATAGTAAAGTAACCCAGAACTGAATTGAATATTTTGTGTTACTCATAATGGATTGCTAACATCCATATCAGTAGAGTTATCTGTCCAAGACAGTTGCTGAATGCTTAATTGATCTGAATGGAGAATCAACGTCAGTGGGGAACAAACAACCATGATATGCAAAAAATAAGAGCACTATCCATACCACTATCTTGGAGCAAGTTAATGGATGCTGAATCACCCCACTACTGAAGTCAATAAGCAATAAATATTCCTAAGTTCAGCAACATATCTCAACGGGAAGATTAGATGCAACGACCTCATTTCAATGGGAAGAATTCAGAGGCATCAATATAAGGCAAACAGATTGAAGATTACAAGTAAGCAAGAACAATCGATCGAATCATCATTTGTCAAAGTCTCACTCTATGATCCAAAGGGAAACATCTTTCTTCATTTCTAAGTTCATCGGATCTCATGCTTAAAGAAACTTAGTAGCACAACATACTCTCTCATCGAAGTGTACCAGTTCCAAGGTTGCGGGTCTTAAAGAGTACTAAGTTTACTGGGTGATTCTAAAGTTGAGGGTCTTAGTCTACAGTGTTCCAAGTCTGTTGAGCTTGTCAAAGTTCTTAGTGAACTAGAATTCCAAGGCTGCTGGCTTTGAAGAGTACTTAGTGTACTGGAGTTTCAAGGTTGCGGGTCTTGAAGAAATCTCAGTGATTCAGTTGTAACAATATTCTTAGTGGATTTGCTACTCGAGGAGTAGAATAGTGGGGTAGGAGTCTTGAGTACTCTGAACCACTTAAAGTCTTGTGTTCTTTACATTTTGTCTATAACTACTATAATTGCCATAGCATTACTTTATTATATCAGTTATAGCTTTCCATCTTTAAAAGGGGTGATGAGTGAGTTTTATACCCATGAATTGAATACGTTTGAGCTTAATCTTTTGGAAGTTTTTAAGTGTTTGTGTCTATTATGCATGTTTTACGTTGTTTTGTAGGAATTGGGACAAAAGTTACTTGGATCGACGTTTGGGGTTGCTAGATTCGCATTTTTGGCTTGCCATTTACATAACAGCCAATTCAGGGCCAATTTTAACATTTCTTCGGACCTTATTTCGAAAAACTCAAAGAATGAAAGTTTTATATCTATGTGTCCTCTTTCTGAAACTTCTTGAATCATCAAAATCAGACTTCAGACGAAGAAGTTATGGCCATTTTCCTAAAGGACGTAAGAGTAGAAAATTTCCAAAAAAGAGGCCAGCGTCGGGGTGCCCATTCCTAGCCTATTTCCAGCGCCGGGGAGCTAGGGGACAGTGTTCCAACGCCGTGAGCAGCGTTGGGCTCGGGCCTAGTCAAGTTGGGACACGTTTTGGGGGTGAATTTTTACACTTTTTTGACTCAAAATTGGATTGGGTTTCCTCCTAAGCTAGAAATTGGACTTGTAGCCTATACATACATTATGGGAGGCATAAAATAAAAGGGGATTATATAGATTAGATTAGAGATACAATCCATTAGATTAAGAATTCATTCATAAACCCTAGTTCTTAATTAACCATTGGAGATTGAAGCAACTTGAAGAACATTGAAGATTCAAAGCAGGAGTGGAAGAGAATCTCAAGACTGCTGACAACAGATTCTATTCTCTTCTGTAATCTTATTTTTATCTTTTAATGTCTATTTAGTTGTGGATTCTAGATTTTAATTCAATAACAATGAACTAAATTTCTTGTTTAAGATTGCAACGGATCTTATTGCATAGCTTATTTTAGTATGCTTTTTTATTAATTACTGTAATCTATTTTATGGATTATCTATTATGATTGAGTATAATTGTTTAATTGTCTAGCTAAAAATTACCATGATAATCTATATGGATTTGGGAGATGAAGTATGGATTGAGATCTGATAATAATAACATGTGATTGTGTTTTCTACATGGTGTTGGAAATCATGATTTGTGTTTAGGATAGGGATATGCCTTTACACCGCGTGTAATCTAATAGGAAACTTGTGCTTTAAATCCTTTTTAATTGTAATTCGCATAGGAATATAGTGAATTAGTTAATTAGGGTGTTTGATTCAATTCTATCAACTATGGATTTGGATTAATATGTTTGTGATGCATTGGAAGGTGGTTATAAATACTAATAAGTCCCTGATTAACAATCCAGAATAGTGAGCATAATTAATAAGAAGTATTTTAATATAAGTGAAACAAAAAGTCTTAAATCTCCATAACCTGATTTTCAACTAGTGGTAGTAGTAGTAGTTTAATTATATATTTTAATTCACAACATTAAATCGATTGTTTAAATAAAATTAGTTTGGTTAAGAACTAGTACTTGGTGATTTTTATTAAATAATTCCTCGTGGGAACGATACTTTCTTATCACTTTATTACTTGTTGACCGTGTATACTTGCACGTATCCATTGATTACGAAATCGATAAATAGGGGGATTTAATCAATCATATTTTCTGTTGTGCTTAATTACTTGTTAATTAACCAATCTGATAAGTCATTCTTTTGTAAACAAGATAAAAAAGTTTTAAAGAATCTATTCAATCCCCATTTCTAGATATCTTTTGTGCTTCTAGAAACTAACATTATCAACTGCATATCATTCGCAGACTAATGGACAAGCGGAAGTTTCAAATAGAGAAATCAAGGCCATCATCAAAAAGACGGTTAATCCCAATAGAAAGGATTGGAGTTTGCGCTTGGATGATGCTTTATGGGCATATAAGACTACATATAAAACACTTGTTGGTATGTCACCTTATAGATTGGTGTTTGGAAAACCATGTCATTTACCCGTTGAGTTAGAACACAAGGCTTATTGGGCTATCAAGAGTTTCAACATGAAAATAGATGATAATGGGATACGCCGGAAGTTACAATTACAAGAGTTGGAAGAAATTTGTAATGATGCTTTTGAGAGTGCAAGAATTTACAAGGAGAAAACCAAAGCTTTTCATGACAAGATGATTTCTAGAAAGGAATTTCACATTGGTCAAAAAGTCATCCTGTACCAATCCAGACTTCGTTTGTTTCCAGGTAAGTTGCGATCTCGTTGAACTGGACCTTTTGTTGTTACTAATATTTTTCCTCATGGTGCAGTTGAAATTCAAAGTCTAGAAACTTTTAAAGTGTTCAAGGTCAATGGCCAGAATTAAGCATTTCTACGAAAATTTCCAAGAAGAGAAATTGGAAAAATTAGACCTTGAGGATCCAATTTATACTAATTGAAGAAGGGAATTTGGTCGAGCTAAAAACAATAAACAAAGGCACTGTATGGGAGGCAACCCATAGGGGAGTTCATTTCTTTCGCATTTATATTTTGTTTACTTTTCTTTACATTTCACTTTACATTGGGGACAATGTAAGTTTTAAGTGTGGGGAAAGGATTTAAGGTATTTCCTATTTTATTTGTTATATTTTTGTTTGTTTTTGTTAGTTTGAATTTTGAATTTTGTGTGTGACGCCTCCAAAATAGGTATACATTACCCATCTTGAGTCGCCAGATATATGGTACACAAATTCAAATACAACTTAATTATACAACAGTCGTGTAAAATACAACAAACATAACTGAGAGTTTAAACAAGAATATTGTCATCTAGACAATATCCACACTCAATGGTGTTCTCATTACAATTATTATCACATTATTCTGCAGAATAGTGAGGACTACTAAAGTCATTTATCATGGACCATCACTCTAGTCCCCGACTCGTCCCAGCTATATTCTCATTTCCTGAAGAGAACAATGAAAGAAAGAGTGAGCTCAACTAGCCCAGTAAGAAATATTATGACTAAGATAATGCAGAATAAATTATCCTTAGCCTTCAAAAGTATAACAACTGATAGAATACAATAGATAACAAGTTTTAGATCAACAACTGCAGCAAAAATAAGCAATCCATTAGAAGAGTCAAGTAGAGCATAAAATCTACTATCTTCTATGATTTAAAAAGTTTTTCATCAACTTAATCGCTGAGACTCAGCTTAATAAATAAACCACATCATCGAATCATCCCTGCACTACGGGCCAAGGATATTCATTAAATCATCAATGGTTATGATTATATTGAATAATCCCTGGTCATAATCATACCAAAAACTGTCCATCAATGCACTACAGGCCACTGAGGACTTTCACCACATTATTCGCCACATTACGGTCATGATTACACTGAATAATCCATGGTCATAATCCAACCAAGTCCATCTATGCACGTAAGCCATAGATGACTTTCATCACAATATAAGCATGAGGATGATGACAATGACATAATACTTCAATAAAACAAGTTCAAGGATAAATTTTAAAGATTTATAATCTAATTTATCCAGAAATCAATAACGTCCAAATTGTCAACATGATACTGCTTTGTGGAGAAACATTCAAGAATAATATTTATGTATCAAAAATAATTTGGACAGAAAAGAATATATTTTTCGGGTGATTAGTACCCCGTGAATAGTACTCTATGAATAGTACTTCTCGTGAATAGTACCTCGACATGAAAAGTACGCCAAATACACGAGTGAATAATATTCGAGTGAATAGTAATTGGGTGAATAGTAACTCGTGAATAGTACTCTAACACGAAAAGTGCCCCGAATACCCAAGTGAATAATACTAGAGTGAATAGTGATCGGGTGAATAGTAACCCATGAATAGTAACTCGTAAAAAAAATACCAAAGAAAATGATATTCCATGACGAGTACAAAAGAAATGATATCTCATACGAGTATAATAGAATATACAAAACTGCAAATGGATTTTCACTCGCCATGCGGTAATCCACGTAGACAGATCATTTCCACAATTTAATAAAGAATGAATATGAAGGATCATTCACCATGCATGTAGTAATCCACATAGATAGGTTATTCCAACAGAACAATAAAGAATGGAACCAGGTCATGCATAATCCGCATGCATGGATATTCCAAAGAATAATAAAGAATGGAATAACAATGAAATTCACTGCATGCGATAGATCAAGATGCATAAAGTTATTCAGCAATGAATAATAAAGAATGGAATAACAGAAGAATTTTATCACGTATGCGGTACTTCGCATAGACAGGTTATTCCAACATAATAATAAAGAATGGAATAACAGAAGAATTTCACCATGTATACGGTAGTCCGCGTATACAGGTTATTCTAACAGAATAATAAAGAATGGAATAACAATAGCTCTCTTCATGAATACGAAAGAAATAATACCCCTTACCTCAAAAGAAAACTGGATACTGGAATAGTGAGGTAGCAAACTTCTCTTCTTCTTTGTCTCTATAATTTCTCTCTATAATAATTGCTCTATAGCTTTAGTGAATTGGTGAAAAATAATGAAGGAATGAGCTTCTATTTATAGGAAAATATAGTTTTAATAATTGCACATTTTGGGGCTCGAAATATTACAGTATAATACCTTCTTCTTTTTCTTCATTTTTAATTTAGTCCTGCAAGTATTATCAAACTTGCACCATCTCCCCTAATAGTAAATCATGTAAATCAATAGTAAATCATGTGAATCAATAGTTCTAGACAAGTAAAAATATGAATTATAGTATAGTACCTCCATCTATACCTCCATTTTTAACTTAGTCATGCAAGTATTATCAAACTTGCACCAACTCCCCTAATAGTAAATGAACGTGATTCAATAGTACACACATGTGAACAAATAGTTATAATCATGTGAATCAATAACAATTAATTACTCATTTATCTGGTCAATTACCCGATTAGTCAATATAATCTCCAGACATCAATTATTATCGAAATAAATGTTAATTTTTCACTAACACTGATAATTCCAACACAATGGAACTATCAATTTCATCTTTAATCAACACAAACTTATTCATCATTAATATTATAATTCACAATATTTAACTACCAGGTCGTTCTCGAGAAAGAGGGGGCTTTCCGATAAGGATTTCTCCTTATTAGCGCGCAATTAAGTTACCAAACCTCTCCTTGACAGAACTTCTAGATATTGTCAATACTGCAAATAATAATATGAAAAACTTTGCCATCTCAATTATTGATTTAATATTATAACATATTATACAGATGATACTATGACAATAATTGAATCAATAATGTGAGAGATATGATGCAGCAATTACTGTAGTAATAATTTAGTATAACTGAGTGACTTCTTACGTAAGCATCAATAATCAATACCGTGTGCTACTATGCAACAACGCGTATTACTGTACTTTTACTACCGGGTAGTTTAATAGTTTTAACGGTAACACTTTCGTCGTTATAAAAAGATAATTATGCCATTTTCTTACTACGACGATACATCCATTGTGGGGTCCACCAATGATTGTGCCGTCGTACGAATATTCCCTGTTAAAACGAATATTCCCCGACCAATTGAATATTATATAACAACCTGCTTACTTTGCAAAATTTATAAATATTACCCACAACTATAACATTATATTATATCCGCACCATAATATTCAAAAAAATATTTTGAGAAATTTAAATCTTTATTCATAAAATTTGGGGTCTCACATTGTGGGTATGTTCGCTGCAAACCCTCACGAGACAAAACTCGTCCACTTGGGGTAACCTTGGGGTTTAAAGGCTTGTTGCACATGCTAAGTGCAATCGTGTTTTCTATGAAAATGGGGTAGTTTTTTGAATAAGTCACTTGATCAATGAGTTGAATTGGATTTTGATTTTTGGCCAATGATAAAATTTTGTTTCTCTTTCATAACTTTTTGAAAAAGTGATAGACATTGTGTAGTTTGAATTTGGTTTTCTTTGTTGATTTTTACTTTGTTTGAGACCCTTCATTCTTAAGCACATGTCCATTTGGTCAACCTAGTTTTAATTTGGAAAGAATTTCTTGATTGAATGTCGAGGGGAGAAATTTCTGAACTCTATCATTTGTTTGATCATAACTTGAAGTAAACATGAGGTTTTAGGAAAAGGTTAGATGTTTGATTCCTTCATCAATTGATTTTAAAAAAAATTAAAAAGAAAAAGAAAAATTATGATTCATATGGTGAGTTGAGATGTAGCATAAAACGCACTCATTCATAACACGTGGCATGCGATATGGAGCGTAAAACGCACTCACTGGTAAGATGGAGCATAAAATGCACTTATCGAAGGAAGAAAAAACCTATTGATCCTCTGGTGTTATTTGCTTATGTTAAGTGAGAGTTGTGTGGAAATAGGTGTTTAGAGTTTTTCTTTCTCCTTTAAGGCTTTGATTTCATAAATTTTTTGAGTTCTGATTAAGTTGGCACATGTGGATTCACACACACACACACACGAAGGGTTAAGAGTAGAGTAAGATTGATAAGTAAGCTTGAATTTTAGATGATAAAATGTTTTGAAATTTTTTGAGAGCTATTTTTTTGAATCTTTGAGGTAAATGTTGAGGTTAATTTTAATTTGTGGCTCAAGGTTGTCAAGTTTGTTAGTTTGATTAGTTCATTTTTTTGTTATAGTTTATTTTTGTTTTACACGAGGACGAGCAAAAGATAAGTGTGGGGGAATTTGATAAGTATAAAATATGTTATGTTTTTATCCCTTAATGCCTAGTCTTTTATACTTATTTGGCACCTAAATGTACTCATTATTCTTATATTTTGATTTAGGTTACAAATGGAGGCATTAAATGAAAAATGAGTTAGTTCCGCACTTCTGGACTATTTTGGCATCAGTTCGTTTTTTAGTCATAACTCTCACATACGAACTCTAATTTTGATAATCCAATCTGTTCTGGAAAGCTAAGGAATAGAGCTACAACTTTCATATTTTACAAATTGAGATATTCGGGCTGGAGAAGGGTCCAAATTTATCTCTAAGCGACTAATACGCCATTGATCCAAATCCCGCATGGACTGGATTCATGTTCGAACCAGTTAGAGTATTTGGGCCATAACTTGAGCTTCCTGACTCTAAATGAGGTGATTCAAAAGCCTAAATTCATCTACACTTCCAGGGGTACAACGGTCATGCTTTGCCCAAGTCCAAATTCGGTGGTTTTCAAATGTGTAAATAGCTTGCAATGAGCTGATTAGATTAGTTGTTAGATTTGGACTTTTTTCACATCACATAGACATGTTTGGGTTGTTAAATTATTTGGATGGCTGATGCATGTGATGAGATTAGTTGTTAGATCTTGACTTATGATGACTTAGCACACCATGAGTTCCTATAAATATCAAGAGAAGTTAGGCTTGTATTTTTACCAATTCACATACCAATTCCTACACCTTTCTTCTCTCTTATTATTTTTTCAAGTGTTCTTTATTTCCTTGATTGGCTAACTTCTAATTCTTGGTTGAAGGAAGCGGAAGCCTCGAAATCTATAAAATTGTGAGATCTAATTGATTTAATTGTTCAATTATTATTTTGAGTGTTGATTATTCTTCTACGCCAAAATTCTATGATTAATATGTTTAATTGCTATAGTGCACGCTAGTTTGTTATTCATTGAAATCTATTGCTAAATTAGATATCAATCCGTAATTGTTTGGTCACTCTAATTCATGAAGCAAGTAAGGTTAATAATTAACTACAGATCGGGAGATTATTATATCTTAGGAAGAATACTCAACTAAATTAAATACAACTGCTTGTACTTGTGTTGTTTAGCTTCAACGGTCTCTCTATTTCTTAAAGCGACTACTATATTAAAATTTCAGCGCTTGTCTAAAGTTGTTTAGTAGTTAGGGTTATTTAGATCATTTGTTTCTATCTAACTATAATTAAGGAAAGGCACGGAAGAAATTCTAACGTTGAATATTCAAAGTGTAAATTGATATATATTTGCATCTATGATCAATCTTAAAATTCTGATGGTGGATGTTGACTAAGACCAAGGTTTGTTCTCTTAATTAATTTTAATATTGTAATTTTGGATTATTGTCTTTCAATAAAATTATCTCTAATCCCCCCCCCCCCCATCTTTGTTCATAGAAGCATATGTTTAAGCTAATCATTCTTTGTGGGATCGACTCTTGCTTGCACTTCTACATAAATATTGTTCACAGTAAGGTTTTATTTTTTGGTGCCGGCAACAGCACACCAGAAGCTCAATATGTTAAATAAAAGTTATCTCTTTTGTTCATGTTTTCCAAACTACTTCATAATTATTGTTCAATTGTTGAAGCTCTCAGAGAAAGTTATTTTTATTCATGAGAAGTCGTTTAAATTAACTGTTTATACTTGTTGAGCATCTAGTTGCTCATCTTTGTTATATCTTATGTTTTTAGTTAAGACCGAGGATTCCACGGGTACGAGTAAAGATATAGACAAGGGAAAAGTTCAAGAGTAGAATTTAATTGATGTATTCTTATGATGTTAAATGATGTAATATTTTTGTATTATGTTTGTATATGTGAGGTTGTAGAACCTGGGACTAGACTAAGGATGCCTGTAGTAATTAGTATATTTATCTTTAAGTAACTATGATATCCTTAGATAGATGTATGTATGTGTTGTATTGTGAGCACTATACTCGAGGTAAAGGTACCCCGGATTTGGGGACGTCACAAAGTATACTTTGCATTCTTTTACATCATTTCATCAAATTTCCTAAGTAAAGTAAGAAGAGAGAAAGAAAGAACAAGAGAGACGAAAGAGAGAGAGAGAATTCGAATCTAAGAGAAGGAAATGAAGAGATAGAAAGCAAGCTTGGATAATCCATCTTCATAAGAAGAAGCAAGAACAACAAGAGTTGGTAAACCTTAAACCTATCTTCTTCATCTATTTCTTTAAAAACTTTGTAGTATGTTAGGAAGTACTTTGTTCGTGGTTGTTGTTGTTTGATGAAGATCATGAAGGATCTTGAAGTAATAAGGAGATTATAATGGGTTATAACCTTGTATATTACTGGTAAATGCCATGTAAAATGAAAATGAAAGCTAAAATGTAAGCATAAGCGTAAAGGATGTAAGCCTAAGTGTAAAGGATGGAAAATAACGTAGAGGAACTTAATTTGGACTAGTAATATGTGTTGTGTGTTTATTGTTTGAAAAATCTGAGAAGAAGGAATTATAGATGAGAGGGTTACGAAAATGTTCCAAGTGGAACGGAGGAAAAATACGCATTAACGAAGTTATGACGAAATTTTTAGTTACATATATTAAAAGACGAAAACCCTAGCTTGGTATGATTTTCGGGCCAAGTTTACGGGTATTTAAAACTTTTGAAAAATTCTAATTGTTTAGGGGTTTTGTAGTTCATGAAAAACGTGACCCGTAGACTCAAGAATGAGCTCAATCTGACTTTAGATGAGTGAATTACGTTAATTAGAAAATTCGACGTTAAAAACATCTTTTAACAAAAACTAGCCTTTGAAGAATTTTTGAGCCTATTTTCCAACTGGTTAGAGAATCAGAAAAAATTTTCCATCCATGGGAAATTGTAAAGGGTATTATAAGCTAGTAAATGGCTCAAGATTGGACTCATTCTGATATCGGATGAGGAAGTTATGACGTTGCAAAGTAGGTGCAACGAGAACGAAAATTATAGAAAGTTAACATTTCGTGCATATGGGGGAGTGCCTACTAGCGCCTAGGTGCTGGTTATAGGCCAAATTTGGGCACCTAGGTGCTCTAGAACAAAAAGGGCACATTGTTGGGCTGTTGAAGGCATCCGAGTGTCAGGCATTCGTGCAAGCGACGTGCAATGTTCTGACACTTAATTAAATCGTTCTAAGTTATAAAAGATGAACTTTATGAAAAATAAAATACTTAACATTAATCGAGGGTTAATAAACAAATGGTATGGGCATCCTAAGTGTACGCAAGGGCATGTCACTTGGGCACCGGACCCGGGTTTGAACCAGAGAATGAGAATGAGAATAAGGAACTAGAAAACCCTATGCAGCAGTTCATAGATATTTTAGTAGGGCACATAATAGAAACCCTGCCCAAATACCCGTAAATCCTCCAGTTTCACATGTCGCCAACATCAAGGACTTTAAGACTGTGGGACCGCCCTAGTTTAGGGGGACCACCGAGTCGATAGAGGCTCAATCGCGGGTTAAAGAAATAGAGAAATCATTTATTATTGCCGGAGTTAGAGAGGAGAAAAAGACCATTTTTTCTACCTACTTACTGAAGGGTGAGGCCAACTTCTGGTGGGAAGCCAACTAGAATAGGGCCGGAGAGGGAGTGATCTCATGTGAAAGATTCTAGGAGTTATACTTCGAGAATTATTTCCCTTAGAATTGAAGCAAGGGGACATCTCAGTTGTAAGAACCCAACTTTTATGAATAAAGATTAATTTCTCTCGAAATATATTTTTAAATATTATGGTGTGGATATGATATAATGTTATAGTTGTGGGTAATATTTACAAATTTTGCAAAGTAAGCAAGTGGTTATATAATATTTGATTGGTCGGGGAATATTCGTTTTAACAGGGAATATTCGTACGACGGCACAATCATTGGTGGACCCCACAACGGAAGTATTGTCGTAAACGACAGAATTATCATTTTATAAAAATAACGGCGAAAGTTTTACCGTTAAATTGTTGAACTACCCGGTAGTAAAAGAACAGTAATACGTGTGGTTGCATAGTAGCACACAGTATTGATGCTTACGTGAGAAGTCACTCAGTTATACTTAATTATTGCTACAGTAATTCCTGCATCATATCTCTCATATTATTAATTCAATTATTATCACAGTATCATCTGCATAATATTTAATATTATTAAATCAATAATTGAGACGACAAAGTTATTCATATTATTATTTGCAATATTGACAATGTCTAAAAGTTCCGTCAATGAGAGGTTTGGTCATCTAATTACGCATCAATAAGGAGAAATCCTTATCAGAAAGCCCCCTTTTTCCTGGGAACGACCTGGTTGTTAAATATTGTGAGTTATAATATTAATGATGAATAAGTTCGTGTTGATTAAAGATGATATTGACAGTTCCATTATGTTGGGATTATTAGTGTTAGCGGAAATTGACATTTAGTTCGATATGAATTGATGTCTGGAAGTTATACTGACCAATCGGATAAATGAGCAACTAATTGCTATTAATTCACATGTTATAACTATTTGTTCACATGTGTGTACTATTAATTCACATTCATGTACTATTAGGGGAGGTGGTGCAAGATTGATAATACTTCCATTACTAAGTTAAAAATGGAGGTATAGATGGAGGTATTATACTGTAATTCGTATTTTCAAATGTATAGAATTATTGATTCACATGATTGTACTATTGAATCACATAATATACTATTAGGGGAGGTGGTGCAAGTTTGATAATACTTGTAAGACTAAATTAAAAATGAAGGAATAGATGAAGGTATTATACTGTAATATTTCGATCCCCAAAATGTGCAATTATCGAAAATATATTTTCCTATAAATAGAAGCTCATTCTTCCTTCATTCTCACCAATTCACTAAGTCTCACAAAAGCAATTATGGAGATAGAAGCTATAGAGAGAATCTATAGAGAGAAAGGAGAAGAGAAGTCTGCTTCCTCACTATTCCAGTATCCAGTCTTCTTTTGAGGTAAGGGATATTATTTTTTTCAGTATTCGTAGAAATAATATTTTCTTCCATACTCTGTAGTATGTGAGTAATATTATTTCATCTCGTATTCCTGATTATACACTCATTCTGTTAAAGTATTGCTTCTATACTCCATGAAATTTATAGAATATCCTTGATATTTGCGCTTCATCCTAGTATCTTTTCATGGAAATATTATTATGAGATTTCTTGATAATTATTGATCTTTTCATACCGGAATCCTATCCATGAGTTACTATTTATGGGTTACTATTCACCCGATTACTATTCACTCTAGTATTATTCACTCGAGTATTCGGGGCACTTTTTATGTCGGGGTACTATGCACGAGTTACTATTTACTTAATTACTATTCACCCGAATATTATTCACTCGGGTATTTGGGGTACTTTTCATGTAGGGGTACTATTCACGAAAAGTACTATTCACAGGGTACTATTCACCCGAAAAATATATTTCTTTTCTGTCCAAATTATTATTGATACAGAAATATTATTCTTGAATTTTACTCTACAAAGCAATATTATGTTGATAATTTGGATATTTTTAAACTCTGGATAAATTTAAAGTCTTTAATATTTATCCTTGATTTCGTTTGATTAATCATTATATCATTGTCATCATCCTCATGCTTATATTGTGATGAAAGTCATCTTTGGCTTACGTGCATAGATGGACTGTTGATTGGTACGATTATGACCATGGATCATTCGATATAATCGTGAACTGTAATGTTATAAATGATGTGGTAAAAGTCCTCAGTGACCTGTAATGCATTGATGGACAGTTTTTGGTATGATTATGACCAGGGAATATTCGGTATAGTCATGCCCATTGATGATTTAATGAATATCCTTGGCCCGTAGTGCGGGGATGATTCGATGATGTGGTTTATTTACTAAGCCGAGTCTCAGCGATAAAAATTGATGAAAATATTTTAAATCATAGAAGATAGTAGATATCATGTTCTACTTGACTCTTCTAATGGATTGCTTGTTCCGCTGCAGTTAAACTTGATGTCTATTATATTTTATCAGTTTAACATTGTTGAAGGCTAATGATAATTTATTCTGCATCATCTTAGTCATAATATTTCTTACTGGGCTAGTTGAGCTCACCCTTTTGCTTTCATTTTTCTCTTCAGGAAATGAGAACGTTACCGGGACTAGTTGGGGAATGGAGTGATGGTCCGAGATGGTGTTATAGTAGTCCTCATTATTCTATAATATAGTGTGATCAATAAATGTAATGAGGACTCTATTTGAGAGTGGATATTGTCTAGAAGGCAATATTCCTGTTTAAACTCTCAGCTATGTTTTGTCGTATATTACACGACAATTATATAATTAAGTTTGTATTTTTTATTCTGTACCATGTATTTGGCGACTCAAGATGAGTAATGTATACCTGTTTTGGGGGCTTCATATTTGGTATCAAAGCTTAGGGATATGATCCCTGGCTAAGATGTGAAACAAGAACTAGGAGGGGAGAGACGGGGAATTTCTTCGCTAGTATGACCTACCTAAGTTTATTTGGTATTTAATTGGTCAGTCAGAGTATAAGGATAATATTTGACACATCAATTAACCTTTGTTTTGTGGAAGTATTTGAAAATGGCATCCGAAAATGTTGAGATAAGCAATGAAGCACATGAGACCGTTGAGTCACCAACGATCAATACCCAGGATAATATGCAACAGGAAGACAATAATCCTCTGGTAAACAATAACACCGATAAAACGGTGAACGATGGAATGTTCCGAGGCTTTATGTAATTAATGCAACATCAGGCGAGAGCGGCTCCTGTTCAAAATGCAAGGGGAAACACTGACAACTCTCGGACGGTCACCGCTAAACAGTTCAAGGAACTGGGACCACCGATGTTTTTTGGAGAGCCAAAATCACTTAAGGCAGAGATGTGGATAAAATAGATCACCAAGATATTTGATGTCTTAGGATGCTCTAAGGAGCAAAAGGTTCCATTTGCCACCTTCATGTTGCGAGCAGAGGTAGATTACTGGTGAGAATCTATAAAGCGTACTCAACCTACCGCACTAAAAATGTCTTGGGAGACGTTCCAAGAACTGTTCAATGACAAGTACTTTCCCAAAATTATTCATCTCATGAAAAAGGTAGAGTTCATCAAGCTGGAGCAAAACAATATGACCGTGTCGCAGTACGAAGCCAAGTTTGCTGAGTTGTCTCGGTTTGCGTCACACTTGGTTGATAATGAGGAGAGCATGACGCGGATGTTTCTAAGAGGTTTGAAACCCGAGATACGTCAATACCTTATCTCTCACAAAATGTGTTTGTATTCTGATGTTGTAAATAGGGCTCAGTTATTGGACCGCGATAATGAGTCAACCCAACCAAGAGAGAGCAGCCGACAAGTCAATAATACCAGTGGTAGCGGTCATCAAAGCGGTGACAACAAGCGTGGAGGGAATCAACATGCCAGAAATGGTAACCACTTCAGTGTTAATCATGGCCAAGACAATAAGAGTGGACATTTCAAGAACAGGAGATTCAACAATGATGGTAAGATGTCAGCACCAGCACCCGTTGTTAAGGAAGGAGAACGACCACCGGTCGTATATTTCAAATGCGGAGGGGAGGGACATATCAGTCCAAACTGCATGATGCAGTCCAAAGCATGTTACAAGTGTGGAAGAGAAGGTCACCTAGCCCGATTTTGTCGTGCACCAAAGTCAAGTCTAGCTGGGATGGAGGCATCAAAGGGTGTCCCAGACAAGACAAAACCGGTAGTTCAAAGGAGAGCATTTGTCGTAACCTCCGAAAAAGTGAGGAATCCGAACGAGGTGATCACGGATAAGCTAATTATAAACTCTAGCGAAGTTTATACTTTATTTGATACCGGTTCTACCTATTCTTTTATTTCTCCTACTTCCGCTCAACGTTTAAATTTAACTCCAGAGAAATTAGACTTTGATTTATCTGTTGAAACTCCGTTAGAAGAAACCTTCATCACATCCACTGTTTATAATTCTTGTTTTATTCAAATCAGTAACCGCGCACTACCTGTCGATCTTATCTCTTTGAAAATACTTGCATTTGATGTGATTTTAGGGATTGATTACTTAACTACTCATCATGCTAAAATCGATTATTTTCGTAAGGTTGTTAGCTTTCATATTCCTAACCAACCTATTAAACGAATTCAAGAAACCAAACCACTAAAGTCAATCACTGTCATATCAAGCCATAAAGATATTCGTTTATTGAAAAACGGATGTCAACTTTCTTAGCCCATTTCACAAATTTAAATAAAAATACGTCAGATTTGAATGATATTTCTATTGTTAATAAATTTCCTGACGTTGTAAGACCCCAACTTATTATAAATGAAATTGAATTTCCTCTATTTATTATTTTGAAATTGTAAGGGTTGATTTGATTAATGTGGTTAATTATGGGTAAAATGCTCAAATATCTTAAATAAGCAAGTGGTTATAAAATATTCATTGTTGTCGGGGAATATTCGTTTGGTCGTAGAATATTCTTACTGTCGGAGAATATTCGTACGACGGCACAGCCTTATGTGGGCCCCATAACGGAAAACAATTGGTTGAAGAAAACGACAAGTATAAGTTGTTTATAAATAGCACAGTAGTTATTAGCAATTAATCTTGTTGGAATACCCGGTGGTTAAAAACACGATAGAAGACACAGTATTGCACCAATTATTGATTCTTACATAAGAAGGCACTACTCAATAATTGTTACAGTAATTACTATTTAATATTTTATTTTATTGATTCAAAAATTGCTACGTTGATATTTTATATTATTGTTGTTTCAATAATTGTCACTACACAGTATTTTCCATTATCAGATTAATAATTCATATTATTGGAATAATATTATTAGATAACATTATTGGCAATGTCTAGAAAGTTCTGTCTAAGGACAGGTTTGGTCACCTAATTGTGCACCAGTAAGGAGAAATCCTTATTGGAAAGCCCCCTCTTTTCTGGGAATGGTCTGGTTGTGAGTATTGTGATTCTGTAATATTATTTGGGAATAATTAATTATTGATTTATATGATAAGGAAAAGATTCATTTTATGTGGATATAGATGGAGAAAATTTTTAATGTGACAATTGTTGAAAATTGATATTTTATCTTTTCTGATAAAATAATTCATTTAAATATATTATTATATTTGAATAATATAATAATAGTGATATTTTTACAATGAATGTGGGATATATGAATAAATGAGGAGGAAGAGTATTTTTGTTACAATAAATATTTAAAACATGTTTTTTCATGTTTGTGGACCCCATTTCTTGACTGAAATTGGATTATAGCCCGTAAAATTGTCCGTTTGTGAATTTCGGTCAACTTCTGCTTGGAATTTGGAAAAACATAAACTTACAAATTTGTAGAGATTTGAATTTCTTATGTAATGGACACGAGATTCGAATTTTTCTGATAAAAGGGCTATTTATTATGGGGTATTGAAGTTCTGGAATAATTGATTTTTGAAGTTTTAAATGATTATTTTAAGAAAAACATTTTTTTGCAATTGTGTGGGCCCCACATGTGATATAAATGTGTTGAATTCAGTTGGTCTAAGGTGGGCTTGAATTTTTTTAATTATATTATTATTTTATTAAATTTTCTGCTTTGGTGTTCTAAGCATTTTCCTATAAATAGGGTGCTTAGGTTAGAATTGAAAATCACACCAGAAACTGAAATCTTCTCTCTCTATATTATCGAGCATATTCTTATGAGTATTTTGGGTACTTTGAGTGTTGCTATACGGTGCAAGTTCCCTTCAGCACTATATCCAGTAATCCAATCAGAAGTACTGTCTTTTCGAGGTAATGGATGTTTTTTTTTTATAAATGATATTATTTCTTTCAATATCATTATGTCAGAACATTGGTAAAAAATTTCTTGTGACATTCTTGGCTTTTGGTGTCGGGGTTACTATTCATGTATACGACACTATTCACGTATACGGCACTATTCACGAATATGGCACTATTCACAGAAAAAATTAAAATTTTGTTTTTTGTCCAAGATATCTATTATGGATACTAGCTTTGATTGTATCCATGTTTTGATCTTCATTCTTGAATTTTACTCCACTATGGTTATTTATGAAGTATTTTTTAACTTGGATTGTTTGAAGTACGAATCCTTAAAATTTATTCTTTTGTTTCACTGGATTCGTTTCTATAAAATATTTTTCATCATCCTTAGTCCTAAATGATGATATTACTGAATATCATTAGCCTATAGTGTAAAGATGAATGATTTTCTTATGAATATCTTTGGCCTGTAGTGAAAAGATGTACAGGTGTTGAGATGAACATGACCAACTGATGAATATCTTTGGCCTGTAGTGCAAAGATGAATATTTGATTCAAGATGTATGTTGATTGATGTTACAGGGATAAAATATTGATGGTGGACTTTTAATTCATGGAAGAAAGTTGATTTCATTCTCTACGCAACTCTTCTAATGAATTGTTATTTTTTCTGCGAATATTGATCTAAAACTTGTTGTCTATTCTATTCTATCAGATTTTTCCTTGTTGAGGACTAACGATAATTTGTTCAATATTACATTAGTCATAATATTCTTTACTAGGCTAGTTGAGCTCATCCTTTTCCTTTTTGTTCCATTTTTTTCTCAGGAGGCGAGAATGTAGCGAGTTGTGACGCCCCCAAAATAGGTATACATCACCTATTCTGAGTCGCCAAATAAATGGTACAAAATACAAATACAATCTTAAATATACAACAAGAGCTGTGAGTTTTAATACAAATATTGTCTTCTAGACAATATCCACTCTCATAATAAGTCCTCATTACATTTATTATCACACTATTTTATAGAATAGTGAGGACTACTAAGACACTATCTCGGACCGTCACTCCGTTCCCCGACTAGTCCCGGCTACGTTCTCATTTCCTGAAGAAAACAGTGAAAGAAAGGGTGAGCTCAACTAGCCCAGTAAGAAATATTATGACTAAGATAATGCAGAATAAATTATCATTAGTCTTCAACGATGTTAAACTGATAAAATACAATAGACATCAAGTTTAACTGCAGCGGAACAAGCAATCCATTAAAAGAGTCAAGTAGAGAACACAATCTACTATCTTTTACGATTTAAAAGGTTTTTCATCACATTTATCGATGGGACTCAGTTTAATAAATAATCCGCATCATCACTGCACTACGGCCAAGGATATTCATTAGTATCACAACCACAAATTATCCATGCACTACGGGCCAAGGATATTTGTGTATTCATCAATGGTCATGATCATGCCAACAACTGTCCATCAATGCACTACGGGCCAATGAGGACTTTTACCACATCATTTGTAACATTACGCTCATGATTACACGGAATAATCCCTGGTCATACATACCAAGTCCATCTATGCACTACAGGCCACAGATGACTTTCAACAAAATATAAAAATGAGGATGATGACAATGATATAAGAATTCAATAAAACAAGTTCAAGAATTAATTTATCCAGGAACTAATAACGTCCAAATTGTCAACATGATACTTCTTTGTAGAGTAAAATTCAAGAATGCTCAGAAGAATATTTCCATGAAAAGATACTAGATGAAGCGCAAATATCAAGGATATTCCACTAATTTCATGGAGTATAGAAGTCAAAAATTTAAGCAACTGAGTATAATAAAGAATTGAATAACAAAAGAAATCACCAGGCATGCGTTAGACCGCACAGATAGGTTATTCCAACAGAATAATAAATAACGGAACCAAGTCATGCGAAAACGCACAGACAGGATGTTCTAACAGAATAATAAATAACGGAACAAGGTCAGGCGTAATCCGCACCGACAGGATGTTCCAATAGAATAATAAATAACGGAACCAGGTCAGGCGTAATCTGCATCGACAAGATATTCCAATAGAATAATAAAGAAGCGGAGCGAGTCGAGGCAAAATTAAGACAAGACGTGATATTCGTGAGAATAATAAAGAATGGAATAATGAAGAATTTTACCATGTATATGTATTACTTAGATAGACGAGTTATTCCAACATAATGATAAAGAATGGAATAACAGAAGAATTTCACCAAGTATAGGGTACGTAGCCCGCATATACAGGTTATTTCAACAGAATAATAAAGAATGGAATAAAAAAAGTTCTCTTCATGAATACAAAAGAAATAATACCTCTTACCGTAAAAGAAACTGGATATAGGAATAGTGAAGTAGCAGAATACTTTTCTTCTTTCTCTCTATAGTTTCTCTCTCTAGAGTTTCAGTGAATTCGTGAGAAATAATGAAGGAATGAGCTTCTATTTATAGAATAATGAACTAAATAGTAACTAATCCATGAACGGTCTAGATTGATTCACTTTTAAACGGACGGTCCAGATTGATTTAATAAAAAACAAAATCTTATAAATAAAATATAATATATTCTATTTATAGTCTAATAAAATGAATAACTTTATAAAAGTATTTTGTTTTATATAAAAAGATTTTTACTATGCAAACACTATGCAGACACTATGCAAACACTGTGCATAATAAAATATAATATATTCTAATTATTGTCTAATAAAACAAATAACTTTATAAAAGTATTATGTTTTATATAAAAAGATTTTACTATGCAAAACACTATGCATAATAGAATATAATATATTCTATTTATAGCCTAATAAAAAGAATAACTTTATAAAAGTATTTTGTTTTATATAAAAAGTTTTTCTATTTTATTACATTAATAATACTAATAAGACAAAACTTCATCATCATTATCATAATTCACACTATTAATCGACTAGGTCGTTCCCAGGAAAGAGAGGGCTTTCCAATAAGGATTTCTCTCTATTGGCGCATAATTAGGTGACCAAACCCCTCCTTGGCAGAACTTCTAGACATCGTTAATATTGCAAATAATAATATTAATAACTATGTCATCTCAATTATTGATTTAATAATATATAAAATATCGACAATAATTGAATCAAATAACGTGAGATATTATGCAACAATTACTGAAACAAAACTGAGTGACTTCTCATGCAAGCATTAATAATCAATACCATATGCTACTATGCAACCACGTGTATTACTATACTTTTACTACCGAGTAGTTCAACAGTATTAACGGTAAAACTTACGCCGTTATTTTCAATAAAATATTTTTGTCGTTTTCTCAATTTGACAATAAATCCATTATAGGGTCCACCAATGATTGTGTCGTTGTACGAATATTCCCTGTTAAAACGAATATTCCCCGACCAATCGAATATTATATAAAAACTTGCGTACTTTGCAAAATTTATAAATATTACCCACAACTATAACATTATACCAAATTCGCTCCCTAAAATTCAAAAATGATATTTATAGAAAATTCATCTTTATTCATAAAAGTTGGGGTCCTACAATCTCCCGTTCTTATGAAATTTTGCCCTCAAAATTAGGGTACGTACCTAGTATGTCGAAGAGGTAAGGATACCTTGATTTTATTTTAGATTCTAACTCCCAGGTCATTTCCTCAACATCGTGGTTTCTCCACAAAACTTTGACTTCAGGTATAACCTTGGAGCGTAGAATATGTTCCTTCTTATCCAAGATTTGAACAGGAACCTCTTCATACGTTAAATCTTCCGCTATTTAAATGCGGTTCTAACTCAATAATGTGGTTCGGGTCTTCCACATATTTACGTAACATGGATATGTGAAAAACTTTATGAGCACGAGATATACTTGGCGGTAAAGTGAGTCTATACGCTACAGTCCCTACTCGATCGAGGATTAAAAATGGGCCAATGAATCGAGGATTAAGCTTTCCTCTTTTTCCAAATCTCAAAACTCTTTTCCACAGAGCAACACGTAACAAAACATGATCTCCAATATCGAATTCCACGTCCTTTCGATGAAGATCAGCATAACTCTTTTGTCGGTCTTGTGAGGTTTTTATACGTTGTCGGATCATTTGAATCTTTTTTGTAGTCATACGTACTAACTCCGGTCCCAACAACGTTTCTTCACCCACCTCATCCCAGCATACTGGAGAATGACACTTTCTTCCATACAACGCTTCGAATGGAGCCATGCCAATACTTGCTTGATAACTGTTGTTGTAGGAAAACTCCACCAATGGTAAGATCTTTCAACAGTTCAAGCCAACGTCATTGTCGCTTGTTGAGACTCCTTTTGAGTAAAGAAATATTTGAGGCTTTTATGATCCGTAAAGATCTCCACTTTATCCCCATACATGTAATGCCTCTAAATCTTTAGTGCTAAAATGACTGCTGCCAACTCTAGATCATGAGTAGGATAATTCCTCTCATATTCTTTGAGTTGTCGAGAGGCATAGGCTATGACTTTCCCATGTTGCATGAGAACACATCCTAACCCTTTGCAGAAGCATCCTTTGTAGATGACAAATCCTTGAGCGGATGGTATTGTCGAGCAGTCTTGAAATGAATCTCCTCTTGAGTTCTTCAAAACTCTTCTCGCATTCCTCACTCCAACCAAATTTTGTATCTTTCCGAGTCAGCTGAGTTAATGGAGTAGCGATTCGAGAAAACCCTTCTACGAATCTTCGATAATAACCAACTAAGCCGAGAAAGCTACGTATTTCGGTCACTGATTTAGGTTGTTCCCAGCTTTGAATAGCTTCAATCTTTACCGGGTCAACAGATATTCCATGACTTGATAGCACATGCCCAAGGAATGCTACTTCCTCAAGCCAGAACTCGCATTTCTTCAACTTGGTATAAATCTTGTTTTCACGAAGCTTTTGGAGTATCAGCCTCAAGTGTTGCTCATGATCTTCACGATTTTTGGAATATATGAGGATGTCTTTAATAAAGATAACCACAAAGTGATCCAAATATTCCTTGAATACTCGGTTCATCATATCCATGAAGGCAGCAGGAGCATTAGTTAATCCAAAAGATATGACTAGGAATTCATAATGCCCGTACCAAGTTCTGAAAGCAATCTTAGGAATGTCATCGGTTCTAATCTTCAATTGGTGATATCTAGAACGAAGATCAATCTTTGAAAAGAATTTTGCTCCTTGCAACTGGTCAAACAGGTCATCAATACGTGGCAACGAGTACCTATTTTTTATGGTGACATGATTCAACTCCCGATAATCAATACAAAGTCGTATACTCCCATCTTTCTTTTTCACAAATAGAACAGGAGCACCCCAAGGAGAAGTACTAGGACGAATAAAACCGATGTCTAACAGTTCCTGTAGTTGGGTTTTTAACTCCTGAAGTTCAATAGCAGCCATTCGATATGGGGCTTTGGAAATAGGTTTTGTACCGGGTTCAAGGTCGATACAAAATTTAATTTCAAGCTTTGGGGGTAGGCCAAGAAGTTTTTCAGGGAATACGTCAGGAAATTTATTAACAACAGAAATATCATTCAAAACTGACGTATTTTTGTTTAGATCTGTGACATGAGCTAAGAAATCTTGACATCCGTTTTTCAATAAACGAATAGCTTTATGGCTTAAGATGACAGTGATTGATTTTAATGGTTTGGTTGCTTGAATTCGCATAATAGGTTGGTTAGGAATATGAAAGCTAACAACCTTACGAAAATAATCAATTTTTGTATGATGAGTAGTTAACTAATCAATCCCTAGAATTACGTCAAATGCAAGTATTTTCAATGAAATAAGATCGACGGGTAATGTAAGGGTACCGATTTGAACCAAACAAGACTTATAAATAGTGGATGTAATGAAGGTTTCTCCTAATGAAGTTTTAACAGATAAGTCAAAGTCCAATTTTTCCAAAGTCAAATTTAAACGTTGAGCGCAAGTAGGAGAAATAAAAGAATGGGTAGAACCGGTATAAAATAAGGTATATAATTCGTTAGATTTTATGATAAGCTTACTCGTGATGACCTCGTTCGGGTTCCTTGCTTTCTGGGAGGTCACGACAAACGCTCTCCCTTGAACTACTGGTTTTGTTTTGTTTGGGACAGACTTTGATGCCTCCATCCCAGCTGGACTTATCTTCGGTGCACGACAAAATCGGGCCAGGTGACCTTCTATTCCACAATTATAACATGCTTTGGACGGCATTGCGCAGTTTGGACTGATGTGTCCCTCTCCTACTCATTTGAAGCATATGATAGGTGGCCGTTCTCCTTCCTTAACAACGGGTGCTGGTGCTGACGTCTTTCCATCATTGTTGAATGTCCTCTTCTTGAAATGTCCATTCATATTGTTTTGGCCATGATTACCACCGAAGTGGTTACCATTTTTGGCATGTTGATTCCCTCCATGCTTATTGTCACCGCTTCAATGACTGTTATCACTAGTATTATCATTTTGTCGGCTGCTCTCTTTTGGTTGGGTTGACTCATTATCGAGCTCCAATAATTGAGCCCTATTAATAACATCTAAATACAAACACAGTTTATGAGAGATAAGATATTGACGTATCTCGGGTTTCAAACCTCTTAGAAACATTCGCGTCATTCTCTCCTCATTATCAACCAAATGGGACGTAAACCGGGATTACTCGACAAACATGGCTTCGTACTACGACATGGTCATGTTGTTTTGCTCTAGCTTAATGAAGTCTACCTCTTTCATGTGACGAATACTTTCGGAAAAGTACTTGTCATTGAACAATTCTTGAAACTTCTCCCAAGTCATCCTCAGTGCGGTAGGTTGAGTACGTTTTACAGATTCCCGCCAGTAATCTGCCTCTGCACGCAACAGAAAGGTGGTAAAGGGAACCTTTTGCTCCTCGGAGCATCCCAAGACATCAAATATCTTGTAAATCTGCTTTATCCACGTCTTCGCCTTAAGTGGTTTTGGCTCTCCAAAAAACTCCGGTGGTCCCAGCTCCTTGAACTGTTTGGACAAGAGCCGCTCTTGCCTGATGTTGCATGAATTTCATAAAGCCTCTGAACATTTCATCATTCATCATCTGGTCAATGTTATTTTTTGCCTAAGGATTGTCGCCTTCCTGATGCACATTATCCTGATTAGTTATCTTTAGAGACTCAACGGTCTCCTGTGCTCCATTGATGTTTTCAACATTCTCGGATGCCATTTTCAAACACTACCACAAAACAAGGGTTAATTAACATATCACATATTATCCCTATATTCTGACCGACCGATTAAATACCAAATAAACTTAGGTAGGTCATACTAGTGAAGGAATTCTCCGTCTCTCCCCTCTTAGTTCTTGTCTCACATCTCAGCCAGGGATCATATCCCTAAGCTTTGATACCAACTGTGACGCCCCCAAAATAGGTATATATTACCTATTCTAAGTCGCCAAATACATGGTACAGAATACAAATACAATCTTTAATATACAATAAGAGAGATGTGAGTTTTAATACAAATATTGTCTTCTAGACAATATCCACTCTCAGAATAAGTCCTCATTACATTTATTGTCACACTATTTAACAGAATAGTGAGGACTACTAATACTATTATCTGGACCGTCACTCCGTTCCCCGACTAGTCCCGGCTACGTTCTCATTTCCTGAAGAGAACAGTGAAAGAAAGGATGAGCTCAACTAGCCCAGTAAGAAATATTATGACTAAGATAATGCAGAATAAATTATTATTAGTTTTCAACAATGTTAAACTGATAAAATACAATAGACATCAAGTTTAACTGCAGCGGAACATGCAATCCATTAAAAGAGTCAAGTAGAGAATAAAATCTACTATCTTTTATGATTTAAAAAGGTTTTTCATCACTTTTATCGCTGAGACTCAACTTAATAAATAATCCACATCATCCCTGCACTACGGCCAAGGATATTCATTAGTATCAGGCACTGACAACTCTCGGACGGTCACCGCCAAATACTTCAAGGAGCTGGGACCACCGGAGTTTTTTGGAGAGCCAAAACCACTTAAGGCGAAGACGTGGATAAAGCAGATTTGCAAGATATTTGATGTCTTGGGATGCTCCGAGGAGCAAAGTGTTCCCTTTTCCACCTTCATGTTGTGTGCAGAGGCAGATTACTGGTGGGAATCTGTAAAACGTACTCAACTTGCCGCACTGAAGATGACTTGGGAGAAGTCCCAAGAATTGTTCAACGAGAAGTACTTTCTCGAAAGTATTCAACACATAAAAGAGGTAGAGTTCATTAAGCTGGAGCAAAAAAACATGACCATGTCATAGTACGAAGCCAAGTTTGTCGAGTGACGCGAATGTTTCTACGAGGTTTAAAACCCGAGATACATCATTATCTTATCTCTCATAAACTGTGTTTATATTTAGATGTTGTTAATAGGGCTAAGTTATTGGAGCGCGATAATGAGTCAACCCAACCAAAAGAGAGCAGCTGACAAAATGATAATACTAGTGATAACAGTCATCGAAGCGGTGATAATAAGCGTGGAGGGAATCAACATGGCAGAAATGGTAACCACTTCGGTGGTAATCATGGACAAAACAATAAGAATGGACATTTGAAGAAGAGGAGATTCAACAATGATGGAAAGACGTCAGTATTAACACCTGTCGTTAAGGAAGGAGAACGACCACCTATCATATGCTTCAAATGTGGAGGAGAGGGACACATCAGTCCAAACTGCGTGATGCCATCCAAAGCATGTTATAATTATGGAATAGAAGGTCACATGGCCCAATTTTGTCGTGCACCGAAGACAAGTCCAGCTGGGATGGAGGCATCAAAGGCCGTCCCAAACAAGACAAAACTGGTAGTTCAAGGGAGAGCATTTGTCATGACCTCGCAGAAAAAAAAGAACCCGAACGAGGTCATCACGGGTAAGCTTATCATAAACTCTAGCGAAGTATATACCTTATTTGATACCGGTTCTACCCATTCTTTTATTTCTCCTACTTGCGCTCAACGTTTAAATTTCACTCCGGAGAAATTGGACTTTGACTTATCTGTTGAAACTTCGTTGGGAGAAACCTTCATTACATCCACTATTTATAAGTCTTGTTTGGTTCAAATCGGTACCCTCACATTACCCGTCGATCTTATTTCAATTAAAATACTTGCATTTGACGTAATTCTAGGGATTAATTAGTTAACTACTCATCATGCAAAAATTGATTATTTTCGTAAGGTTGTTAGCTTTCATATTCCTAACCAACCTATTATGCAAATTCAAGCAACCAAACCATTAAAATCAATCACTATCATCTCAAGCCATAAAGCTATTCATTTATTAAAAAATGGATGTTAAGCTTTCTTAGCTCATGTCACGGATCTAAAAAAAATACGTCAGTTTTGAATGATATTTCTGTTGTTAATAAATTTCTTGACGTATTCCCTGACGAACTTCCTGGCCTACCCCCAGAGCGTGAAATTGAATTTTGTATCGACTTTGAACCCGGTATAAAACCTATTTCCAAAGCCCCATATCGAATGGCTCCTATTTAACTTTAGGAGTTAAAAACCCAACTACATGAATTGTTAGACATCGTTTTCATTCGTCCTAGTACTTCTCCTTGGGGTGCTCCTGTTCTATTTGTGAAAAAGAAAGATGGGAGTATGCAACTTTGTATTGATTATCGGGAGTTGAATCATGTCACCATCAAAAATAGGTACCCGTTGCCACGTATTGATGACATGTTTGACCAGTTGCAAGGAGCCAAATTCTTTTCAAAGATTGATCTTTGTTCTAGATATCACCAATTAAAGATTAGAACCGATGACATTCCAAAGACGGCTTTCAGAACTCGGTACGGGCATTATGAATTCCTAGTCATGTCTTTTAGATTGACTAATGCTCCTGCTGCCTTCATGGATATGATGAACCGAGTATTCAAGGAATATTTGGATCACTTTGTGGTCGTCTTTATTAATGACATCCTCATATATTCCAAAAGTCGTGAAGATTATGAGCAACACTTGAGGCTGATACTCCAAAAGCTTCGTGAAAACAAGCTTTATGCCAAGTTGAAGAAATGCGAGTTCTGGCTTGAGGAAGTAGCATTCCTTGGGCACATGGTATCAAGTCATGGAATATCTGTTGACCCGACAAAGATTGAAGCTATTCAAAGCTGGGAACAACCGAAATTAGTGACCGAAGTACGTAGCTTTCTCGGCTTAGTTGGTTATTATCGAAGATTCGTAGAAGCGTTTTCTCGAATCGCTACTCCATTAACTCAGCTGACTCGGAAAGATACAAATTCGGTTGGAGTGAGGAATGCGAGAAGAGTTTTCAAGAACTCAACAGGAGACTCATTTCAGCACCTGTTCTGACAATACCATCTGGCTCGAAGGGATTTGTCATCTACAGTGATGCTTCAGGCATAGGGTTAGGATGTGTTCTCATGCAACATTGTAAAGTCATAGCCTATGCCTCTCGACAACTCAAAGAATATGAGAGGAATTATCCTACTCATGATCTAGAGTTGGCAGCAGTCGTTTTCGCACTAAAGATTTAGAGGCATTACTTGTATAGGGAGAAAGTGGAGGTTTTTGCGGATCATAAAAGCCTCAAATATTTCTTCACTCAAAAGGAACTCAACATGCGAAAATGACGCTAGCTTGAACTATTCAAAGATTATGATCATACCATCCAATACCATCCTGGAAAAGCAAACATAGTAGCTGATGTATTGAGTAGAAGATCATATGCGGGTACAAGTGCGATATTGTCAATGCAAAGGCCCATTTTGTATGACTTGTAAAGGATGGAGATAGAGATAAAGACTCCAGGGACCCACATGATGATGGTGAATATACGAGTAGAACCGACTTTAATCGATAAAGTTAAAGCTGCTCAAGCTATAGACCAGGAGCTGATGCGTATGAGGAAGAAAGTACAAGAAGGTGCTATGCCGGAAGCAAGAATCAATGAAGAAGGAATACTTCGAGTCAACTCCAGACTTTGTGTTCCTAACGACCCTTATTTAAAGATAAAATCATGATGGAGGCGCACAACACACCATTTGCAATCCATCTTGGGAGTACCAAAATGTATCATGATCTTCGATATACATTTTGGTGGGGCAATATGAAGAGAGAGATAGCACTGTTTATCTCAAGGTGTTTAACTTGTCAACAAGTCAAGGCAAAGCATCAAGTACCAAAAGGTCCATTGCAACCACTTGAAATTCCAGAATGGAAGTGGGAGCACATTACCATGGATTTCGTTACTGGTCTTCCCAAGGTTTCTCAGGGCATAGATGTAATTTGGGTCATTGTTGATAGATTGACCAAGTTTGCTCATTTTTTACCTATACACAACTTATACACTTAAATGTCTTACTCGTATGTATATAAACGAGGTTGTAAGATTGTATGGTATGCCAGTATCCATAGTTTCTGATCGAGACCCAAGATTCACTTCACGATTTTGGGTTAGTTTGCAAAAAGCTATGGGTACAGATTTATGATTTAGTTCGACATATCATCCTCAAACGGACGGACAATCAGAGAGGATTATTCAAACTCTTGAAGATTTATTAAGACTCTGTGTCCTTGACTTCAAGGAAAGTTGGGACAAGTTCTTACCATTGGTGGAGTTTTCCTACAACAACAGTTATCAAGTAAGTATTGGCATGGCTCCATTCGAAGCGTTGTATGGTAGAAAGTGTCGTTCTCTAGTATGCTGGGATGAGGTGGGTGAAGAAACGTTGTTGGGACCAGAGTTAGTACGTATGACTATGGAAAAGATTCAAATGATCTGACAACGTATAAAAACCTCACAAGACCGACAAAAGAGTTATGTTAACCTTCATCGAAAGGATGTGGAATTCGATATTGGAGATCATGTGTTATTACGTGTTTCTCCATGGAAAGGAGTTACGAGATTCGGAAAGAGAGGAAAGCTCAATCCTCAATTTATTGGCCCATTTTTAATCCTCGATCGAGTAGGAACTGTGGCGTATAGACTCGATTTACCGCCAAGTATGTCTCGTGTTCATAATGTTTTTCACATATCCATGTTATGTAAATATGTGGAAGACTCGAACCATATTATTGAGTTAGAACCGGACAAAATAGCGGAAGATTTAACGTATGAAGAGGTTCATGTTCAAATCTTGGATAAGAATGAACATATTCTACGCTCCAAGGTTATACCTCGTCAAAGTTTTGTGGAGAAACCACGATGTTGAGGAAATGACCTGGGAGTTAGAATCGAATATGAAATCAAGGTATCCTTACCTCTTCGACATACCAGGTATGTACCCTAATTTCGAGGGCAAAATTTCATAAGAACGGGAGATTATAAGACCCCAACTTTTATGAATAAAGATAAATTTTCTATAAATATCATTTTGAATTTTAGGGAGTGAATTTGGTATAATGTTATAGTTGTGGGACAAGTTCTTACCATTGGTGGAGTTTTCCTACAACAACAGTTATCAATCAAGTATTGGCATAGCTCCATTCGAGGCGTTGTATGGAAGAAAGTGTCGTTCTCCAGTATGCTGGGATGAGGTGGGTGAAGCAATGTTGTTGGGACCGGAGTTGGTACGTATGACTACGGAAAAGATTCAAACGATCCGACAACGTATAAAAATCTCACAAGACCGACAAAAGAGTTATGCTGATCTTCATCGAAAAGACGTGGAATTCGATATTGGAGATCATGTGTTGTTACGTGTTGCTCCATGGAAAGGAGTTACGAGATTTGGAAAAAAAGGAAAGCTCAATCCTCGATTCATTGGCCCATTTTTAATCCTCGATCGAATAAGGACTGTAGCCTATAGACTCGCTTTACCACCAAGTATGTCTCATGTTCATAACGTTTTTCATATATCCATGTTACGTAAATATGTGAAAGACCCGAACCATATTATCGAAGTTAGAAGCTATGCGAAATAAATAGCGAAGATTTAATGTATGAAGAGGTTCCTGTTCAAATCTTGGATAAGAAGGAACATGTTCTACGCTCCAAGGTTATACCTCAAATTAAAGTTTTATGGAGGAACCACGATGTTGAGGAAATGACCTGGAGTTAGAATCTGAAATGAAATCAAGGTATCCTTATCTCTTTGACATATCAGGTACGTACCCTAATTTCGAGGGCAAAATTTCATAAGAAGGGGAGATTGTAGGACCCCAATCTTTATGAATAAAGATGAATTTTCTATAATTATCATTTTTGAATATTATGGAATGAATTTGATATAATGTTATAGTTGTGGGTAATATTTATAAATTTTTCAAAGTACGCAAGTTGTTATATAATATTCGATTGGTCAGGGAATATTCGTTTTAACAGGAAATATTCGTATAACGGCACAATCATTGGTGGACCCCACAACAGACTTATTGTCGGATTGAGAAAATGAAAAAAATATTTTATGAAAATAACGGCAGAAGTTTTACCGTTAACTATTAAAACACCCGGTGTTAAAAGTACAGGAATACGCGTGGTTGTATAGTAGTACACGGTATTGATTATTGATGCTTACGTGAGAAGTCACTCAGTTTTGTTCAAATTATTGCTCCAGTAATTGTTGTATAGTATCTCACGTTATTTGATTCAATTATTGTCGATATTTTATATATTAGTAAATCAATAATTGAGACGACAAAGTTATTAAAATTATTATTTACAATATTAACGATGTCTAGAAGTTCTGTCAAGGAGAGGTTTGGTCACCTAATTACGCGCCAATAGAGAGAAATCCTTATTGGAAAGCCCCCTCTTTCCTGGGAACGACCTGGTCGATTAATATTGTGAATTATAATAATAATGATAAATGTTGTTAAAAATATTGAGGAGATTTTTATGAGGTATTTGATGTAAATTTTACTTATTATATAGACCCCCATTTATATAAAATAAATGTAATCTTTTTATATAAAATAGAATACTTTTATAAAGTTATTCATTTTATTAGACTATAAATAGAATATATTATATTTTATTTAAAAGATTTTGTTTTTTTATTAAATCAATCTGGACCGTCCGTTTAAAAGTTAATCAATCTGGACCGTTCATGGATTAGTTACTATTCAGTCCATTCTCCTATAAATAGAAGCTCATTCTTTCATTATTTCTTACGAATTCACTGAAACTCTAGAGAGAGAAACTATAAAGAGAAAGAAGAAAAGTATTCTACTACTTCACTACTCCAATATCCAGTTTCTTTTATGGTAAGGGGTATTATTTCTTTCGTATTCATGAAGAGAACTTCTGTTATTCCATTCTTTACTATTTTGTTGGAATAACCTGTATACGCGGGCTACCATATACTTGGTGAAATTCTTCTGTTATTCCATTCTTTATCATTATGTTGGAATAACCTGTCTATGCAAACTACTGCATACATGGTGAAATTCTTTTATTATTCCATTCTTTGTTATTCTGTTAGAACATCTTGTCTGTGCGTTTACGCATGACCTGGTTCCGTTATTTATTATTCTGTTGGAACATCCTGTGGGTGCGAATTTCACCTGACCAGGTTACGTTATTTATTATTCTGTTGGAACATCATGTCTGTGCATTTTCGTATGACCTGGTTCTGTTATTTATTATTCTGTTGGAACATCCCGTTTGTGCATTTTCGCATGACCTGGTTCCGTTATTTATTATTCTGTTGGAATAACCCGTCTGTGCTGTCTATCGCATGCCTGGTGATTTCTTTTGTTATTCCATTCTTTATTATATTCAGTTGGTTAAAGTTTTGACTTCTATACTCCATGAAATTAGTGGAATATCCTTGATATTTGCGCTTCATCTAGTATCTTTTCATGAAAATATTCTTCTGAGCATTCTTGAATTTTACTCTACAAAGAAGTATCATGTTGACAATTTGGACATTATTAGTTACTGGATAAATTAATTCTTGAACTTGTTTTATTGAATTCTTATATCATTGTCGTCATCCTCATGTTTATATTATGTTGCAAGTCATCTATGGCCTATAGTGTATAGATGGACTTGGTATGATTATGACCAGGGATTATTCGGTATAATCATGACCGTAATGTTACAAATGATGTGGTAAAAGTCCTCATTAGCCCGTAGTGCATTGATGGACAGTTGTTGGCATGATCATGACCATTGATGAATACACGAATATCCTTGGCCCGTAGTGCATGGATAATTTATGGTCGTGATACTAATGAATATTATTGGTCGTAGTGCAGGGATGATGTGGATTATTTATTAAGCCGAGTCTCAGCGATAAAAGTGATGAAAAACCTTTTTAAATCATAAAAGATTGTAGATTTTATTCTCTACTTGGCTCTTTTAATGTATTGCATGTTCCGCTGCAGTTAAACTTAACATCTATTGTATTTTATCAGTTTAACATTGTTGAAGACTAATGATAATTTATTCTGCATTATCTTAGTCATAATATTTCTTACTGGGTTAGTTGAGCTCACCCTTTCTTTCACTATTCTCTTGTGAAATGATAACGTGGCGGGACTAGTCGGGGAGCGAGTGACTGGTCGAGATGATAGTATTAGTAGTCCTCACTATTCTGTTAAATAGTGCGACAATAAATGTAATGAGGACTTATTCTACGAGTGGATATTGTCTAGAAGACAATATTTGTATTAAAACTCACAGCTCTCTTGTTGTATATTAAAGATTGTATTTGTATTATGTACCATGTATTTGGTGACTCAGAATAGGTGATGTATACCTATTTTGGGGGCGTCACAGTTGGTATCAGAGCTTAGGGATATGGTCTCTGGCGGAGATAGGGAATAGAACTAGGAGGGGAGAAACAAGTAAATCCTTTGCTAGTGTGTCCTACCTAAGCTTATTTGTTCGTTGGTCAAAATATAGGGATATTATGTGATATGTTAATTTCTTTAAATAACCCTTGTTTATGGCAATATTTGAGAATGGAAACTGAGAATGTTAATAGTGGAGTAAATGAGTTTGTAGAGACACCTTTACTCACCAATGAGGAAAACCTGCAATAGGCCGGCAATGTTCCTCTTGTAAACAACACCACTGATCAGACGATGAATGATGGGATGTTTAGAAGCTTTTTCAAGTTCATGCAAAATCAGACGAGGGAGACTCGTGTACAAAATACAGGTGGAAATGATAGCTACACAAGGTTTGTCATAGCCAAGCAGTTCAAAGAGTTGGGACCACCAAAATTTTGGTGAAAGCCAGATCCGATTAAGGCGGAGACGTGGGTCAAACAAATTACCAAGATATTCGATGTCTTGGGATGCACGGGGGAATATAAGGTTCTATTCACCACTTTTATGTCCTGTAATGAGGCAGATTACTAGTGAGAATCTATGAAGCGTACCTATCCAACCGCACTTAGCATGTCTTGGGAAACGTTTCAGAAACTATTCAATGATAAGTACTTTCCTGAAAGTATTCGGCATATGAAGGAAGTAGAGTTTACTAGACTAGAAAAAAACAACACGACGGTGCCCCAGTACGAGGCGAAGTTCGCGGAGTTATCTAAGTTTGCTCCTCATTTGATGGAGAATGAGGAACGTATGACGTGGATGTTTCTGAGAGGTTTGAAACCCAAAATACTTCAATATCTCATCTCTCATAGGTTTTCTCTATATTTAGATGTTGTCAACAGGGCTCAATTATTAGAGTGAGATAACGAGTACGTTCAGCCGAGGGACCACAACCAGGGTCATACCAATGACAACAGTCATTAGAACAACGATAACCAGCGGGGAAAGAAAAATATGGATAAAAGTGGTAACCACTCTGGTGGTAATCATGGCCATGATAATAGAAGAAGCGAGTCGGGAGGAGATTTTAAAAATAGGAGATTCAATAATGACAATGTGAAGACGTCAGCACCAGCAGCAACTAGTTCTAAGGGAGGAGAACGACCACCAGTCGTATGCTATAAATGCAGGAAAGAGAGACATATCAGCCCAAACTATCCACAACCGTTCAAGGTATGTTATAATTGTGGAAAGGAAGGACATGTCGCTCAAGATTGTACGGTAGTGAAACCAAGTCTAGCAGGGATAGTGACTCAAAAGGTTATCCCAGAAAAGTCAAAGTCAACGGTTCCTGGAAGAGTGTTTGTAGTGACTGGTCAAAATGCGAGGAACCCAAATGAGTTGATCACGGGTAAGCTAGTCATAAATTCTTACGAAGTTTATACCTTACTAGATACCGGTTCTACCCATTCATTTATTTCTCCTGCTTGTGCTAAACGTTTAAACTTGATTCCGAAAAAATTAGACTTTGACTTATCTATGGAGACTCCGTTAGGAGAAACTTTTATTACATCCACTGTTTATAAATTTTATTTGATCCAAGTTGGCACCATCACATTACCTGTTGATCTTATCTCTTTAAAGATACTTGCATTTGACGTGATTATTGATTGTTTAACTACTCATCATGCCAAAATTGATTATTTTCGTAAGGTTGTTAGTTTTTATATTCCTAACTAACCTGTTATACGAATTTAAGAAACCAAACCATTGGAGTCAAACACTTTCATATCAAGCCATTAAGCCATTCATTTATTGAAAAACAGATGTCAAGCTTTCTTAGCCCATTTCATGGATTTAAACAAAAATACATCAGAATTGAATGATATTTCTGTTGTTAGTAAATCTCCTGAAGTATTTCCTGAAGAATTTCATGGCCTACCCCCAGAGTGTGATATTGAATTTTGTATTGACTTTGAATCAGTACAAAGGCCATTTCTAAAATCTCATATCGAATGGCTCCTTTTGAACTTCAAGAGTAAAAAATCCAAGTATAAGAGTTAGTACCCGAGCCTCTATCTGGTGACTTCCTTTGTGGAATGCACCAAAGCTAGACTCTCCATAGGGGACGCTATATTGGTGTGGTGGTAAAACGATAGGTACAAAATACGTATGGAGCGAGGAATGAGAGAAGAGTTTTCAAGAACTCAAGAGGAGACTCATTTTGGCACTTGTTCTGACAATACCATCTGGTTCAGATGGATTTGTTATCTACAGCGATGCTTCGGGCAAAGGGTTAGGATGTGTTCTGATGCAACATGGAAAAGTCATAGCCTATGCCTCGCGACAACTTAAAGAATATGAGAGGAATTATCATACTCATGATCTAGAGTTAGCAGCAGTCATTTTCGCGCTAAAGATCTGGAGGCACTTTCTATATAGAGAGAAAGTGGAGATATATTCAAACCATAAAAGCCTCAAATATTTCTTCACCAAAAAGGAACTTAACATGTGGCAACGACGTTGGCTCGAGCTGTTGAAAGATTACGACCACACCATTCAATACCATCCTGGAAAAGTGAAGGTGGCAGCTGACGCGTTGAGTAAAAGATCATATGCGGGAACGAGTGCTATGTTGTCAACACAAAAGCCCATTTCGTGTGATTTACAAAAAATGAAGATAGAATTCAAGACTCCGGGGACCCATGCAATGATGTTAAGTATACGCATAGAACCAACTTTAATCGATAAAATTAAAGTTTCTCAAGCCACAGACCCGGAGCTGATGCGTATGAAGAAGAAAGTACAAGAAGGTGTTATTCCAGAAGTAGAAATTGATGAAGAAGGAATACTTTGAGTCCACTCCAGACTTTGTGTTCTTAACAATTCTAATTTGAAGTACAAGATCATAATGGAGGCGCACAATACACCATTTGTAATCCATCCTGGAAGTAACAAAATGTATCGTGATCTTTGATATACATTTTGGTGGAACAATATGAAGAGAGAGATCACAAAGTTTATCTCGAGGTGTTTAACTTGTCAACATGTAAAGACAGAGCATCAAGTGCCTAACGGTCTATTGCAACCACTTGAGATTCTAAAATGGAAGTGGGAACACATTACCATGAATTTCGTTACGGGTCTTCCCACGGTTTCTCAAGGTATAGATGTTATTTGGGTTATTATTGATAAATTAACTATGTCTGCTCATTTCTTGCCAATACGGGAGACTTATTCCCTTGAACGTCTTGCTCGTATGTACGTAAATGAAATTATGAGATTTCATGGCATACCAGCATCCATAGTTTCGGATTGTGACCCAAGATTCACTTCACAATTTTCGATTAGCTTGCAAAAAGCTATGGGCACAGATTAATGATTCATTTCGGCATACCATCCTCAAACAGACGAACAATCAGAGAGGACTATTCAAACTCTTGAATATCTATTAAGACTCTGTGTCCTAGACTTCAAAGGGAGTTGGGATAAGTATTTACCAATGATAGAATTTTCCTACAATAATAGTTATCAGACAAGTATAGGTGTGGCTCCATTCGAAGCATTGTATGGACGAAAGTGTCGCTCTCCAGTATATTGGGATGAGGTTGGTGAAGCAACATTGTTGGGACTAGAGTTGGTACGTATTACTACAAAAAAGATCCAGATGATTCGACAATGTATACAAACAGCACATGATCGACAAAAGAGTTATGCGGATCTTCATTCGCAAGGATGTGGAATTTAGTATTGGGGATCATGTATTGTTGTGTGTTGCTCCATGGAAGGGAGTTACAAGATTTGGGAAGAGAGGAAAGCTCAATCCATAATTTATTGGTCCATTTCAGATTCATGACCGAGTAGGAAATGTGGCATATAGACTCGCGTTACCTCCAAGTATATTGTGTTCATAATGTTTTTCACATATCTGTGCTTCGTAAATATGTGAAAGACCCGAACCACATTATTGAGTTAGAACCAGACCAAATAACCGAAGACTTAACGTACGAGGAGGTACCTGTAAAGATCTTGGATAGGAAGGAGCATGTCCTACGCACAAAGGTCATACCACAAGTTAAAGTTTTGTGGAGATATCATGTTATTGAGGAAATGACCTGGGAGTTGGAAACAGAAATAAAAGTGAGGTATCCTTACCTTTTCGAAACACCAGGTACGTACGTCAATTTCGAGGATGAAATTTCATAAGGAGGGGGGGTTGTAAGACCCCAACTTATTATAAATGAAATTGAATTTCCTCTATTTATTATTTTGAAATAGTAAGGGTTGATTTGATTAATATGGTTAGTTATGGGTAAAATGCGCAAATATCTTAAATAAGCAAGTGGTTATAGAATATTCATTATTGTCGGGGAATATTCGTTTGGTCGTGGAATATTCTTACTATCGGGGAATATTCATACGACGACGCAGCCTTGTGTGGGCCCCATAACGAAAAGTGATTGGATTAAGAAAACGACAAGTATAAGTTGTTTATAAATAATTGGCGTAGTTAGTTATTCTTTATTATCTTTGTTAGATTACCCGGTGGTTAAAAACACGAAGACACGGTATTGCACCAATTATTGATTCTTACATAAGAAGGCACTACTCAATAATTGTTACAGTAATTACTATTCAATATTTTATTTTATTGATTCAAAAATTGCTACGTTGATATTTTATATTATTGTTGTTTCAACAATTCTCACTACACAGTATTTTCCATTATCAGATTAATAGTTCATATTATTTGAATAATATTATTAGATAGCATTATTGGCAATGTCTAGAAAGTTCTGTCTAAGGAGAGGTTTGGTCACCTATTTGCGCGCCAGTAAAGAGAAATCCTTATTGGAAAGCCCCCTCTGGAAGACCCCAAAATTTCGAATAAAGATTTAATTTTCTCAAAAAAAAAAAAATTAAAATTATGGTGTGGATTTGAGATAATATTATAGTTGTGGGTAATATTTATAAATTTTGCAAAGAATGCAAGTTGTCATATAATATTCGATTGGTCGGGGAATATTCGTTTTAACAGGAAATATTTGTACAACGACACAATTATTGGTGGACCCCATAACAGAATTATTGTCGGATTGAGAAAACGACAAAAATATTTTTATGAAAATAACGGCGGAAGTTTTACCATTAAAACTGTTGAACTACTCGGTAGTAAAAGTACAGTAATTCGCATGGTTGCATAGTGGCGCACGATATTGATTATTGATGCTTATGTGAGAAGTCACTCAGTTTTTTTTCAATTATTGCTACAGTAATTGTTACGTAGTATCTCACATTATTTGATTCAATTATTGTCAATATTTTATATATTATTAAATTAATAATTGAGATAACAAAGTTATTAATATTATTATTTGCAATATTAACGATGTCTAGAAGTTACATCAAGGAGAGGTTTGGTTACCTAATTATGGCATGATAGGGAGAAATCCTTATTGGAAAGCCCCCACTTTCCTGGGAACGACCTGGTCGATTAATATTATGAATTATAATAATGATGATAAATTTTGTTTTATTATTATTATTAATGTAATAAAACAGAAATCTTTTTATATAAAAGCAGAATACTTTTATAAAGTTATTTATTTTATTAGATTATAAATAGAATATATTATATCTTATTATGCATAGTGTTTGTATAGTGCATGCATAGTGTTTGCAGATAGTAAAATCTTTTTATATAAAATAGAATACTTTTATAAAGTTATTTGTTTTATTAGATTATAAATAGAATATATTATATTTTATTATGCATAGTGTTTGCATAATGCCCGTGATAGTGTTTGCTTAGTAAAATCTTTTTTATGTAAATGCAGAATACTTTTATAAAGATTTATTTTATTAGATTATAAATAGAATATATTATATTTTATTATGCATAGTGCCTGCATAGTGTTTGCATAGTAAAATCTTTTTATATAAAACAGAATATTTTTATGAAGTTATTTGTTTTATTAGATTATAAATAGAATATATTATATTGTATTGCATAGTATCCTTTTCATTCTCCCATAAATAGGATGCTTAGTTAGAATTGAAAAACACACCAGAATTCAGAGAATTCTTCTTCTATAATATTGAGCGTATTTCTTTCGAGTTTTAGAAAGCTTTGAGTGTAAAAAATAGTGCAAGTTTTCTTCAAGTATATCTCCCCTCTACCCGTCAGAATACTCTTCTTTTTAATGTAAGGGGTATTATTTCTTTTATATTCATGAAGAGAACTATTTTCTTTTAATACTCGTAAGGGGTGTTATTTCTTTCGTATTCATGAAGAGAACTATTTTCTTTCAATACTCATAAGGGGTATTATTTCTTTCATATTCATGAAGAGGACTATTTTCTTTCAATACTCGTAAGGGGTATTATTCTTTCGTATTCATGAAGAGAATTATTTCTTTCAATACTCGTAAGGGTTGTTATTCCATTCTTTATTATTATGTTGGAATAACCTATCTATGCGAAGTACCGCATACATGGTGAAATTCTTCTGTTATTTCATTCTATATTATTCTATTTGAATAACCTGTCTGTACGGTCTATCGCATGCCTGGTGAATTATATTGTTATTCCATTCTTTATTATTACATTTGGAATATCCATGTCTGCATGTGATTACGCATGACCTGGTTCCATTCTTTATTATTTTGTTGGAATATCACATGCATTCGGATTCACATGATGACTCGGTTCCATTCTTTATTATTCTGTTGGAATATCCTGTCTGTACGGAATACGCATGACCTGGTTCTATTCTTTATTATTCTGTTGGGAATAACCTGTATGTGTTGTCTATCACATGCATGGTAAATTCTTCTGTTATTTCATTCTTTATTATTCTGTTGAAATAACCTGTCTATGTGGATTACCACATGCATAGTGAATGATCCTTTGTATTCATTCCTTATTAAATTGTGGAAATGATCTATCTACGTGGATTACCGCATGGCAGGAGAAAAATCCATTTGCAGTTTTCATATATTCTATTATACTAAGTTGGTTAAAGTTTTGGTTTTTATACTCCATGAAATTTATAGAATATCCTGGATATTTGCACTTCATCCAGTATATTTTCATGGAAATATTCTTTTGAGCATTCTTGAATTTTACTCCACAAAGCAGTAGTATCATGTTGACAATTTGGACGTTATTGGTTCCTGGATAAATTAATTTATAAATCTTTAAAATTTATTCTTGAACTTGTTTTATTGAATTGTCATCATCGTCATGCTTATATTATGTTGAAAGTCATATGTGGCCTGTAGTGCATAGATGGACTTGGTATGATTATGACAAGGGATTATTCGGTATAATCTTGACCGTAATGTTACAAATGATGTGGAAAAAGTCCTCATTGGCCCGTAGTGCATTAATGGACAGTTTTTTGGTATGATTATGGCTTTGGATTCTCTTCGGCCAAGGGTGCAAAGATGTATTATTTTATGGCATGATCAGGACCGTTGATGAAAACACGATTATCTTTGGCCCGTAGTGCATGGATAATTCGTGGTTGTGATACTAAATAATATCCTTGGCCTGTAGTGTAGGGATGATTTGATGATGTGGATTAATTATTAAGCTGAGTCTCAGTGATAAAATTGATAATAAATCTTTTAAATCATAGAAGATAGTAGATTTTATGCTCTACTTGACTCTTCTAATGGATTGCTTATTCCGTTGTAGTTGTTGATCTAAAACTTGTTGTCTATTATATTCTATCAGTTGTTATACTGTTGAAGGCTAACGATAATTTATTCTGCATTATCTTTGTCATAATATTTCTTACTGGGCTAGTTAAGCTCACCCTTTTGCTTTCATTGTACTCTTCAGGAAATGAGAATATAGTTGGGACTAGTCGGGGAATGGATTGACGGTCCAGATGGTTGCATTAGTAGTCCTCACTATTCTGTGAAATAATGTGAGAATAAATGTATTGAGAACTTATTTTGAGTTTGAATACTGTCTTGAAGACAATATTTGTATTTAAGTTTGTTTTTGTATTCTGTACCATATATTTGGCGACCTAGAATGGGTGATGTATTCTTATTTTGGGGGCGTCACAGTTGGTATCAAAGCTTAGGGATATGATCCATGGCTGAGATGTGAGACAAGAACTAGGAGGGGAGAGACATGGAATTCCTTCGCTAGTATGACCTACCTAAGTTTATTTGTTATTTAATTGGTCGGTCAGAGTATAAGGGATAATTTGTGGCATGTCAATTAACCCTTGTTTTGTGACAGTAAAATGACATCTGAAAATGTTGAGGTAAGCAATGGAGCGAATGACGCGAATGTTTCTGCGAGATTTGAAACCCGATATACATCAATACCTCATTTCTCATAAACTTTATTTATATTCAAATGTTGTGAATAGGACTCAGTTATTGGAGCGCGATAATGAGTCAGCACAACCAAAAGGCAATGACCAACAACACAATAATAATCATACCGATGGCAACGGCCATTGGAACAATGATAACCATCGTGGGGGAAATTATCATGCCAAGAATGGTAACCACTTCAGTGGTAATCATGGCCAAGATAATAGAAGTGGAAATTTTAAGAAGAGAAGGTTCAATAATGATGGAAAGACAGCAGCACCGGCACCCTTTTCAAAGGAAAAAAATGACCATCGGTCATATGTTTCAAACGCGGACAGGAGGGACACATCCATCCAAACTATACGCAGCAACCCAAAGAGTGTTTTAATTGCGGAAGAGAAGGTCAACTAGCTCGATTTTATCGTGTAGTGAAGTCAAGTCCAGCTGGGATAGTGATGCCAAAGGATGTCTCAGACAAGTCAAAGCTGGTAGTTTAAGTGAGAGCGTTTGTCGAAAAACCTAAATGAAGTTATCACGAGTAAGTTAATCATAAACACTTACGAAGCCTATACCTTATTCAATACCGGTTCTACCTATTCTTTTATCTCTTTTGCTTACATTTAACATTTAAATTAGACCCAAGAGAAGTTAGACTTTGACTTATTGGTTGAACTTCGTTAGTAGAAACCTTCGTTACTTCCACTGTTTATAAATCTTGTTGATTCAAATCGACACTTTCACGTTACGTGTCGATCTTATCTCTTTGAAAATACTTGCCCTTGATGTGATTTTAGGAATCGATTGGTTAACTACTCATCATGCCAAATTGATTATTTTTGTAAGGTTGTTAGCTTTCATATTCTTAACCAACCTGTTATGCGAATTCAAACAACCAAACCACAAAAGTCAATCATTGTCATATCAAGCCATAAGTAAAGAGCCCCGAGCCTTTCGTTGGTGACTTCCTTGTGTGGAATGCACTAAAACCAGACTTTCTGTAGTCGATGTCGTGAATGACGATGACAAATATATATGTATCAATGTGACGTACTATCCAAGTCTTGGATGAGAGTCACAATTTTGAATGATATTTCTATCGTTAATAAATTTCTTGACTTATTTCTGAAGACTTCTAGCCTACCCAAGGCGTGAAATCAAATTTTGTATTGACCCCAGTAAAAAACCCATTTCTAAAACCCTCAGGTATTTCTTCACCCAAAACGAACGTATAACGTGCCAAAGACGTTGGCTCGAGATGTTGAAGATTATGATCGTACCATTCAATACCATCGTGGAAAAGCGAATGTGGTAGCTGACGCGTTGAGTAGAAGATCGTATGCGTTTACGAGTGCGAATATAGGAACCTATGTGAAGATAACAAATATATGATTAGAACCGACTTTAATCGATAAAGTTAAAGTCACTCAAGCTACAGACCCGGAGCTGATGAACACGAAAAAGAAGGTTCAAGAGGGCATTATTCTAGAAGCAAGAGTCAATGAAGAGAGGAAATCTCAACCTCGATTTTATTGGCTCATTTGAAATCCTCGATCGAGTAGAAACTGTGGCCTATAGACTCATTTTATCGCCAAATATGTTGCGTGTTCATAACGTTTATCACGTATCGATGTTACATAAATATGTGGACGACCCGAATCACATTATTGATTTAGAACTGAACGAGATAGCGGAAGATTTAACGTATAAGGAAATATCTGTTAAAATCTTGCATAAGAAGGAATATATTCTACGATCAAAGGTTATACTTCAAGAGTTAGAATATGTCGAGGTATCCTCATTTGTTAGGCATACCAGGTACGTACGTAAATTTTGAGGGCGAAATTTCATAAAGAAGGGAGATTGTAAGACCCCAAAATTTTGAATAAAGATTTAATTTTCTCGAAATATTGTTTTTTTTTTTAAATTATGGTGTGGATTTGAGATAATGTTATAGTTGTGGGTAATATTTATAAATTTTTCAAAGAACGCAAGTTGTCATATAATATTCGATTGGTCGGGGAATATTCATTTTAACGGGGGAATATTAAATGCGATTTACTCAAGACAATCAATGGTGGATCCCACAATGATTTATTGTCGGATTGAGAAAGCGACAAAAATAAATTTTTATGAAAATAATGGCGGAAGTTTTACCGTTAAAAGCTGTTGAACTACTCGGTAGTAAAAGAAATACGATGTCTGGCGTGGTTACATAGTAGTACACGATATTGATTATTGATGCTTACGTGAGAAGTCACTCGGTTTTGTTCAATTATTGCAACGATAATTTACGCATAGTATCTCACGTTATTTGATTCAATTATTGTCAATATTTTATATATTATTAAATCAATAATTGAGACGACAAAGTTATTAATATTATTATTTGCAATATTAACGATGTTGAGAAGTTCTGTCAAGGAGAGATTTGGTCACCTAATTGCGCGCCAATAGGGAGAAATATATATTGGAAAGCCCCCTCTTTCCTGGGAACGACCTGGTCGATTAATATTATGAATTATAATAATGATGATAAATTTTTTATTATTATTATTATTAATGTAATAAAACAAAAATCTTTTTATATAAAACAGAATACTTTTATAAAGTTATTTGTTTTATTAGATTATAAATTGGATATATTATATCTTATTATGCATAGTGTTTGCATAGTAAAATCTTTTATATAAAACAAAATACTTTTATAAAGTTATTTGTTTTATTAGATTATAAATAGAATATATTATATTTTATTATGCATAGTGTTTGTATAGTGCATGCATAGTATTTGTATAGTAAAATCATTTTGTATAAAATAGAATACTTTTATAAAGTTATTTATTTTATTAGATTATAAATAGAATATATTATATTTTATTGCATAGTATCCTATCCATTGAAAAACACACCAGAATTCAAAGAATTCTACTTCTATAATATTGAGCGTATTTCTTTCGAGTTTTAGAAAGCATTGAGTGTAGAAAATAGTGCAAGTTTTCTTCAAGTATATCCCCGTCCTACCCGTTGAAATACTCTTCTTTTTAAGGTAAGGGGTATTATTTCTTTTGTATTCATGAAGAGAACTATTTTCTTTCAATACTCGTAAAGGGTGTTATTTCTTTCGTATTCATGAAGAGAACTATTTTCTTTCAATACTCGTAAGGGGTATTATTTCTTTACTATTCATGAAGAGAACTATTTTCTTTCAATACTCGTAAGGGGTATTATTCTTTCGTATTCATGAAGATAATTATTTATTTCAATACTCATAAGGGTTGTTATTCCATTCATTATTATTATGTTGGAATAACTTTCATCTATCTGATATCGCATACATGGTGAAATTCTTGATTATTCCATTCTTTATTATTACATTGGAATAACTTTTGTCTATGTGGTCTATCGCATGCACGGTGATTTGTTGTTATTCTATTCTTTATTATTACATTGGAATATCACATCATTCAAATTATGCATGACTTTGGTTCCATTCTTTATTATTCATTGGAATATATCACATGCATGCGGATTACGCATGACTGGTTGCATTCTTTATTATTACATTGGAATATCATCATGTATGCGATTTCGCATGACCTGGTTCCATTCTTTATTATTCTGTTGGGAATAACCTGTCTGTGCGGTCTATCGGATACATGGTGAATTCTTCTGTTATTTCATTCTTTATTATTCTATTGGAATAACGTATCTATGTGGATTACCACATGCATAGTGAATGATCCTTTGTATTCATTCCTTATTAAATTGTGGAAATGACCTATCTACGTGGATTACCGCATGATGGGCGAAAATCCATTTGCAGTTTCATATATTCTATTATACTAAGTTGGTTAAAGTTTTGGCTTCTATACTCCATTAAATTAGTAGAATATCCTGGATATTTGCGGTTCATCCAGTATCTTTTCATGAAAATATTCTTCTGAGCATTCTTGAATTTTACTCCACAAAGTAGTAATATTTTGACAATTTGGACGTTATTGGTTTCTGGATAAATTAATTTATAAATCTTTAAAATTTATTCTTAAACTTGTTTTATTGAATTGTCATCATCCTCATGCTTATATTATGTTGAAAGTCATCTGTGGCCTGTATTGCATAGATGGACTTGGTATGATTATGATCAGGGATTATTCGGTATAATCATGACCGTAATGTTACAAATGTTGTGGAAAAAATCCTCATTGGCCCGTAGTGCATTGATGGACAGTTTTTGGTATGATTATGGCTATGGATTCTCTTCGGCCAAGGGTGCAAAGATGAATTATTTTATGGCGTGATCAGGAACGTTAATGAAAACACGAATATCTTTGGCCCGTAGTGCATGGATAATTCGTGGTTGTGATACTAAATAATATCATTGGCCTGTAGTGCAGGGATGATTTGATAATGTGGATTATTTATTAAGCTGAGTTTCAGCGATAAAATTGATGGTAAATCTGTTAAATCATAGAAGATAGTAGATTTTATGCTCTACTTGACTCTTCTAATGGATTTCTTATTCCGCTGTAGTTGTTGATCTAAAACTTGTTGTGTATTATATTCTATCAGTTGTTATACTGTTGAAGGCTAACGATAATTTATTCTGCATTATCTTAGTCATAATATTTCTTACTGGGTTAGTTGAGCTCACCCTTTTGCTTTCATTGTTCTCTTCAGGAAATGAGAATATAGCTGGGACTAGTCGGGGAATGGATTGACGGTCCAGATGGTTGCATTAGTAGTCCTCACTATTCTATGAAATAATGTGATAATAAATGTATTGAGGACTTATTTTGAGTTTGAATACCGTCTAGAAGACAATATCTATATTAAAACTCATAACTCATGTTGTGTATTTAAGTTTGTATTTGTATTCTGTACCATGTATTTGGCGACTCAGAATGAGTGATGTATACCTGTTTTGGAGGCGTCTCACCCTCTTTCCTAGGAACGGCCTGGTTGTCCGTATTGTGATTCTGTAATATTATTTGTGAATAATTAATTATTGATTTATATGATATGGAAAGTATTCATTTTATGTGGATATAGATGGAGAAAATTTTTAATGTGACAATTATTGAAAATTGATATTTTATCTTTTTTGATAAAATAATTCATTTAAATATATTATTATATTTGAATAATATAATAATGGTGATATTTTTACAATGAATGTGGGATATATGAATAAATGAGGAGGAAGAGTATTTTTGTTACAATAAATATTTAAAACATGTTTTTCATGTTTGTGGACCCCATTTCTTGACTGAAATTGGATTATAGCCTTTAAAATCGCCCGTTTGTGGATTTCGGTCAACTTTTGCTTGGAATTTGGAAAAACTTATACTTACAAAGTTGTAGAGAATTGAATTTCCTATGGAATGAACATAAAATTAGAATTTTTTATGATAAAAGGGCTATTTCTTATGAGATATTGAAGTTCCAAAATAATTAATTTTTGAAGTTTTAAATGATTATTTTAAGAAAAACATTTTTTTGCAATTGTGTGGGCCCCACATGTGATATAAATGTGCTGAATTCAGTTGGTCTAAGGTGGGCTTGAATTTTTTTAATTATATTATTATTTTATTAAATTTTCTGCTTTGGTGTTCTAAGCATTTTCCTATAAATAGGGTGCTTAGGTTAGAATTGAAAATCATACCAGAAACTGAAATCTTCTTTCTCTATATTATCGAGCGTATTCTTGTGAGTATTTTGGATACTTTGAGTGTTGCTATGCTAAGTGCAAGTGCAAGTTCCTTGACTATATCCAAAGATTCGATATTCGGTCGAAATCTTTGTCTTTTCGAGGGAAGGGTTGTTATTTTTTTATAAATGATATTATTTCTTTCAATGTCATTATGCCGGAACATTGGTAAGATTTTTCTTGTGAAATTCTTGTCTTTTGGTGTCGGGGTTGCTATTCACGTATACGGCACTATTCACGAAAAAATTAATTTTTTGTTTTTTGTCCAAGATATCTATTATGGATACTAGTTTTGATTGTATCCATGTTTTGATCTTCATTCTTGAATTTTACTCCACTATGGTTATTTATGAAGTATTTTTGAACTTGGACTGTTTGAAGTACGAATCCTTAAAATTTGTTCTTTTGTTTCACTGGATTCGTTTCTTTAAAATATTATTCATCATCCTCAGTCCTAAATGATGATATTACTAAATATCGTTGGCCTGTAGTGCAAAGATGAATGATTTTCTTTTGAATATCTTTGGCTCATAGTGAAAAGATGTACAGGTGTTGAGATAAACATGACCAACTGATGAATATCTTTGGCCTGTAGTGCAAAGATGAATATTTGATTCAAGATGTATGTTGATTGATTTTACAGGGATAAAATATTGATGATGGACTTTTAATTCATGGAAGAAAGTAGATTTCATTCTCTACATAACTCTTCTAATGAATTGTTATTTCTACTACGAATATTGATCTAAAACTTGTTGTCTATTATATTCTATCAGACTTTTCCCTGTTGAGGACTAACGATAATTTGTTCTATATTATCTTAGTGATAATATTCTTTACTGGGCTAGTTGAGCTCACCCTTTTCCTTTTTTTTCCATTTTTCTTCTCATGAGGCGAGAATGTAGCGAGTACTAGTCGGGGTGTGGAATGATGGTTCTAGAAGTTGTTTTAGTAGTCCTCACTATTTTGTAAAATAGTGTATCAATAATTGTAATGAGGACTTATTTGAGTGTGGATATTGTCTAGATGATAATATTTGTATTTAAACTCACAGTTTATGTGTTGTCGTATTTTGCATGACAATTGTATTAACAAAGTTGCAGTTGTTTCTGTACCATGTATTCGGTGACTCAGAATGGGTGTTGTATACCTATTTTGGGGGCGTCACAGACGTATTCCCTGAAGAACTTCCTGGCCTACCCCCAAAGCGTGAAATTAAATTTTTTATCGACCTTGAATCCGGTACAAAACCCATTTCCAAAGCCCCATATCGAATGGCTCCTATTGAACTTCAGGAGTTAAAAACCCAATTATAGGAATTGTTAGACATCGGTGTTATTCGTCCTAGCACGTCTTGTGATGCCCCCAAAATAGGTCCACGTGACTCATCCTGAGTCGCCAGATATTATACTATAAAAATCAAATACAAACTTCATTTATACAACTGTTGAACTATCGTGCAGAATATGACCACAGTTAAACTATGAGTTTTAATACAAATATATATAACTCTCATGGTGCCTTGACCACAACCTTACAATGGTACCTTACATAAAAGTACAGTCAATAACTGTTTTAGAAATTAAAATCTTTGGAAAATACTCAAAGAAACCTTCGTACATGGGAGGCCATGCAGGTTATGATAGATATCATATGTCCACAGAATTATCCTTGGTTGACCCAATAGTCCCCAAAGAAAAAGAAGAAGATTGCTATCATCTTCTTTCCAATGGTGAGTCTTCTCTTGACATATAATTATCTCTGTTGTCTCCAAGTGATAATTATATTTCAAATAAACTCCAAGATTATAAAGGTAGTGCTCGTAGATATACTCAGCAAGTGGATGTGCACAACCCTGTCTTATGATAACAGAAGGTTGTATGTCATTAAACATCTTGTATGATAGTGGAAAAACACCCTTCCAAAGTTGGGTTCACCTCACTCTATTCGGTTCACCAAAATTTAAAATCAAATGATGTATACAATACGACACACTTATCTAAAGTTCTCAATAAAATTATTTCCATACTATTTATGGAGAACCTCAAGCGACTATAGCCCCATAGATTCTATTCTCCTGTTACCCCCGCTCGACCCAGCTACACTCTTATTACCTGAAAGGAATTGTGAAACAAAAAGGGTGAGCACAACTAGCCCAGTAAAGAATATCATGACTAAAGATAATTTTCATCATCAATAGCCTTTATCAGTAATAAATTAGAGATTTAGAACATATAGTAGATGATAAAACTTTTCAACCATAGTTGCAGCGGAACGAGCAATCCATTAGAAGAGTCAAATAGACCATCAAGTCTAATATCTTCTCCATGTTAAAAGTCCACCAATAATATTTTATCCCTGTAACATCAATCAACAATTCCTATCCACAATCATATGAATAACTCATAATCATAATTGTGATTCTAAATTCCTCTTCACACCCAGGACGAAGATAATTTTCATCATCTATCTTCACCTGAGACATCAAAAATCATGGTTATACCAAATCACAATTCCTGCTCATAATCATACTAATAAATTCATTTTTGCACCACGGCCAAAGATATTAATTAACAATTCATCTTTGCACTATAGGCCAAAGACATACAACAATATTTTAGAAGAGTCAAGTAGAGCATGATATCTACTATCTTTTATGAATTAAAAGTGTATAATCAATATTTTATCGCTGAGACTCAGCTTAATAAATGATCCACATCATCGAATCATCACTGTACTACGGCCAAGGATATTCATGTAATCATCAATGGTCATGATTATACCGAATAATCCCTGGTTATAATAACACGAATAACTGTCCATCAATGTACTACGGGCCAATGAGGACTTTTACCACATCATCTATAACATTACGAGTCATGATTATACCGAATGATCCCGGATCATAATCATACCAATAAAAAGTTCATCTATGCACATAAGCCAAAGATACTCATCAACCAATAGTTCATCTTTGCACGTAAGTCAAAGATATACAACTGTAAACCAATAATCAATAGTCCATCTTTGCATGTAAACCAAAGATACTCATCAATCAATAGTTCATCTTTGCACGTAAGCCAAAGATGACTTTCATCATAATATAAGCATGAGGATGATGACAATGATATAAGCATTAATCAAACAAAAACAAGGATAAATATTAAAGACTTTAAATTTGTCCAAATATTATCAATCACCTAATAAACTCATAATCTAATATTATTAATATTATAATAAACAATTTATTTGAATTGTTTATACTTTACCAAATAATGCATTTAATCATTCAAAAATGTCATACTCATAAGATTTCATCACCAATAATCAAATCCCTCATCAAAAATCTACATATTCCTTATATAGGATTCCCAAGCCATAAAATCCTATTTTCCAATTTTGTTACTTCACATAACATATTTAATTTATTTACTCATAACTAGTTCATTTTCATGAAAAATACCAAATCAGTTCCAAAAATATTTCTTTTATGGGATTTAGCAGAATATAGTCCCATATTGAACATATATTTTTCTCGAAATTTTGAAAATTCATTTACTATTTTTCATATGTCCAAAACTGCTGAATATTTAGACATTTATCATAAATTGTAATTTTGTCCAAAAATTCTAAAATTTACAGGGTATACTCCTGTTATATACATGTACTCCCAATAAAAATTTTAACAATTTTGGAGTTAACCGCAAGGAGTTATACGGGTTTACTTTTAAAATAGTTTTTTCCCATAAAATTCATAACTCCTAATCTATACATCCAAGAATCGTCATTTTTGGACACAATCTAGAAAACTAATCAAATTATCATTTCAAATTTTTTCAGAATTTTTTAGAGTCAGAAAAATTACGAAACTACAAATGGATTTTTGCCCGCCATGCGGTAATTCATGTAGACAGATCATTTCCACAATTTAATAAGGAATGAATACAAATAATACTAGGATGATGACAATGATATAAGAATTCAATAAAACAAGTTCAAGAATTAATTTATCTAGGAACTAATAACGTCCAAATTATCAACATGATACTTCTTTGTAGAATAAAATTCAAGAATGCTCAGAATAATATTTCCATGAAAAGATACTGGATGAAGCGCAAATATCAAGGATATTCCACTAATTTTATGGTGTATAGAAGTCAAAACTTTAACCAACTAAGTATAATAAAGAATAGAATAACAAAAGAAATCACCAGACATGCGATAGACTGCACAGACAGGTTATTCCAACATAATAATAAATGATGGAACCAGTTCATGCGTAACGCATAAACAGGATATTCTGACAGAATAATAAATAATGGAATCAGGTCTGGCGTAAACGCACAGGTAGGATATTCCGACAGAATAGTAAATAATGGAACCAGGTCCGGCGTAAACGTACAGACATGACACTAATTTCATGGTGTATAGAAGTCAAAACTTTAACCAATTGAGTATAATAAAGAATGGAATAACAAAAGAAATTACTAGGCATGCGATAGACCACACAGACAGGTTATTCCAACAGAATAATAAATGATGGAACCAGGTCATGCGTAACGCAGGCGAGGATATTAAGGCGAATAATAAATAATGGAACCGAAGTGCTGTGTGTAAGCACGCAGTGAGGATATTAAAACGAATAATAAATAATGGAACCGTGTGCAGCATAAAGCATATAAAGGATATTCCGGCGAGAATAATAAAAGCGGAATAATAGAAGAATTTCACCATGTATGCGGTGCTTAGCATAAGCGAGTTATTCAACATAATAATAAGGAATGGAATAACAAAAAATTTCACCAAGTATAGGGTAAGTGGGCGTATCTGAGTTATTCCAACAGAATAGTAAAGAGTGGAATAATGAAGTTCTTTTCATGAATCAAAAGAAATAATACCCCTTACAAGTAAAAAAAGCTGGATATCGGAGTAGTGAAGTAGCATAATACTTTTCTTCTTTCTCTCTATAGTTTCTCTCTCTCAGAGTTTTAGTGAATTAAGTAAGACATAATGAAGGAATGAGCTTCTATTTATAGAAGAATGGACTGAATAGTAACTAATCCATGAACGGTCCAGATTGATTTTACAAAATCTTAAATAAAATATATATATATATATATATATCAAACCCGTGATAACCCCCTCCCACCCCCCCTTTGGTGAAATAATAATAGATTTAATCTGTGAATCTATATATAAATATATATATATATATATATATTACATATATAATACTTATATTTATATACAAATATAATACTTACAAAGTTATCATATAATATATATATATAACTTATAAGCCAGGCAATCTCAAGCCATACCCCATGACATCCATTTGAAAAACAACCACCCAGCAATTCAATTTTCCACAAATGGGCCCCACATGTGGCCCCCACATGTGGGCCCACATTTATTATATAAAATAACTTTCTACCGATTATTTTGAAAAATGAGTAAATGGGGGTCTATATAAGAAGAAAAATTTACATCAAATACCTCATAAACATCTCCTCAATATTTTTAACAACATTTATCATTATTATTATAATTCACAATATTAATCGACCAGGTCGTTCCTAGGAAAGAGTGGGCTTTCCAATAAGGATTTCTCCCTATTGGCGTGCAATTAGGTGACCAAACCTCTCCTTGACAGAACTTCTAGACATCGTTAATATTGTAAATAATAATTTTAATAACTTTTTCATCTAAATTATTGATTTAATAATATATAAAATATCAAAAATAATTGAATCAAATAACGTGAGATACTATACAAAAATTACTGAAGCAATAATTTGACCAAAACTGAGTTACTTCTCACATAAGCATCAATAATCTATACTGTGTGCTACTAGATATACTCAGCAAATGAATGTGCACAACCCTGTCTTTTGATAACAGGAGGTTGTATGTCATTGAACATCTTGTATGATAGTGGCAAAACACCCTTCCAAAGTTAGGTTCACCTCACCCTATTCGGTTCACCAAAATTAAATATCAAATGACGTATACAATACGACACACTTATCTAAAGTTCTCAATAAAATTATTTCCATACTATTTATGGAGAACCTCGATAGCTATAGACCACCGTTCTATTCTCCTGTTACCCCCCCTCGACCCAGCTACACTCTTATTACCTGAAAGGAATTGTGAAGCAAAAAGGGTGAGCACAACTAGCCCAGTAAAGAATATCATGACTAAACATAATTTTCATCATCAATATCCTTTATCAGTAATAAATCAGAGACTTAGAACATATGGTAGATGATAAAACTTTATCAACCATAGTTGTCGCGGAACGAGCAATCCATTAGAAGAGTCAAATAGACCATCAGGTCTAATATCTTCTTAATGTTAAAAGTCCACCAATAATGTTTTATCCCTGTAACATCAATCAACAATTCATGTCCACAGTCATATGAATAACTCATAATCATAATTGTGATTTTAAATTCCTCTTCACACCCAGGACGAAGATAATTTTCATCACCTATCTTCACCTGAGACATCAAAAATCATGGTTATACCAAATCACAATTCCTGCTCATAATCATACTAATAAATTCATCTTTGCACCACGGCCAAAGATATTCATTAACAATTCATCTTTTTACTACTGAGGCCAAAGACATACATTTGTATTTTAGAAGAGTCGAGTAGAGCATGATATCTACTATCTTTTACAAATTAAAAGTGTATAATCAATATTTTATCGTTGAGACTCTCGACAATAAATAATCCACATCATCGAATCATCCACACACTACGGCCGAGGATATTCATGTAATCATCGATAATGGTCATGATTATATCGAATAATCCCTGGTTATAATCACACCAATAACTGTCCATCAATGCACTACGGGCCAATGAGGACTTTTACCACATCATCTATAACATTACGGGTCATAATTATATCGAATGATCCTTGGTCATAATCATACCAATAAACAGTTCATCTATGCACATAAGCCAAAGATACTCATCAATCAATAGTTCATCTTTGCACGTAAACCAAAGATATACAATTGTAAAACCAATAATCAACAGTCCATCTTTGCACGTAAGCCAAAGATATTCATCAATCAATAGTTCATCTTTGCACGTAAGCCAAAGATGACTTTCATCATAATATAAGTATGAGGATGATGACAATGATATAAGCATTAATCAAACAAAAACAAGGATAAATATTAAAGACTTTAAATTTATCAAAATATTATCAATCACTTAATAAACTCATAATCTAATATTATTAATATTATTAATATTATAACAATTATTTACACTTTACCAAATAATGCATTTAATCATTCAAAAATGCCATACTCATACGATTTCATCACTAATAATCAAATCCCTCATCAAAAATCTGCATATTCCTTATATAGGATTCCCAAGCTATAAAATCCTATTTTCCAATTTTGTTACTTCACATAACATATTTAATTCATTTACTCATAACTAGTTCATTTTCATGAAAAATACCAAATCAGTTCCAAAAATATATTTCTTTTCTGGGATTTAGCAGAATATAGTCCCATATTGAACATATATTTTTCTCGAAATTTTTAAAATTCATTTACTATTTTTCATATGGCAAAAACTGCTGAATATTTAGACATTTATCATAAATTATACTTTTGTCCAAAAATTCCGAAATTTACAGGGTATACTCCTGTTATATACATGTACTCCCAATACAAATTTCACTAATTTTAGAGTTAACCACAAGGAGTTATACGGGTTTACTTTTAAAATAGTTTTTTTCCCATAAAATTCATAACTCCTAATCTATACATCCAAAAATCGTCATTTTTGGACACAATCTAGAAAACTCATCAAGTTATCATTTCAATTTTTCCAAGAATTTTTGAGAGTCAAAAAAATTATGAAACTGCAAATGGATTTTCGTCGGCCGTGCGGTAATCCACGTAGACAGATCATTTCCACAATTTAATAAGGAATGAATACAAAGGATCATTCACCATGCATGTGGTAATCCATATAGACAGGTTATGTGATGCCCCCAAAATAGGTATGCATCACCCATTCTGAGTCGCCAAATACATGGTACAGAGAACAACTACAACTTTATTATTACAATTGTCGTACAAAATACGACAACACATGATATGGGTTTAAATACAATATTATCTTCTAGACAATATCTACACCCAAATAAAGTCCTCGTTATAATTATTGATGCACTATTTTATAAAATAGTGAGGACTACTAAAACAACTATCTTGAATCATCACTCCATACCCCGGCTAGTCCTTGCTAAATTCTCACCTCCTGAGAAGAAAAATGGAACAAAGAGAAAAAGGGTGAACTCAACTAGCCCAGTAAAGAACATTATGACTAAGATAATATATAAAAAATTATCATTAGTCTTCAACAGGGAAAAATCTGATAGAATATAATAGACAACAAGTTTTAGATCAACAACTGCAGCGGAAATCGTAATCCATTAGAAGAGTCAAGTAGAGAATGAGTTCTACTATCTTCTGAGATTTAAAAGTCTATCATCAATATTTTATCCCTGTAACAACAATCAATATACATCTTTAATCAAATATTCATCTTTGCACTGCAGGCCAAAGATATTCACTTGTATCACCAGTCGGTTATGTTCATCTCAACACCTGTTCATCTTTGCACTACGGGCCAAAGATATTCATCAGTTAATTATTCATCTTTGCACTATAGGCCAAAGATATTCAGTAATATCATCATTTAGGACTGAGGATGATGAAAAATTTCTTAAACAAAATGAATCCAATAAGACAGAAGGACAAATATTAGGGATTCATATAATAGTTTACCCATGTGCAATAATACTCCATAATAACCAATTATGAAGTAGAATTCAAAAATAAAGCTCAAAACATGGATACAATCAAAGATAGTAACCATACTAAACATCTGGGATGAAAAAGGAAAATTTTTATTTTTCAGTGAATAGTGTCGTATACGTGAATAGTGCAGTATATGTAAATAGTAACCCCGACACAAAAAGATAGAAATTCCACAATAAAACTCATATCAATCTTTCGGTATAATGATATTGAAGATAATAATATCATATACGAAGAAAATAACATCCCTTACCTCAAAGAAACAGTACTTCAGAATGAAATGTCGGATATGATGCTGAATGAAATTTGTACTGAATAGCAACTCTCAAAGTATCTAACTACTCACAAAATACGCTCTATAATATAGAGAGAGAAAGAGAGAAAGCTTATGTTTCTGGTGTGATTTTCAATTCTAACTTAGCACCATATTTATAGGAAAATGCTAGCACGCCGAAGCAGACTTGACCTGCTATGTGAGATCCTGAATTTTATGAAATAAAAGTATTCAATTTTTCTATTTTGGTAAATAGTTAAATTGATAAAAGTTTAAAGTTAAGGGCCATATTTGAAAAAATTTCAAATTAAGTAAGATGTCATAAAATAACATGTAGTAAAAGTACAGTCATATGCGTGATTACATATTAGCACACGGTATTGATTATTGATGCTTATGTGAGAAGTCACTCAGTTATATTCTGGAAATATTTAAAATGATGATTTGATGAGTTTTCTAGATTGTGTCCAAAAATGACGATTTTTGGATGTATAGATTAGGAGTTATGAATTTTACAGGAAAAGACTATTTTAAAAGTAAACCCTTATAAATCCTTGTGGTTAACTCCAAAATTGGTGAAATTTTTATTGGGAGTACATGTATATAACAGGAGTATACTCTGTAAATTTCATATTTTTTGGACAAAAGTAAAATTTATAATAAATGTCTAAATATTCTGCAGTTTTGGCCATATGAAAAATAGTAAATGAATTTTAAAAATTTCGAGAAAAATATATGTTCAATATGGGACTATATTCTGCTAAATCCCCAAAAAGAAATATTTTTGGGACTGATTTGGTATTTTTTTATGAAAATGAACTAGTTATGAGCTAGTAAATAATTAAATATGTTATGTGAAGTAACAAAATTGGAAAATAGGATTTTATGGCTTGGGAATCCTATATAGGCTATATGCAGATTTTTGATGAGGGATTTGATTATTGGTGATGAAATCTTATGAGTATGGCATTTTTGAATGATTAAATGCATTATTTGGTAAAGTGTAAATGATTGAAATAAATTGTTTATAAGTTTAAGAAGTGATTAAAATATTGTTATAATATTAATAATATTAGATTATGAGTTTATTAAGTGATTGATAATATTTGGATAAATTTAAAGTCTTTAATATTTATCCTTGTTTTCGTTTGATTAATGCTTATATCATTGTCACCATCCTCATGCTTATATTGTGATGAAAGTCATCTTTGGCTTACATGCAAAGATGGATTGTTGATTATTGATTTTATAATTGTATATCTTTGGTCTACATGCAAAGATGGACTGTTGAATATTGGTTTTATAGTTGTATATCTTTAGCTTACGTGCAAAAATGGACCGTTGATTATTGGTTTTATAGTTGTATATCTTTGGCTTACGTGCATAGATGGACCGTTGATTATTGGTTTTATAGTTGTATATCTTTAGCTTACGTGCAAAGATGAACTGTTGATTATTGGTTTTATAATTGTATATCTTTGGCTTACGTGCAAAGATGGACTGTTGATTATTGGTTTTAAAGTTGTCTATCTTTAGCTTACGTGCATTGATGGACAGTTGTTGGTAAGATTATAACCAGGGATTATTCGGTATAATCATAACCATTGTTGAAAACACGAATATCCTTGGCTCGTAGTGCATGGATAATTTGTGGTCGTAATACTAATGAATATCCTTGGCCGTAGTGCAAGGATGATTCGATGCTGTGGATTAATTATTAAGCTGAGTCTCAGCGATAACATATTGATAATACACTTTTAATTCGTAGAAGATTGTAGATATCATGCTCTACTTGACTCTTCTATAATACAGTTGTATGTCTTTGGCCCGTAGTGCAAAGATGAATTTATTAGTATGATTATGAACAAGAATTATGATTTGGCATAACCATGATTTTTGATGTTTCAGGTAAAGACAGGTGATGAAAATTATCTTCGTCCTAGGTGCGAAGAGGAATTTAGAATCACAATTATGATTATGAGTTATTCACATGATTGTGGATAGGAATTGTTGATTGATGTTACAGGGATAAAACATTGTTGGTGGACTTTTAACATGGAGAAGATAATAGACCCTATGGTCTATTTGACTCTTCTAATGGATTGTTCGTTCCGCTGCAACTATGGTTGAAAAGTTTTATCATCTACCATATGTTCTAAATCTCTGATTTATTACTTATGAAGGCTATTGATAATTTAATTATCTTTAATTATGATATTCTTTACTGGGCTAGCTGTGCTCACCCTTTTTGCTTCATAATTCCTTTCAGGTAATAAGAGTGTAGCTTGGTCGAGCGGGGGTAACAGGGGATTAGAACGGTGGTCTATAGCTGTTGAGGTTTCCCCTGAAATAGTATGGAAATAATTTTAATGTGAATTTCTGATAAGTGTGTCGTATTTTATACGTCATTTTAACCGTTGATTTTGGTGAACCGAATAGGGAGAGGTGAAGTCAACTTTGGAAGGGTGTTTTGCCACTATCATACAAGATGTCCAATGACAGACGACTTCGTGTTATCATAAGACAGAGTTGTGCACATGCACTTGCTGATTATATCTATCAGCACTACCTATATAATCCTGGAGTTTGGTTGAATTATAATTCTCAATTGAAGATAATGGAGATAATTATATATCAAGAGAAGACCCACCATTGGAAAGAGCATGACAGTAATCTTCTCGTTTTTCTTTAGGGTCTATTGGGTCAACCAAGGATAATTCTCGAGTCATATGATATATCATAACTTAGATGCATGGCCTCCCATGTACGTAGGTTTTTGTGACGCCCCCAAAACAGGTATACATCACCCATCTTGGGTCGCCAGATACACACTACATAAATTAACTAGAAACTTAATTATACAACAGTCGTGTAAAAATACGACAAAACATAGCTGAGAGTTTAAACAGGAATATTGCCTTCTAGACAATATCCACTCCCAAATAGAGTCCTCATTACATTTATTGTCACACTATTTAATAGAATAGTGAGGACTACTAATACACCATCTCGGACCATCACTCCCTTCCCCAACTAGTCCCGGCTACGTTCTCATTTCCTGAAGAGAACAATGAAAGTAAAAGGGTGAGCTCAACTAGCTCCGTAAGAAATATTATGACTAAGATAATGCAGAATAAATTATCATTAGCCTTCAATAATGTTAAACTAATAAAATACAATAGACATCAAGTTTAACTACAGTGGAATAAACAATCCATTAGAAGAGTCAAATAGAGCATGATATATACTAACTTCTATGATTTAAAAAGTTTTCATCAATTTTTATTGCTGAGACTTAGCTTAATAAATAAACCACATCATCGAATCATCCTCCACTTTTTCTGGCCGAGGATATTCATTAAATCATCGATGGTCGTGACTATACCGAATAATCCCTGGTCATAATCATACCAAAAACTGTCCATCAACGCACTACAGGCCACTGAGGATTTTTACCACATCATTTATAACATTACAGGTCATGATTATACCGAATGATCCCTGATCATAATTGTGACGCCCCTAAAATAGGTCCACACGACCCATTCTGAGTCGCCAGATATCACACTACAAAAATAAATTATAAACTTCATTTATACAACTGTCGTGCAAAACATATATATTATGAGTTTCAATACAAATATTGTAACGTATATAATACGACAATATTCATACTCAAATTATTACATGCCATATAAAGTACAGCAGCAAATATTTCTGTTCTCTTCATGAATACGAAAGAAATAATACCCCTTACTATAATAATATCCCTTACCTTAGAAGAAAAACTGGATACTGGAATAGTGAGGTAGCAGACTTCTCTTCTTCTTTCTCTCTATAATTTCTCTCTATAATAATTGCTCTATAGCTTTAGTGAATTGGTGAGAAATGAAGGAAGAATGAGCTTCAATTTATAGAAAAATATAGTTTCGATAATTGCACATTTTGGGGCTCGAAATATTACAGTACAATACCTCCCTCTTTTTCATCATTTTTAATTTAGTCCTGCAAGTATTATCAAACTTGCACCACCTCCCCTAATAGTAAATCATGCGAATCAATAGTTCCAGACATGTGAAAATACGAATTACAGTATAGTACCTCCATCTATACCTCAATTTTTAACTTAGTCATGCAAGTATTATCAATCTTGCACCAACTCCCCTAATAGTAAAGGAATGTGAATCAATAGTACATACATATGAACAAATAGTTATATAAGCATGTGAATTAGTAGCAATTAATTGCTCATTTATCCGATTAATTACCCGATTTATCAATATAATCCCCAGACATCAATTATCATCGAAATAAATGTCGATTTTCACTAACACTAATAATTCTAACATAATGGAACTATCAATTTCATCTTTAATCAACACAAACTTATTCATCATTAATATTATAACTCATAATATTTAACAACCAGGTCGTTCCCAGGAAAGAGGGGGCTTTCCAATAAGGATTTCTCCTTATTGGCATGCAATTAGGTGACCAAACCTCTCATTGACAGAACTTCTAAACATTGTCAATATTACAAATAATAATATGAATAACTTTGTCCTCTTAATTATTGATTTAATAATATAAAAAATATCGACAATAATTGAATCAAACTGAGTGACTTCTCACGTAAGTATTAACAATCAATACCGTGTGATACTATGAAACCAAGCATATTTTACCACTATTTATTTTATGACAACACATATCACCCTTAACTTTAAACTTTTATCAATTTAACTATTTACCAAAATAGAAAAATTGAATACTTTTATTTCATAAAATTCGGGGTCTTACAATCTCCCCTCCTTATGAATTTTTACCCTTGAAATTTACGTACCTGGTAGTTCGAAAAGATGAGAATACCTTGCTTTCTTTTTAGGTTGTACCTTCCTGGTTATTTCCTTTGTATCATGATTTTCCTATTGCTCATCTTCTGTATTTCAGATATCATTCTAGAATATATCTTCAAAACAAAGGTTAATTGACATATCACAATTTGTCAACTTAAGTAAGAAAATTCAGCTTAGGTAGGACATACTAGAGAAGGATTTACTCGTCTCTCCCCTCCTAATTCTATTCCCCGATCTCCGCCAGAGATCATATCCCTAAGCTCTGATACCAAATATGACACCCCCAAAATAGGTCCATTTTGACCCATTCTGAGTCGCCAGATATCACACTACAGAAATCAATTATAAACTTCATTTATACAACTATCGTGCAAAATACGACGACATATATACTATGAGTTTCAATACAAATATTGTAACTTATATAATAAGATAATATTCATTCTCAAATTATTACATGCCATAAAAAGTACAGCAGTAAATATTTCAAGTCTCCAAAGGGACACGAGAAGATTTATGTTCTCTTCATGAATACGAAAGAAATAATACCCCTTCACTACAAGAAATCACACAAAAAATGACAATAAATTTGTCACATAAAATTCATTGTTCGTCACTAAAACATTTGGTGACGATTGTTAATCGTCACAGAGATCGTCACCGTATGAGCGTGGTATTAGGTATATTTGACAATATTTGATGTCGCCACTAAATGTTTTAACTTATGGTGACGATCTAAATCATTGTCACTATAATTAATTACTTTTAGTAGCGTTAATAAGCGTCATTATTTGAATGAAACTTTCGTCACTCTATATTATGTTTTGTCATCAAAACTTGGTGCATTAAATGACAAAAATCATTTTTTGTCATTAAATGATATTGTTTTAGTGACGAAAATATGTTACCCTATTTAAATAATCCAATTTTAATGACGACAATATTGTTATATTTATGATTATTTTTTCGTCATGTTATTGTGGGTATCGTCACCAAAAATAAGAAAATAAATGACGACAAAACAATTCGTCACCTAATAATATATTTAACATGACAATTATGTCGTTGTCATTTCATATTTTAAATAATATTACAAAATAATTTGTCATCAAAGAGTTACTTTTTAGGACACATTTTTCAATGTCACTAATTGAATGCTTATGGTGACGATACATCTCGTCACATAAAGAGTTATTAATGGTGACAAAATTATTTGTTGTGGCTAAATATAAAATTATAGATCTAGAAATAAGAAAAAAGAGAAAAGTTTACACCGATAATATTTAACCAAAATAATTGTAATGATAAAAAAACACCAATAATAGAATAACTAAATTTCCATCATATTTAATCAAAATAGAAAAATTAGAATCCGAAGTATCATCCATTCTACTTAACATCGATAATTTATCAAGTATAACATTCTAAACAAAATATCCAACTTTTTAAATATGACCATAACGAATGTTCAGAAGTTTTGAATGTCGACAAGCTGATCAGGAATTGTTTTCGGCTCTTTATGTCCCTGGGCTAGTGTTGCCTTAATCAACCATTCTGGATTGTTTGTCAATTCGTTCTGAATTCCTGAGTTGTACAGTTTTGTCTTCTGTACTTGTCTTCGTAATTTTTCCTACAACCAAAAACATGAAATACTGATAAATAACCACAAAACACGAGACCCTTAAAGAAAATTTTTAGAAGCGAAACCCAGAGAGGGAAGAGAGGTTCAAAAATTTCCATAGATTCAAAGATTAACACGTTCCCAAGGAACTTGAGTGAGACCTCTGATTGTAAGACCCCAAATTTTTTTATAAATAAAATTAAATTTTCTCTATTTATTATCTTGAAATAATAAGGAGTTAATTTGATATAATGCTTTGGTTATGGGTGAAATGTGCAAATTTTGCAAAATAAGCAAGTGGTTATAAAATATTCATTTTATCGGGAAATATTTATTTGGTCGTGGAATATTCATTTTGTCGGGAATATCCGTACGACGACACAGTCATTTGTGGGCCCCAAAACAGAATAACTGTCGGATGAAGAAAATGACAAGTTTGAGTTTTTATAAATAACGGCGTAGTTATTACAATTAACTTTGTTGGAATACCCGGTGGTTAAAATACTGATGTCTGGCGTGGTTGCACAATAGCACATGGTATTGCAGTATTTTTGAATTATTGATCCTTACGTGAAGGCACTACTCAATAATTATTACGATGAATTCTTGTTTAATATTTTATTTTATTGATTCAATAATTGTTAAGTTGATATTTTATATTATTGTTGTTGTTTCAATAATTATTCTTTGCATGATATTTTCCATTATCGGATCAATAATTCATATTATTTGAATAATATTATTAGATAACATTATTGGCAATGTCTAGAAAGTTACATCTAAGGAGAGGTTTGACCACCTAATTGCTTGGCGCGATGAGGAGAAATCCTTATTGAAAGCCCCTCTTTCACAGAATGATGTAACATTCTAGAATTTTAATTGTTATATTAAATATTTATTGAATTATTTAAATATTTAATGGATGTGTTTATTGTTGAATAAATAATTGTTCAAATTTTTAATTGATGTGGTTAATTATTTGTTAAATAAATAATTAAGGAAAATTAATTATTATATTGCTAATTTAATTTAATTATTAAGTTAGAGAGTTTTGATTAATTGAATTACTATTCTTTTTATTGGAATTTGTAAATTTAAAAGGATGTGTTAGTTGATTAAATAAAGTTATAATTATATAGAAAATTATAATTTTGTGATATTGATTTATGTGTTAAAGTGATTTGATAAATTGTTTTTTAGAATTAATTTAATTAAGTTAATGTGTGACAAATAACCTTTTATAAAGGAGTTATTAAAATAACTTAAAGGAGTTTTAATTACGTTTTTTGCCAAACAAGGCCTAATGCCTATTAAGTCTTTAATATAATTGTGTTTTACCAAATAAAGGTGTTAGGATTAATGGGTTATTTTTTTTAGTTAGTAACCAAACAAGCCTTATGGCTTTTGATTTCAAAATTCACATAAGCGATATCAATTATGTTTATAATTATATTATATAATTAATATATATAATATCTATATATCGTTATTTGTTAAGGCGTATGTTAGAGGAGAGAGGTTAGAGAGAAAAAGAAAACTTAGAGGAAGAAGAAGAAGAAGAAGAAGAGAAGAAGAGAAAGGAAGGCTAGAGATTGGAGAAGGAGAGGCTTGAGAGTAGAAAAGAATAGCCATATCATCTTCTATCGAGGTATTCTCCTATTTCTTTTAGTTTTAAAAGTTTAGTTTTATCTTCCCAAATTCTCTGTAGAATCCTTGTGTAAGCATTAATTGTTGTTGTTATGTGGCTTTATATTGCATACTAGTGATGTTAAAACTATTTTCATAAGTTATAATCGATAAATTGGTATTATGTATATGTTTGTGGAGAAAAGTACTTTCTAAAGAGTTTTTTTTATATATATATATGTGTAGTTAAAATAGAAATTATGGGTGGTTTAGTTGTTTTATTGATAAATTGGCTATTCAATTTGTTAGAGTATATATATACTTTGATAAAATGCTTTGAATTAGTGGTTTTGGTTGAGAAACAAAATTACGGTGTTTATTTTCATCAAAAATATCAAAAAAAGTGAGTTTTAGCCAAAAAATAGTGAATTTGGGTGTGTTAATTTTGTTGTTTATGTTGTTGTATGGGTAGAAACATGTTAGGAATTCTTGAATTATGTTTACATGAAGTTTTGTATGAATTGTATGTGAATCGAGTTTGTTAGAAAGCGAGCTTGTAGGCTAAAATTGGCTTTTTACATCTTCATTATTGTGGTGCATCTGTCGAAAGTGCGCAATTAAATTGCCATGACGTGGACTTTGATACCTTTGTGTGTCACCATGACGCCATACTCACGCTTGTGCTTTGTTGTGTACCTTATATGCCATTGATAATGTGCCCATGCATGTGTAATGACCCATGATGTAAAGCTGTGGCATGGCACGAGTTAAGCAGAATGGTCTAACAAGTGTACTTTTTTGTACATGAAATTTTAAGAAAAGTTATGTGATGATAGTAGAATTTGCTAAATGCTGATTTTAGTATTTCTATACTATGAATAAGTATGTTATTAACAATTAACTTGTGTTATAACTCGATTATGTGATTAAAAATCTAATTTTAAATGATGAACGTACTTAGTTATGTTTGTAAGATGGTAATGACTAATTACGTCATGATGACATATGTTTATAGGATATTGTGATTCGTATGGATTTGGTTTAGCCTACGAGCAAGGCAAGTTCTCTAACTCTACTTTTAAAATTATGCAAGTGCTTAAATTGTTCTTTGAGCAAGTGTTCTAATCCATTATCTTGATTAAATCAATTATTGTTTCCAATATATTAATGAAAGATTTTTAATTCTTTATCTTGTTGAATTATTTATTGTTTCAATTCGATTACCTTATGAATGATGCAAGCTTTCTAAACTTTGGTTTAATGTTGACAAGTTATTCTTGTATTTAACTTGTTGTTTAGCATGCACAACTATTTATACTAATGTTGAGCAATTTCATCGTTCAAACTATTATGCATGCTTAGTACTCAATTCTAATTAACCTTGACTTAATATTGTTCAAGCAAGGCATGTTATAGTTATTCAAAGTATATTAGATTATTCCTAAAGCATAATTTTGGTTTACCATGTTGATTCAATTACAATTATTCTGTAATATAATGTTATTAATTCAACTAGTCCTCTAGTTGATGATCGTTGAACTTCAAATTACCCCTGAAAGCTTATCAAACCAAACTCTCTTTAGTGCGGACTTGTACTCAAATCTTTGAGATAAACAACCCTATTATTATTTGGGGATAACTTAAGTGTAGCGTTAAATGTTTGTGCACAATACATGAGTGCGAAGGGGTGATCCCCCTAAGTACGAGGAGTCCTTATAGTCTTATATTTATTAAAGTTGGAGTTGAAAGATTACTACATATTTGTGGACATAGTTCATGGTCTTATGACCCTCGGTTATATTTATTCCACATTTTGGATTTCAGGTTTACGATTATTGTTGATAGAGTACTATTCATTGTTGATGAGCCTATTATTGGCGGTTATTATTACTATACTCTGTTGATTTCATATTGTATCCGGTGAGCAATTGTTTTGCTCACTCTTGCATATTTTAAAACTCATTGCAACTAAAAAGAGAGAAGGTAGATGAACCTTCAGATATAGCAAAAGAAAGGAAAAATGTGCAAGTGATGAAGACTTGTAATTTTTTTACTTTAGACTTTTTATTATGATGATCTTAGACTTGTTTTAATGAAGTTTATTTAATTTCCGCATTTGAATGATTGTATTTAAAGGTTAGATAACACAGGAGATTTTATTATGTAACCCTTTAATGGGAAAGGTTTTATTATCCGGTTTTATTGTGATTGGGTAGTTAGATATGAATGTTTGATTAAGTGAACACGGATCTGTGGAATGAAGTACTGGATTTGGGGGTGTCACTGAGTTAGTATCAAAGCTTTAGGTTATGAACCTTAGGTGGGGGAAAAGCCTTAGGAAGTAACCTTCAAAAAGATAGTAATGATAAACTCTTATCAAGTTTTAAGAAAGAAGTAATAAAACACTTATGTGCTTATGTGTTTATAACTAATGTGCTCGTGAGAGTCGAGTTGTAATGATTAGTAACTAAAACTTAAAATTCTTGTTGTCAGGATGACTAATGCTGGAGAACCCAGTCAGGCTAGAGAGGGAGGACCTGAGATGCCTAGAGAGGAGGAATCTCGTGATATTTAAGTGGTTTGGGAACAACTGTTTCCACGAGTCGACTCCATCCATTACGATGGTGAAGTGAAGATGATGAGGATGATGAGATGAGAGAGAGCGGATGAGGAAGATCCGTGGGCTGCTGCAGACGGATGATGAAGAGGGGCGAGGAGGAAAGGATTCCATTTAACTTCGATAGTTGGTAGTATATATCGATGAAGTGCATGACCATGACGTGGAACTTCAAGATCTTGTCGAGGAATTACAAGAGAGATAGTAGGTGAACAGAGACCTCGTTAGCACGAAGAATGACGAGATCGAGGGATTTGAGAAGAACGGTGAACAATGTTGAAGAAAATTTGGTTCTGCTTGAAGAAGAGAACGATCAAATGAGAGCGAGAGGTTGAGAGTTGAAGAGCAAGTTGAGAGAGGAATGCGCAAAAGGGCAAGAGCGAAGGCAGCGTCAAGTGAAGCTTATCAATAAAAGCCGAAATAGCGAGAGGAGACACACAAGCAAAGAGAAGGAAGATGGAAGAGATGGATAGCGTGTTCAACACCGCGATCAATCGAGCTCAAGATCGGGTCATGGGTTATCGATTCGATTCGAGGCATTTACCCTCGTTCATCTTTGGACCGTCGAACCATGTTACGAGTTATGGAAGAAAGAAGCGTTATAAGGCTTTGCAGTATCTTAATAGGACAACTTAGGAAGTGAACTTCATTTATGATTTATGTTATGATAAGTATTATGTAAATCCCAAGTGTTATGCAACTTATGGGATATGATGATGATGTCTGAAACTTTAGTAGTTCGAGGAAAATAATGTAAATACTTGATGATGTTATTGATATGATATTTTTAAAGAAGTTTTAAATAAAAGATACTATTTCTTTATCCAAAGTGTTATGTTTTATGAAGTGATTACTTTATGGGGGCAAGTTAATTAGAAATTACTTGAAAGAGTTGAGTAATAATCTAATGAGTGTATTTTTAACGAGAAAATGCCTCAAGGCGTCAACAACCCGTCGAAGAAGAACCATTGAAGGAACCAACAACGATAATCTTTGAAAGCTAACCAGATTCGTGATTTGGTGGCGTTCTTGTGAGGTGCATTGTAAAATCAACCGCAGAATCAACCTTAGAACCAAGGTGCTACGTTTAAGGACTTCAAGGCGGTTGGACCACCAGAATTCCGTGGATCCATGAATCCAGTTGAAGCCTGAGACTTGGATTATGGAAATCGAGAAAGTTTTTTGATGTGGCTAGGGTAGAGGAGAATCGGAAGATTTGCTTTTACAACGTTTATGTTGAAAGAGGAGGCTAGTTATTAGTGGCAGGCCAACAAAACTCGAGAAGGACCAGGAGTAATGACACAGGATAGTTTAAGGAGTACATTCTTGAGACTTATTTTCACGAGAGTTTGAAGAGTCGACTAGAGGTCCAGTTTTTGGAGTTGAAGCAAGGAACAATGTCGGTGTCGGAGTAAGCCGCAAAGTTCAACGAGTTGGCGAGGTTTAAACCATATCAGTCAAGATCTGAGATGGCGCTTAAGGCGAAGAGGTTTGAGTAAGGACTGAAACCCTGGTTATCTGATAGGGTTTCCTGTTCGATTGAAGACATTTGCTGGTGATGATGGAGAAAGCGATTCTCATTTGAAAGTGGGGCGAGGTGGTAACAAAGAATAATCAAGAGCAGAGAAAGAAGAAAAGTGAAGGTGAAGCTAAGAGTAGTGGTAACGGTAGTAATGGCAACAACATAAAGAGGAAGTGGAATGGGAATGGAGGAGCTAGAAATCAGCAAAGAAACCAGCAAAATAAGAAGTTCGAAGCATGTACTACGTGCGAAAAGTTTCATAAGGGAGAGTGTTTACAGGGGAAGCGTGTATGCTTCAATTGTGGCCAGGAGGGTCACATCGCCCCAAATTGCACTCAAGCTAAGAAGAATGTGTGCTTCACGCGCAGATCCAAGGATCACTTTGCTCGTGAATGCCCTAAGAAGAGATCTGGTGAGACAAATGGGAGCAAAGGAAATGCTAGTGGAGGTGCGTTGGCTATTGTGGGACCAACAACATCAAATAAGCCCACAACCAGAACCTTCAACATGACTGTGCAAGATGATATGCAATCAAAGGATGTGGTGTCAGGTATTATCCCAATCAATGATATTGATGCTTATGTATTATATGATTGGTGCTACTTGTTCATTTATATCGATGAATTTGCTATGAGATTAGGATTGCCTAGTGAAGAATTGAATTTCCTTTAAACATAGAAATTGCGAATAAAGAAGTAGTTCTGTTAGGTTCGTATCTGAAGCGTAGGGTAGGGTGAACATTAAAGGAAATATTTTTATGGTAGATTTAATTTCGATTAGGCTTGGAGAGTTTGATGTTATTTTGGGAATGGATTAGTTGTTTAATTGTGGAGCGATAATTGGTACGCCAAAAGAAATGTGTAAACCTTATAACTCTGTCAAAGGTAGTATTCAATGGTAGCAAATCGCCTAGACAAATGAGATGTCAGCGGCGATTATGTAGCCAAAAAGTTGTTGAGTCGAAGTGTGTGTGGGTTATTTAGCTTACATAGTCGATACTCGGAAGAAGAAGGTGCTGGCTGGAAGAAATACCGGTGGTTAGGGAATTTGTGGGCGTGTTTTCGGAGGATTTTCCGGGACTTCCACTTTGATAGAGAAATTGAGTTCGTGATCGACTTAGCGCCAGAAACCGCTCTGATATCGAAAGCCCGTCTGAGAATGGCTCGGTGGAGATGAAAGAAGCGATGGTACAACTATAGGAGCTGTTGGACAAGAAATACATTTAGCCGAGTGTGTCACCGTGGGGAGCATCGGTGTTATTCGTAAAGAAGAAGGATGGGTCAATGCGTATTTGCATTGATTATAGAGAGTTAAACAAAGTCACTATTAAGAACAAATATCCTTTCCCGAGAATAGATGACTTGTTTGATCAATTGAAGAGTGCTAGATATTTCTCGAAAATAGATTTGAGAAGTGGGTATCATCAATTTGAAGGTAAGAAAGGAGGATGTCTAGAAGGCGGCATTAGAACTCGGTATGGACATTACGAATTTTTGGTGATGTCTTTTGGTTTGACAAAGCGCCCTGCTGGCGTTCATGGATTTGATGAAGAGGTGTTTAAACCATTTTGGACAAGTTTGTGGTGGTGTTTATCGATGATATTACGGTGTACTCTAAAACTCAAGAGGAACATGTGGAACATTTACGTCTAACGCTGGAGACGCTAAGAAAAGAAAAGTTGTATGTGAAATTCTCTAAATGTAAATTTTGGTTGGAACGTGTACAATTTCTTAGGCACGTAATTGACAAGATTGGAATTTTAGTGGATCCATCAAAGGTTGAAGCTGTGATAAATTGGGAACAACCGAGAACTCCATCAAAAGTGAGAAGTTTCTTGGGATTAGCAGGGTATTACAAACGGTTTATCCAGGATTTCTCCAAGATTGCCACTCCGTTGACAAATTTAACGAGGAAATCTGTAAAATTTGTTTGGACGGAGAAGTGTGAAGAAAGTTTCAGGAATTGAAAAAAAGAAGCTAAGTATGGCTTTTGTGTTGTCATTTACCGGATAATATAGGAAATTTTGTGGTGTCTGGTGATGCCTCACAAAGGTTTAGGATGTGTCCTTATGCAAAAGCGGTAAAGTCATCGGCGTATGCATCAAGACAATTGAAAGACTACGAAAAGGGTATATCAGACTCATGATTTAGAGTTGGCGGCGGTTGTGTTTGCTTTACGAAAATATGGAACACTATCTCTACGAGAGAAAAATGTGAGATCTACACGGACCATAAGAGTCTGAAGTACATTTTCACTCAGAAGGACCTGAACATGCGTCAAAAGAGATGGATGGAATTGATAAAGGATTACGATTGTGAGATCTTTTATCATCCAGGCAAAGCAAATGTGGTTGCGGATGCCTTAAGTAGGAAAGGTAGAGAAAAGTTGATGTTGTTAACTGATAAGGAGGAGCTTATTACAGCAATGTCAAGGTTAGAGTTGGAAATCAAATTTTTAAAAGAATTCGATGAGAAATTGTACCAGATAGAAGCCAGTCAAACTTTGGTGGACAAAGTGAAGAACGCTCAACTGCGGGATGAGGAATGTAGGAAAATAAGAGAAAGTGTGGTCGACAGAAAGGAAGTGAAATAGAAGGTTGATATTGATGGAATGCTGAGATTCGAGGGACGAATCTAGGTTCCAGTGATTACAGAGATATTAAAGAGGACATTTTGATGTGAAGCTCATAGCTTCGAGATATTCGATTCATCCGGGGAAATACGAAAATGTATCAAGATTTGATATGACATTTTGGTGGTCAAATATGAAAAGAGGCGTTGCGAGAATGCGTTGCAAAGTGCTTAACATGTCGGAGAGTCGGTAGAGCATCAAAGACCAAGCGGGTTACTTCAACCGTTGGAGATACCGGAATGGAAATGGGAACATATCACAATGGATTTTGTGGTAGGTCTCCCAATGACTCAAAAAGGATTCTATACAATTTGGGTGATAGTGGATGATTGACAAAAAATCGCACTTTTTGCCAATAAAGATTAGATTTAATCTTGATCATTTGGCAAAGTTATACGTTAAAGAGATCGTTTCAAGACATGGAGTTCGGTGTCAATTGTGTCGAGATAGAGATCGAGGTTCACATCAAACTTACGGAAGAGACTACAAGAATGTATGGGAACCCGATTGCGAATGAAGTGCGCATATCATCCGCAAATAGATGGCCAAAGTGAACGAATGATTCAGACATTGGAAGATATGTTGAGAGCATGCGTCATGGATTTCAAAGGAAGCTAGGATGAACAATTACCATTAGTGGAATTTGCCTACAATAATAGATACCACGCTAGTATCGGCATGCCACCTTACGAAACATTATACGACAAGAAGTGCCGAACTCCACTGTGTTGGGATGAAGTCGGAGAACGTCAACTATTAGGACCAGAACTGGCACAACAAACTACTGAGGTTCTCAAACTCATCAGAACAAGATTGATAGCTGCTCAAGATAGATAAAAGAAATATGTTGATCAACACAGACAAGATCGTGTATTTGACATAGGAGATTTCGTATTCCTAAAGGTTTCACCTTGGAAGGGAAAAATTTGATTTGGTAAGAAGGGAAACTAAGTCAAAGATTTATTGGACCCTTGAAGTCTTTGTGAAAGGTTGGAGAGGTGGCTTACGAGGTAGCTCTACCTCGAGTTGCAAAACATTCATAATGTTTTTCACGTGTCGATATTACGACCATATAAAACACGATTACAAGCACGTGATTGAGTACGAACCATTGCAGTTTGAAAAAGACTTGTCTATGAAAAGGTTCTATCCGGATAGTTGACGAGGAAAGAACAAGTGCTCAAGAATAAGGTGATACCTTCTGTAAAGGTAGTATGGAGGAACCCTGATGTCGAAAAGGCTACGTGAGAACTCGAAGCTGAAATGATGAAGAATTACCACGAGTTATTTGTTTAATCTATGTCTTGATTACGGGGAGAGAATCTTTGTAAGTAGGGAGATTCTGACGAATGAATTATTTGAATTGTGATTCTGGGGACAGAATCCTTGTAAGGATGGAATGATGTAACATTCTAGAATTTTAATTGTTATATTAAATATTTATTGAATTATTTAAATATTTAATGGATGTGTTTATTGTTGAATAAATAATTGTTCAAATTTGAATTGATGTGGTTAATTATTTGTTAAATAAATAATTAAGGAAAATTAATTATTATATTCTAATTTAATTTAATTATTAAGTTAGAGAGTTTTGATTAATTGAATTACTATTCTTTTTATTAGAATTTGTAAATTTAAAAGGATGTGTTAGTTGATTAAATAAAGTTATAATTATATAAAAATTATAATTTTATGATATTGATTTATGTGTTAAAGTGATTTAATAAATTGTTTTTAGAATTAATTTAATTAAGTTAATGTGTGACAAATAACCTTTTATAAAGGAGTTATTAAAATAACTTAAAGGAGTTTAATTACATTTTTTTGCCAAACAAGGCCTAATGCCTATTAAGTCTTTAATCTAATTGAGTTTTACCTAGGTGTAAGGTTAATGGGTTTTTTAGTTAGTAACCAAACAAGCCTTATGGCTTTTGATTTCAAAATTCACATAAGCGATATCGAGTTATGTTTATAATTATATTATATAATTAATATATATATATATATATATCGTTATTTGTTAAGGCGTATGTTAGAGGAGAGAGGTTAGAGAGAGAAAAGAAAACTCGGAGGAAGAAGAAGAAGAAGAAGAAGAAAAAAGAAGAAAAGAAGAGAAAGGAAGGCTAGAGATTGGAGAAGGAGAGGCTTGAGAGTAGAAAAGAATAGCTATATCATCTTCTATCAAGGTATTCTCCTATTTCTTTTAGTTTTAAAAGTTTAGTTTTTATTTTCCCAAATTCTCTGTAGAATCCTTGTGTAAGCATGAATTGTTGTTGTTATGTGGCTTTATATTGCATACTAGTGATGTTAAAACGATTTACATAAGTTATAGTCAATAAATTGGTATTATGTATATGTTTGTGGAGAAAAGTATTTATAGAGAGTTTTATATATATATATTGTGTAGTTAAAATAGAAATTATGGGTGGTTTAGTTGTTTTATTGATAAATTGGCTATTCAATGTGTTAGAGTATATATATACTTTGATAAAAATGCTTTGAATTAGTGGTTTTGGTTGAGAAACAAAATTACAGTGTTTATTTTCATCAAAAATATAAAAAAGTGAGTTTTTAGCCAAAAATAGTGAATTTGGGTGTGTTACTTTTGTTGTTTATGTTGTTGTATGGGTAGAAACATGTTAGGAATTCCTGAATTATGTTTACATGAAGTTTTTGTATGAATTGTATGTGAATCGGTGCATTAGAAATGAGCTTGTAGGCAAAATTGGCTTTTTACGTCTTTATTGTTAGTGGTTTGTCTAGAAGTAGAGGTGCGCAATTAAATGGACGTCTTGACGTGGACTTACGATATTTTGTTCATTTCTCATGCCGCTTGACATGACCTTGTAGCCTTGATCTTGATCTCACATCACTTCTCATGTATTATGTGCACCAGCGACCTTACGATAAAAGTGTGCGTAAATGGCATGTGAGTTAATGAGAATGGTCTAACAATGTACTTTTTGTATATGGAAATTTTAAGAAAAGTTATGTGATGATAGTAGAACTGCTAAATGTTGATTTTAGTATTTCTAATCTATGAATAAGTATGTTATTAACAATTAACTTGTGTTATAACTCGATTATGTGATTAAAAATCCAATTTTAAATGATGAACGTACTTAGTTATGTTTGTAAGATGGTAATGACTAATTATGTCATGATGACATATGTTTATAGGATATTGTGATTTGTATTGATTTGGTTTAGCCTACGAGCAAGGCAAGTTCTCTAACTCTACTTTTAAAATTGTGCAAGCGCTTAAATTGTTCTTTAAGCAAGTGTTCTAATCCGTTATCTTGATTGAATCAATTATTGTTTCCAATATAATAATGAAAGATTTTTAATTCTTTATCTTGTTGAACTATTTATTGTTTCAATTTGATTACCTTATGAATGATGCAAGCTTTCTAAACTTTGGTTTAATGTTGACAAGTTATTCTTGTATTTAACTTGTTGTTTAGCATGCACAACTATTTATACTAATGTTGAGCAATTTCATCGTTCAAACTGTTATGCATGCTTAGTACTCAATTCTAATTAACCTTGACTTAATATTGTTCAATCAAGGCATGTTATAGTTATTCAAAGTATATGCTATTAGATTATTCCTAAAGCATGATTTTGGTTTACCATGTTGATTCAATTACAATTATTCTGTAATATAATGTTATTAATTCAACTAGTCCTATAGTTGATGATCGTTGATCTTCAAATTACCCTTGAAAGCTTATCCAAGCGAAACTCTCTCTTTTAGTGCGGACTTGTACTCCAAATCTTGAGATGAACAACCCTATTATTATTAGGGGATAACTTACGCGTAGCGTTAAATATTTTGTGCACAATACATGAGTGCGAAGGGTGATCCCCTAAGTCGAGGAGTCCTTATAGTCTTATATTTATTAAAGTTGGAGTTGAAAGATTACTTCATGGCTGTGGACATAGTTCATGGTCTTATGACCCTCAGTTATATTTATTCCACATTTTTGTTTCAGTTCCTGATTATTGTTGATAGAGTACTATTCATTGTTGATGAGCCTATTATTGGCAGTTATTATTGCTATACTCCTGTTGATTTCATATTGTATCCAGTGAGCAATTGTTTTGCTCACTCTTGTTTATTTTAAAACTCATTGCAACTAAAGAAGAGAAGGTAGATGAACCTTCGTATAGCAAAGGAAAGGGAAAAATGTGCAAGTGATGAAGACTTGTAATTTTTACTTTAGACTTTTATTGTGATGATCTTAGACTTGGTTTTAATGAAGTTTATTTAATTTCCGCATTTGAATGATTGTATTTAAAGGTTAGATAACCTGAGAGATTTTATTATGTAACCCTTTAATGGGAAAGGTTTTATTATCCAGTTTTATTGTGATTGGGTAGTTAGATATGAATGTTTGATTAAGTGAACACCAGATCCTGTGGAAATTAAGTACCTGGATTTGGGGGTGTCACATAGCAGGTCAAGTCTGCTTCGGCGTGCTAATATTTTCCTATAAATAGAGGGCTAAGTTAGAATTGAAAATCATACCAGAAACATAAGATTTCTCTCTTTCTCTCTCTATATAATTGAGCGTATTTTGTGAGTATTTAGATACTTTGAGAGTTGTTGTTCAGTACAAGTTTCATTCAGCATCACTTCCGACCTTTTATTTTGAAGTACTAGTTCTTTGAGGTAAGGGATATTATTTTCTTCTTAAATGATATTACTTTCTTCAATATCAGTATGTTGAGATATTGTTATGAAGTTTATTGTGGAATTTCTACCTTTTTGTGTCGGGGTTACTATTCACGTATACGGCACTATTCACGAATACGACACTATTCATGAATGCGACACTATTCACCAAAAAATGAAATTTTCTCTTTTTCGTCCCAGATGTCTTTTATGGTTACTATCTTTGATTGTATCCATGTTTTGGTCTTTATTTTTGAATTCTACTTCACATTTGGTTGTTATGGAGTATTATTGAATTTGGATAAACTGAAATACGAATCCTTAATATTTGTCCTTCTGTCTCACTGGATTCGTTCTCTAAAATGTTTTTCATCATCCTCAGTCCTTAATGGTGATACTTGATGAATATCTTTGGCCTGTAGTGCAAAGATGAATGATTACCTGATGAATATCTTTGGCCCGTAGTGCAAAGATGAACAGGTGTTGAGATGAACATGACCAACTAGTGATACAAATGAATAGATTTGGCCCGTAGTGCAAAGATGAATATTTGATTAAAGATGTATATTGATTGATGTTACAACGATAAAATATTGATGATGGACTTTTAAATTCATAAATGATAGTTGATTTCACTCTTTTTCTAATGAATTGTTGTTTCCGCTGCAGTTGTTGATCTAAAACTAGTTGTCGATTATATTCTATCAGATTTTTCTCTATTGAAGAATAAGGATAATTTGTTGTATATTATCTTAGTCATAATATTCTTTACTGGGCTAGTTGAGCTCACCCTTTTCCTTTTTGTTCCATTTTTCTTCATGAGGTGAGAATATAGCAAGATCTAGCCGGGGTATGGAGTGATGGTTCTAGAAAGTTGTTTTAGTAATCCTCACTATTTTGTAAAATAGTGTATCAATAATTGTAATGAGGATTTTATTTGGGTGTGGATATTGTCTAGAAGACAATATTTGTATTTAAACTCATAGCATGCGTTATCGTATTTTGCACGACAATTGTATTAATGATGTTGTAGTTGTTTCTGCACCATGTATTTGGCGACTCAAAATGGGTTGGATGGAATGCACCTATTTTGGGGGCGTCACAGTTGGTATCAGAGCTTAGGGATATGGTCTCTGGCGGAGATCGGGGAATAGAACTAGGAGGGGAGAGATGAGTAAATCCTTCGCTAGTGTGTCCTACCTAAGCTTATTTGTTGGTCGGTCATAATATAGGGATATTATGTGATATGTTAATTTGTTTAATTAACCCCTATTTTATGGTAGTTTTAAGAATGGCAAATTTGAGAAGCGTTAACAATGGAGTCGATGAGGCGTGGAACAACCTTTGATTACCAACCAAGAGAACATGCAACAGAAGGCAATATTCCTCCCGTAAATAACACTCTCTTGAGCAAACGATGAATGATGCGATGTTTATAAGCTTTTTTGCAGTTCATGCAAAATCGACGAGGAGACTCGTGTACAAAATACTGGTGGAAATGATAGCAATGCTTGATGATCATCCTGACCAAGCAATTCAAGGAGTTGGGACCACCGATTTACGGGGAAAGCCGATCGATTAGCAGCGAAGCGTGGGTTAAGCAAATGACCAAGATATTCGATGTCTTGAAACATTTGCGGAGGAACGAAGTTTCGATTTGCCACCTTTATGTTCCGTGGTGAAGGAGATTCTTGGTGGAGTCTCATGAAGCATACCCGACCGGTACGACTCAACATGTCTTGGGAAAGATTTTAAACTGTTCAATGATAAGTACTTTCTTGAAAGTATTCGTCATATATGAAGGAGGTAGAGTTTATTAGACTAGAGCGAACAACATGGCGGTGTCCCACTCACGAGGTGAAGTTCACGGAGTTATCGAGTTTGCACCTCATTTGGTAGAGAATGAGAGCGTGTAACACGGATGTTTACGAGAGGTTTAAACCCGAGATTCGTCGATACCTTATCTCTCAAAAATTTCTGTATTGAGATGTTGTCAGCGAGGCTCGGTTATTAGAAGCGAGTAGTGAGTATGTTCAATCGAGGACAATAACGAGGTCATATCGATGACAGCAGTCATCGGAGCGATGATAACCATCGTGGAGGAAATTATCATGCCAGAAATGGTAACCACTTAGTGGTAATCATGGCCAAGATAATAGAAGAAATAATTCAAGTGGAAATTTCAAGAAGAAAATATTTAACGATGGCGAGATGGCGTCAGTGGCGAGAGCACCAAACAACAAATTCTAGGGGAAACATTGCCGGTTAGATGCTCTGATGCGGAGAAGAGGGACATATAAGTCCAAACTATTCACAGCCTTCCAAGATATGTTTTAGTTATGGAAAAGACGGTCATATAGCTTGATTTTGTCCTTTAGCGAAATCAAGTCCAGCTGGGACGGTGGCACCAAAGGCGGATGCGGACAAAACAAAGTCGACGGTTCCTGGAAGAGCGTTCGTCGTGACTGCCCAAAATGTGAGGAACCCAAACGAAGGTATCACGAGTTAGTTAATTATAAATTCTTGCGAAATTTATACCTTATTAGATATCGGTTCTAACCATTCTTTTATCTCTCCTGCTTGTGCTCAACGTTTAAACTTGACTCCGGAGAAATTAGACTTTGACTTATCTGTGGAGACTCCGTTAGGAAAAACTTTTATCACATCCACTGTTTACAAATCTTATTTGATCCAAGTGGGCACAATCACATTACCTGTTGATCTTATCTCTTTAAAGATACTTGCAAATTGACGTAATTTTAGGAATTAATTGTTTAACTACTCATCATGCCAAAATTGATTATTTTTGTAAGGATGTTAGTTTTCATATTCCTAACTAACCTGTTATGCGAATTTAAGAAACCAAACCATTGAAGTCAAACACTTTCATATCAAGTCATTAATCCATTCATTTATTGAAAAATAGATGTCAAGCTTTCTTAGCCCATTTCATGGATTTAAACAAAAATACGTCAGAATTGAATGATATTTCTATTGTTAGTAAATCTCCTGACGTATTTCCTGAAGAATTTCCTGGCCTACCCCCAGAGTGTGATATTGAATTTTGTATCGACTTTGAATCGGTACAAAATCCATTTCTAAAATCTCATATCGAATGGCTCCTATTGAACTTCAGGAGTTAAAAACCCAAGTATAAGAGTTGGTACCCGAGCCTCTATCTGGTGACTTCCTTTGTGGAATGGACCAAAGCTAGACTCTCCGTAGGGGACGCTATATTGGTGTGGTGGTAAAACGATAGGTACTATTGTGACGATAGGTACTATATGCTTGTGTGTGAATGTTGCATTTACATTTATGATGAATGTGTACGAATGCATCTTAATTGCTGCACTGCTAAATATCTATCTGTGATATTAGTGCTTCGCACATGTCATCATTTTGCATAAACGGTGAGACACGTTGTATGTGAATGTATGTTGTATGGTCCCTCCACCAGGAGGCTATCCTGTCAGTGTTTGAATACTAGACTCGTAGGAAGAATGATTCCACGGGGCTCAGGAAAGGCACCACTCAGATTCGCTCCAGTTGAACGACTGGATTAACTTCCCGTCAAGTAGATTCTGATGAGAATAACCCTAAGATAGGTCAACCTCTGATAAACCAAACGCAGAGGAAAGTCTCTTCATACTTTCCATTTTCAATTACTTGTAAAAGCATTTACTTGTAATTTATTCCATGTTCATCCATATGTAATGGAAAATATGAAGAATATCTGTGTATACATGACATGTTATCAATTAACAACCGGTTTTGCAGGACAAAATCCCTAAAACGGACATGTTATGATAACATTTACATTACCCTAAGACTAAACTACATAAGTCTTTTGTAGGGAAGCAATTGGGCATGTTACCCGCTCAAAGTCCAAAAAGGCCACGAGCCTACAGCCAATCATGTCTTCTTCTGACTAGTCTAATACTGTTTCCCAAGAAGAATTTAACAGATTGAGTAAACAAATCACAGACTTGGTTGTTCTACTGAAAGAATTGCACCAGTCCACTCAAGGTACGAAGATACCTGTACATACAGAATCCTCTACACAAGGAGGAGTCCAAGGTCTGGAAAAAACAATTCCAGAACATCAGTTAGATACGACCAACAAAAACCCTGAAAACACCCATCTCAAAGGAGATCCAGACACCAGTGATATCAAGAAGAAGATCTTCCAAATGGAGGAAACTATCCGCGTTCTCAAAGGGATTGGAATACATGGCAGTGTTTCATATACAGACCTTTGCATATTTCCTGGTGTTTAATATCTAGAGAAATTCAAAACCCCTGATTTTGAAAAGTATGACAGATTAGGGGATCCTTATACCAATTTATAGGTATTCATTGGAGAACTTGGGTCTTACACAGAAAATGAAAAGCTCAGAATGCAGCTGTTCTAGAAAAGTTTGACTGGAGAAGCCCGTTCATGGTATACCAGATTAAACAATTCGAAGATCCATAGTTGGGAAGAGCTGGCTCATGCCTTCCTCACTCAATACAGTTTTCAATCTCAGATGGCTCCAGACCAGTACCAAATTACCAAGGTCAAGAAACAGTCTAATGAGTCATTTAGAGAGTATGCTCAAATGTGGAGGCGCCTTACTGCTCAAGTTATTCCTTCCATGACAGAATCAGAAATGGTCATGACTTTCATAGATGTATAGGAAGCTTCTTTCTATGAAAGAGTTCTAGCTGGTATTGGCAAACCATTCTCCGAAATGATCAAGCACGGAGAAATGGCTGAAATGGGATTGAAGTCTGGAAAAATTCAAGACTCAAAACTATTGTTGAACACATGCAGTCCGAATCTTATGGAAACAACCCCCGGAGGGTCCATAAAAAGAAAGAGGAGGATGTTTCCTTGATACTACAAGGACAGAAAGGCAATCAAAGCATGCCTATACAAAGGAGAAACTACTCCCCTTTTCAAGCTTAATCTTCAAACCCTCCATTGCCTAAAGGTGGAGATGCAAAGTGATCTCGAACATTCACACCCTTAGGAGACTCGCTCGAGAATATTCTTGCTCTTCTGACTACTCAGAAGAAAGTTACACGTCTTCTTCCACCAGCCAACCCTAATGGGAGGGGTTTTAATGCTACTCGGAAGTGTGCTTATCATGTCGGAGCACATGGACATGATACTCAAGATTGTTGGGCCTTGAAACATAAGATCCATGATTTAATAGACAATGGTGAGATCGTAGTCACCAAACCAGATCAACCTCATGTGCAAGATAACCCTCTTTGTAAAATCCCAAATTTTACGAATAAAAATTTAAATTTCTCAAAATATTTTTTTAAATATTATGGTATGGATTTGATGTTATAGTTGTGGGTAATATTTATAAATTTTGTAAAGTATGCAAGTTGTTATATTATATTCTTTTTTTCAGAGAATATTCGTACGACGGTACAATCATTGGTGGACCCCACAACGAAATTATTATCGGATTGAGAAAATGACAAAAATATTTTTATGAAAATAATGGGGGAAGTTTTTAGATTAAAAGCTGTTGAACTACCCGGTAGTAAAATAGCGATGTCTGGCGTAGTGCATAGTAGTAGCTGAGGAGAGGTCAAGTTTTTGGATAGGGCAGAAGTTGGGTACGAGATATTCTTTTTTATTCATAGATGCAACGCGTGACAAAAATTTGACCAATTTTAAATTTCTTGTAAATCGAGTTTTTTTTTTTAATGTGGAGTATCCGACCCGCAGGCCGACTAATCTCCTCATATCAGTGCCCGTTTGGTAACTTGCTTACGCAAGGCCGTCTGTGGCCCCATTTGTTCACAAAATAAATACTATTTAGAATACTATTCAGGAAAAATTAAATCTTTATTCATAAAAGTTGGGGTCTTACAACCTCCCTCCTTATGAAATTTCATCTTCGAAATTGATGTACGTACCTGGTATGTCGAAGAGGTGAGGATACCTTGTTTTCATTTCAGATTCTAACTCTCATGTCATTTCTTCAATATCATGGTTTTTCCGTAAAACTTTGACTTGAGGTATAACATTTGAGCGTAGAATATGTTACTTCTTATCTAAGATCTTAACAGGTACCTTCTCATACGTTAAATGTTCTGCTATCTCTTCTAGTTCTAATTCAATAATATGGTTTGGGTCTTCCACATATTTACGTAACATAGATATGTGATATTAACGATGTCTAGAAGTTCTGCCAAGGAGAGGTTTGGTCACCTAATTATGCGCCAATAGGGAGAAATCCTTATTGGAAAGCCCCTCTTTCACAGGAGCGACACAGGTCGATTAATAGTGTGAATTATAATAATGATGATGAAGTTTTGTTTTATTAGTATTATTAGTGTAATAAAACAGAAAAGCTTTTTATATAAAATAGAATACTTTTATAAAGTTATTCGTTTTATTAGGCTATAAATAAAATATATTATATTTTATTATACATAGTGTTTGCATAGTGCCTGCATAGTGTTTGCATAGTAAATCTTTTTATATAAAACAGAATACTTTTATAAAGTTATTTGTTTTATTAGGCAATAAATAGAATATATTATATTTTATTTATAAGATTTTGTTTTTTTATTAAATCAATCTGGACCGTCCGTTTAAAAGTGAATCAATCTGGACCGTTCATGGATTAGTTACTAGTCAGTTCATTCTTCTATAAATAGAAGCTCATTCCTTCATTATTTCTTACGAATTCACTGAAACTCTAGAGAGAGAAACTGTAGAGAGAATTCTTCTTCTATAATCTTGAGCGTATTTCTTTAGAGTTTAAGAAAGCTTTGAGCGTAGTGCAAGTTTTCTTCAAGTATATCCCCGCCCTACTGGTGAATAGTACTTTTTATAAGGTAAGGGATATTATTTGTTGTACTTGTAAGGGGTATTATTTCTTTTGTATTCATGAAGAGAACACATTATTCCATTCTTTATTATTACATTGGAATAAACTTTGTATCTGTGAGCTACCATATACTTGGTGAAATTCTTACATTATTCCATTCTTTATTATTATGTTGGAACATCACATGCCGATGCGTTTACGCATGACCTAATTCCATTATTTATTATCTGTCGAGAATATCACATGCTGCAGACGTTTATGCGGCACTGGTTCCATTATTTATTATTCTATCGAAATATCACATACGTGCATTTCACTTCGGACTGATTCCATTATTTATTATTACATTGGGAATAACTCAATAAAATGCGATCTATCGCACGCATAGTGAATCATACATTATTCCATTCTTTTATTATTACATTGGAATAACTTTCATGTGGATTGCCACATGCATGGTGAATGATCATTTGTATTCATTCTTTATTAAATTGTGAAAATGATCTGTATACGTGGATTAACGTATGGCGGGTGAGAATCCATTTGCAGTTTCATATATTCTTTATTATACTCAGTTGGTTAAAGTTTTGACTTCTATACTCCATGAAATTGGTGGAATATCCTGGATATTTGCGCTTCATCCAGTATCTTTTCATGGAAATATTCTTCTGAGCATTCTTGAATTTTACTCTATAAAGAAGTATCATGTTGACAATTTGGACATTATTGAGTTCAGGATAAATTAATTTATAAATCTTTAAAATTTATTCTTAAACTTATTTTATTGAATTATTATGTCATTGTCATGATGAGTTATTATGACACCCCCAAAATAGGTCCAATCCACCCAACCTATTCTGAGTCGCCAAATACATGGTACAGAAACAACTACAACTTCATTATTACAATTGTCGTGCAAAATACGACAACACATAAATAGTGAGTTTAAATACAAATATTATCTTCTAGACAATATCCACACTCAAATAAAATCCTCATTATTGATACACTATTTTACAAAATAGTGAGGACTACTAAAACAACTATCTTGAACCATCACTCCACACCCCGACTAGTTCCCTCTATATTCTCGTCTCCTGAGAATAAAAATGGAACAAAAAGGAAAAGGGTGAGCTCAACTAACCCAGTAAAGAATATTATGACTAGGATAATGTACAACAAATTATCGTTAGTCCTCAACAGGGAAAAATCTAATAGAATACAATAGACAACAAGTGTTAGATCAACAACTGCAGCGGAAACAACAATTCATTAGGAGAGTTAAGTAGATAATGAAATCTACTAACATCTACGAATTTAAAAGTCCATCATCAATATTTTATCCCTATAACATAAATCAATATTCATCTTGAATCAAATATTCATCTTTGCACTACAGGCCAAAGATATTCATCAGTCGGTCATGTTCATCTCAACACCTGTTCATATTTGCACTACGGGCCAAAGATATTCATCAGTTGGTCATGTTCATCTCAACACCTGTACATCTTTGCACTACGGGCCAAAGATATTCATAAGAAAATCAACCATCTTTGCACTACAAGCCAAAGATATCCAGTTATATCATCATTTAGGACTAACGGTAATGAAAAATATTTTAAAGAAAACGAATCCAGTGAGACAAAAGAACAAATATTAAGGATTCATACTTTAAACAATCCAAGTTCAAAAATACTCCATAATAAACTATTGTGGAGCAGAATTCAAAAATGAAGATCAAAACATAGATCCAATCAAAGATAGAAACCATAATAGACAATCTTGGACACAGAAAAAAAATTTAATTTTTAATTGAATAGTGTAAATATTCATGAATTATCTTAGTATCGTTAATAGTGCAAGTATATGTGAATAGTAACTCGACGACTTTGAAGATAGAAATTCCACAAGAAAAATAATCATGCTTCGTGAATAGTACTCGTGAATAGTAACTCGTGAATAGTAACTCATGAATACTAACTCGTGAAGTAGAGAGAAGCAACACTCAAAGTATCAAAATACTCACAAGAATATGCTTGATAATATAGAGATAGAAGTAGAGAGAAAACTTCAGTTTCTGGTGTGATTTTCAATTCTAACTTAAGCACTCTATTTATAAGAAAATGCTTAGAACACCAAAGCAGAAAATTGAATATAATAATATATTTATAACCAAATTTTCCTTAGCCCACCACATCAAAAAAAATTTGAACCTTATGTCTATTCCATAGGAATTTTTAATTCTCTACAACTTTGCATAAGAAAGTTTTTCCAAATTCCAAACAGAAATTGAACAAAATTCTCATACGGACGATTTTACAAGCTATAATCAAATTTTAGTCAAAAATTGTGTCCACCAACACACAAAACATGTGTTAAACATTTTTTGTAACAAAAATACTCTTCCTCACTTATTCATATATCCCACATTCATTGTAAAAATATCACCATTATTATATTATTAAAATATAATAATATATGAATTATTTTATCAGAAAAGATAAAATATCAATTTTCAACAATTGTCACATTAAAAATTTTCTCCATTTATATCCCGCATAAAATGAATATTTTCCTTATCATATAAATCAATAATTAATTATTCAAAAATAATATTACAGAATCACAATACTGACAACCAGGCAGTTCCCAAGAAAGAGGGGGCTTTCCAATAAGGATTTCTCTTTACTGGCGCGCAATTAGATGACCAAACCTCTCCTTATACAGAACTTTCTAGACATTGCCAATAATGTTATCTAATAATATTATTCAAATAATATGAATAATTAATCTGATAATGAAAATACTATGCAGTGACAATTATTAAAACAACAATAATATAAAATTTCAACATAGCAATTATTGAATCAATAAAATAAAATATTGAATAGTAATTATTGTAATAATTATTGAGTAGTGCCTTCTTACATAAGAATCAATAGTTGGTGTAATATAGGTATTATTCTTTATGCAACAACGCCATTATTCGTGTTTTAACCACCGGGTATTCCAACAGTATTAACGGTAACAACTACGCCGTTATTTATAAATAACTTATACTTGTCGTTTTCTTCATCCAATCATTTTCCGTTATAGGGGCCCATTGAAATTCGCTTGTTGTAAATGCGAATATTCTCAAACAATGTAAAGAATATTCCACGACCAAACGAATATTCCCCTACAACAATTAATATTTTGAAATCGCTTGCTTATTTAAATTATTTGCGCATTTTACCCAAAACTAACCACATTAATTAAATAAACCCTTACTATTTCAAAATAATAAATAAAGGAAATTCCATTTTATTTTAAAAAAATTCGGGGTCTTACAACCTTCCCTCCTTATGAAATTTCGTCCTCGAAATTGACGTACGTACCTGGTGTTTCGAAAAGGTGAAGATACCTCGTTTTTATTTCCGTTTCCAACTCCCAAGTCATTTCTTCAATAGCATGGTTCCTCCACAAAACTTTAACTTGTGCTATGACCTTTGTACGTAGGACATGCTCCTTCTTATCCAAGATCTTGATAGGTACCTCTTCGTACGTTAAGTCTTTAGCTATTTCGTCTGGTTCTAACTCAATAATGTGGTTTGGGTCGTCCACATATTTACGTAACATCGATACGTAAAAAATGTTATAAACACGTGACATACTTGGTAGTAAAGCGAGTCTATAGGCCACAGTTCCTACTCGATCGAGGATTTCAAATGGACTAATAAATTGAAGGTTTCAGCTTTCCTCGCATCGCCGATTCTCGCTTTCGAAATAACAACTTCTTGTACCTTCTTCTTCATATTCATCAGCTCCGGTGTGTAGCTTGAGCGGTTTTAACTATCGATTAAAGTCGATTCTACTCGTATATCATCACGTGGGTCCCTAGAGTTTTTAACTCTATCTCTATCATTTGTAAGTTATACAAAATGGGTTTTGACAATATCGCACTCGTACTCGTATACGATCTTCTACTCAACACGTCAGCTACCACGTTCGCTTTTCCAGGATGGTATGGTCAGAACATGTGCCGAAATGAGTCTCATCTTGAGTTCTTTGAAGCTCTTCCCACATTCCTTGCTCCATTCGAATTTTGTATCTCTACGAGTCAGCTGAGTTAATGGAGTAGCGATTCGAGAAAATCTTTTCACGAATCTCTGATAGTAATCAACTAAGCCTAGAAAGCTACGTATTTTGATTACTAACTTAGGTTGCTCTCAACTGTGACTCATATCCAAATCTTGGATAGCACGTCACAGTGGCACCTATCAGTTTACTACAGCACGAATATAGCGTCACCTACGGATAGTTTGGCTTCAGTGCATTCCACAAAGGAAGTCACTGGATAGAGGCTTGGGTACCAACTTCTACAGTTGGGTTTTTAACTCCTAAAGTTCAATAGGAGCCATTCGATATGAGATTTTAGAAATGGGTTTTGTACCGGGTACAAAGACGATACATAATTCAATATCACGCTCTGGGAGTAGGCAAGAAATTCTTCAGGAAATACGTCAGGAAATTCACTAACAACAGAAATATCATTCAAATCTGACGTATTTTTGTTCAAGTCCATGACATGGCTAAGAAAACTTGACATCCGTTTTTCAATAAACGAATGACTTTATGGCTTGATATGAAAATGTTTGACTTCAATGGTTTGGTTGCTTGAATTTGAATAACAGGTTGCTTAGAAATATAAAAACTAACAACCTTACGAAAGCAATCAATTTTGGCATGATGAGTAGTTAACCAATCAATCCCTAAAATCACATCAAAAGTAAGTATCTTTAAAGAAATAAGATGTGATGGTGCTAACCTGAATCAAGCAAGATTTATAAACAGTGGATATAACGAAAGTTTCTCCTAACGGAGTCTCCACAAATAGGTCAAAGTCTAGTCTCTCAGGAGTCAAGTTCAAACGTTGAGCATAATTATGAGAAATAAAAGAATGTGTAGAACCGGTATCTAATAATGTATAAACTTCGCAAGAATTTATAATTAACTAACCTGTGCTAACTTCGTTCGGGTTCCTCGCATTACGACCGATCCACAAAAACGCTCTTCCGAGGGGCGATTGACTTTGACTTTTCTGGGATAGCCTTTTGAGTCACCATCCCCGCTGGACTGGGTTTCGCTACCATATAATCTCGAGCGATATGACCTTCTTTTCCACAATTATAATATACCTTGGAAGGCTGTGAACAGTTTGGACTTATATGTCCCTCCTCTCTATATTTGTAGCATCTAACTGGCGGTCGTTCTCCTCCCCTAAAATTTGTTCTTTGGTGTTTCGCTTAAGCGTCTTCCGTCATCGTAAAATCTTCTCTTCTTGAAATTTCCACTTGAGTTATTTCTTCTATTATCTTGGCCATGATTACCACCAAAGTGGTTACCATTTCTGGCATGATAATTTTCTCCACGATGGTTATCATTTTCCCGATGGTCGTTGCCACTGGTACAATTATTATCGTGTTGTTAATCGTCCGGTTGAATAGACTCATTATCTCGCTCTAATAATTGAGCCATGTTCACAACATCTGAATATAAACAAAGTTTGTGAGAAATGAGGTATTGACGTATTTCGGGTTTCAAACCTCGAAGAAACTTTCGCGTCATTCTCTCCTCATTTAGTTTTGCATGAATTCTAGAAAGTTCCTAAACATACCATCATTCATCGTTTGATCGGTAGTGTTGTTTACAGGAGGAATATTGTCTTCATGTTGCACGTTCTCCTGGTTGGAGATTGAAGGTGTCTCCACAGTCTCATTTACTCCACTGTTAACATTCTCAGTTGTCAGTCTCAAATACTGTCATAAAACAGGGGTTAATTAAACAAATTAACAATCCATATAATATTCCTATACTCTGATCAACCAATAAATAAGCTTAGGTAGGACATACTAGCGAAGGATTTACTCGTCTCTCCCCTCCTAGTTCTATTCCCCGATCTCCGCCAAAGATCATATCCCTAAGCTCTGATACCAACTGTGACGCCCCCAAAATAGGTCCAATACACCCAAACTATTATGAGTCGCCAAATACATGGTACAGAAACAACTACAACTTCATTATTACAATTATCGTGCAAAATATGACAACGCATAAATTGTGAGATTAAATACAAATATTATCTTCTAGACAATATCCACACTCAAATAAAGTCCTCATTATTGATACACTATTTTACAAAATAGTGAGGACTACTAAAACAACTATCTTGAACCATCACTCCACACCCCGACTAGTTCCCGCTATATTCTCATCTCTTGAGAAGAAAAATGGAACAAAATAGAAAAGGGTGAGCTCAACTAGCCCAGTAAAGAATATTATGACTAAGATAATGTACAACAAATTATCGTTAGTCCTCAACAGGGAAAAATCTGATAGAATACAATAGACAACAAGTTTTAGATCAACAACTGCAGCGGAAACAACAATTCATTAGGAGAGTTAAGTAGAGAATGAAATCTACTAACATCTATGAATTTAAAAGTCCATCATCAATATTTTATCCCTGTAACATAAATTAATATTCATCTTGAATCAAATATTCATCTTTGCACTACAGGCCAAAGATATTCATCAGTCGGTCATGTTCATCTCAACACATGTTCATCTTTGCACTACGGGGCAAAGATATTCATCAGTTGGTCATGTTCATCTCAACACCTGTACATCTTTGCACTATGGGCCAAAGATATTCATAAGAAAATCAACCATCTTTGCACTACAGACCAAATATATTCAGTTATATCATCATTTAGGACTGAGGATGATGAAAAATATTTTAAAGGAAATGAATCCAGTGAGACAAAAGAACAAATATTAAGGATTCGTACTTTAAACAATCCAAGTTCAAAAATACTCCATAATAAACTATTGTGGAGCAGAATTCAAAAATGAAGATCAAAACATAGATCCAATCAAAGATAGAAACCATAATAAACAATCTTGGACACAGAAAAGAAAATTTAATTTTTTTGTGAATAGTGTCGTATTCATGAATAGTGTCGTATACGTGACTAGTGCCGTATACGTGAATAGTAACTCCAACACTAAAAGATAGAAATTCCACAAGAAAAATAATCATGCTTCGTGAATAGTACTCGTGAATAGAAATTTGAACCTTTTATCCATTCCATAAGAATTTTTAATTCTATACAACTTTGCAGAAGAAAGTTTTTCCAAATTCCAAACAGAAATTGACCGAAATTCTCATACGGACGATTTTACAGGCTATAATCAAATTTTAGTCAAAAATTGTGTCCACCAACACACAAAACATGTGTTAAACATTTTTTGTAACAAAAATTCTCTTCTTCCTCATTTATTCATATATCCCACATTCATTGTAAAAATATCACCATTATTATTTTATTAAAATATAATAATATATGAATTATTTTATTAGAAAAGATAAAATATCAATTTTCAACAATTGTCACATTAAAAATTTTCTCCATCTATATCCGCATAAAATGAATATTTTCCTTATCATATAAATCAATAATTAATTATTCACAAATAATATTACAGAATCACAATATCGACAACGATCGGCTCGAGAAAGAGGGGCTTTCTAATAAGGATTTCTCCTTCTTGTGTATGATTAAATGACCAAACCTCTCCTTAGACTGAACTTTGTAGACATTGTCAATAATGTTATCTAATAATATTATTCAAATTATATGAATTATTAATCTGATAATAAAAATACTATGCAGTGACAATTATTAAAATAACAATAATATAAAATATCAACATAGCAATTATTGAATCAATTAAATAAAATATTAAATAGTAACTACTGTAACAATTATTGAGTAGTGCCTTCTTACATAAGAATCAATAGTTGGTGTAATCTGGTAATCTTTCTTTGTGCAATAACGTGTATTCTTCGTGTTTTAACCAGGGTATTCCAACAAGATAATAGCAGTAACAACTACGTCGTTATTTATAAACAACTTATACTTGTCATTTTCTTCATCCAATCGCTTTTCGTTATGGGGCCCACACAAGGTACGTGTCACGTCGTCACGAATATTCCAGACAATGTAAAGAATATTCTATGACCAAACGAATATTCCCTAAAACAATGATGAATATTTTATAATAAGCTTGCTTATTTAAAATATTTGCGCATTTTACCCATAACTAACCACATTAATCAAATAAACCCTTACTATTTCAAAATAATTAATAAAGGAAATTCCATTTTATTTTAAAAAAATCGGGGTCTTACAGTTATGTTGGTTATTATGTGAAAACATGAAAGTTTTTTAGAAATCACAAAGGGTTGAAAATCAGATTTTAGTGAAAATGGAACATGAAATTCAATTGACCATATATCCTATTATATTTTGAATTTTTGGATGTGGTCAAGTTCTAGAGTTAGATCTATGAGTTTCCTAACTTATCCAAGTGGAATCACTAGAAAAGGTGTTGTAGATTTTTGTGTAGACTGTTTTTAGTAAAGGAGTTAAAAAGCTGCAAAAGAGAAAAATGCTACTGCCCAAAATTTTGTAAGGGCTGTTTCGGCCACTTAATTTGTGAGAAAACTTCTGAACTTTTGGGACATGAAATTATATGGTATAAAGTACCTCCTATCCAAAAATGAGCTCATTCCGACTTAAAATGAGCAACTTATGACCATTTCAATATTTAGGTTTTTAAACGACGAAAATATTTATAAGAGGAGTTTTATAACTCAGATGACCATGAAATTTAAATGGAAGCTCACATTAACATGTGTAAGATCCTGCCAAGATTTAGGAATTTCGGAGTTAAACTTGAGGTAGCTAATTTCTTAAGGAATTAATTAGAAATTAATTTTTGAAAATAGTAAATGAATTTTAAAAAATTAGAGAAAAATATATGTTCATTATGGGACTATATTCTGCTGAATCCCAAAAACTAAATATTTTTGGGACTAATTTGGTATTTTTCATGAAAATGGTTTAGTTACGAATATATGAATTAAATATGTTATGTGAAGTTGGAAAATTGGTAAATAGGATTTTATGCCTTGGAAATCATATATAAGGTATATGCAGATTTTTGATGAGGGATTTGATCATTTGTGATGAAATCTTATGAGTATGGCATTTTTGAATGATTAAATGCATTATTTGGTAAAGTGTAAATAATTGAAATAAATTGTTTATAAGTTTAAAAAGTGATTAAAATATTGTTATGATATTAATAATATTAGCTTATGAGTTTATTAAGTGGTTGATAATATTTAGATAAATTTAAAGTCTTTAATATTTATCCTTGTTTTCGTTTGATTAATGTTTATATCATTGTCATCATTCTCATGTTTATATTGTGATAAAAGTCATCTTTGACTTACGTGCATAGGTGGACTTGGTGTGATTATGACCAGGGATTATTCGGTATAGTCATGACCGTAATGTGACGAATGATGTGGTAAAAATCCTCAGTGGCCTGTAGTGCATTGATGGATAGTTTTTGGTATGATTATGACCAAGGATTATTTGGTATGGTCATGACCATTGATGATTTAATGAATATCCTTGGCCCGTAGTGCAGGGATGATTCGATGATATGGTTTATTTATTAAGCTGAGTCTCAGCGATAAAAATTGATGAAAACATTTTAAATCATAGAAGATAATATATTTTATTCTCTACTTGACTCTTCTAATAGATTGCTTGTTCCGCTACAGTTAAACTTGATGTGTATTATATTTTATCAGTTTAACATTGTTGAAGACTAATGATAATTTATTCTGCATTATCTTAGTCATAATATTTCTTACTGCTAGTTAAGCTCACCCTTTTTTTCACTGTTCTCTTTAGGAAATGAGAACGTAGCCGAGACTAGTCGGGGAACGGAGTGGTGGTCCGAGATGGTGTATTAGTAGTCCTCACTATTCTGTAAAATAGTGTGATAATAAATGTAACGAGGATTCTATTTGAGAGTGGATATTGTCTAGAAGGCAATATTCCTGTTTAAGCTCTCAGTTATGTTTTGTCGTATTTTACACGACTGTTGTATAATGAAGTTTTTATTTGTATTTTGTACCATGTATTTGGCGACTCAAGATGGGTGATGTATTCCAATTTTGGGGAAGTCACAGTTGGCATCAAAGCTTAGGGATATGATCTCTGGCTGAGATGTGAGATAAGAACTAGGAGGGGAGAAACGGGGAATTCTTTCGCTAGTATGACCTACCTAAGTTTATTTAGTATTTAGTTAGTCGGTCAGAGTATAGGGATAATATATGATATGTTAATTAACCCTTGTTTTGTGATAATGTTTGAAAAAGGCAACAACCAATAACATGATAATAAACATACCGGTGACAACGACCATCAAAACAATGATGACCATTGTGGGGGAAATTATCATGCCAAAAATGGTAACCACTTCGGTGGTAATCATGGCCAAGATAATAGAAGTGGAAATTTCAAGAAGAGAAGGTCATTTAGCTCGATTTTGTCGTATAGTGAAGTCAAGTCCAGTTGGGACGGTGGCACCAAAGGTGGATACAGACAAAACAAAGTCGGTGGTTTTAGGAAGAGCGTTTTTCGTGACTTCTCAAAAAGCGAGTAACCCGAACGAAGTTAGAATAGGTTAGTTAATTATAAATTCTTGCAAAGTCTATACCGTATTAGATACCGGTTCTACCCATTCTTTTATCTCTCTTGCTTGTGTTCAACATTTAAATTTGACCCCAGAGAAGTTAGACTTTGACTTATTGGTTGAAACTCCATTAGGAGAAACCTTGATAACATGTGTTATCCAAGTCTTGGATGAGAGTCACAGTTTTGAATGATATTTCTATTATTAATAAATTTCCTAGCGTATACTTGAAGACTTCTTAGCCTGCCCCAGAACGTGAAATCGAATTTTGTATTGACCCCAGTACAAAACCCATTTCTTCAACCCTTAAATATTTCTTCACCTAGAACGAACGTATTATGCGCCAAAGACGTTGGCTCGAGTTGTTGAAGATTACGACCATACCATTCAATACCATCGTGGAAAAGCGAACGTGGTAGCTGACGTGTTGAGTAGAAGATCGTATGCGTTTACGAGTGCGAATATATAAACATACGTGAAGATAACGAATATATGATTAGAATTGACTTTAATCGATAAAGTTAAAGTCGCTCAAGCTACACACCCGGAGCTGATGAATGTAAAGAAGAAGATTCAAGAGGGCGTTATTCTAGAAGCAAGAATCGACGAAGAGAGGAAATCTCAACCCTTGATTTTATTGGCCCATTTGAAATCCTCGATCGAGTAGGAACTGTGGTTTATAAATTCGTTTTACCGCCAAATATGTTGCGTGTTCATAACGTTTTTCACCTATCGATGTTACATAAATATGTGGATCACCCGAACCACATTATTGATTTAGAACCGGACGAGATAGCAGATGATTTAACGCATTAAGATGTACTTGTTAAAATCCTGAAATATATTCTACGCTTAAAAGTTATACCTCAACAGTTAGAATCTGACGAAGTGTCCTCATCTGTTCGGCATACCAGGTACGTACGTAAATTTCGAGGGCGAAATTTCATAAGGAGAGGAGATTGTAAAATCCCAAAATTTACGAATAAAGATTTAAATTTCTCGAAATATTTTTTAAAATATTATGGTATGGATATGATGTTATAGTTGTGGGTAATATTTATAAATTTTATAAAGTATGCAAGTTGTTATATTATATTCCTTTTGTCGGAGAATATTCGTACAACGGTACAATCATTGGTGGACCCCACAACAAAATTATTGTCGGATTGAGAAAATGATAAAAATATTTTTATGAAAATAACGACGAAAGTTTTACCGTTAAAACTGTTGAACTACTCTTAGTAGTAAAACTCTGATGTCTGGCGTGGTTGCATAGTAGCACATGGTATTGATTATTGATGCTTACGTGAGAAGTCACTTAGTTTTGTTCAATTATTGCTACAGTAATTGCTACATAGTATCTCACGTTATTTGATTCAATTATTGTCGTTATTTTATTTATTATTAAATCAATAATTGAGACGACGAAGTTATTAATATTATTATTTGCAATATTAACAATGTCTAGAAGTTCTGCCAAGGAGAGGTTTGGTCACCTAATTACGCGCCAATAGGGAGAAATCCTTATTGGAAAGCGCCCTCTTTCCTGGGAACGACCTGGTTTATTAATAGTGTGAATTATAATAATGATGATGAAGTTTTTTTTAATTAGTATTATTAGTGTAATAAAACAGAAAAACTTTTTATATAAAAATAGAATACTTTTATAAAGTTATTCATTTTATTAGGCTATAAATAGAATATATTATATTCTATTATGTATAGTGTTTTGCATAGTAAAATCGTTTTATATAAAACAGAATATTTTTATAAAGTTATTTGTTTTATTAGATAATAATTAGAATATATTATATTTTATTATGCATAGTGTTTGCATAGTGCTTGTATAGTGTTTGCATAGTAAAATCTTTTTATATAAAATAGAATACTTTTATAAAGTTATTTGTTTTATTAGGTAATAAATAGAATATATTATATTTTATTTAAAAGATTTTGTTTTTTTATTAATTCAGTTTGGACCGTCCGTTTAAAAGTGAATCAATCTGGACCGTTCATGAATTAGTTACTATTCAGTCCATTCTTCTATAAATAGAAGCTCATTCTTTCATTATTTATTACGAATTCACTGAAACTCTAAAGAGAGAAACTGTAGACCGAATTCTTCTTCTATAATCTTGAGCATATTTCTTTAGAGTTTAAGAAAGCTTTAAGCGTAGTGCAATTTTTCTTCAAGTATATCACCGCCCTACCGTCGGAGTACTCTTCTTTATAAGGTAAGGGATATTATTTGTTGTACTCGTAAGGGGTATTATTTCTTTTGTATTTATGAAGAGAACTTCTATTATTCCATTCTTTATTATTATGTTGGAATAACCTGTCAATGTGAAGTACCGCATACATGGTGAAATTCTTTTGTTATTCCATTCTTTATTATTCTGTTGGAATAACTTGTATATGCGGGCTACCCTATACTTGGTGAAATTCTTCTGTTATTCCATTCTTTATTATTCTGTTGGAACATCATGTCGGTACGTTTACGCATGACCTGGTTCCATTATTTATTGTTCTATCGGAATATCTTATACGTGCGTTCTGTGGGACTGGTTCCATTATTTATTATTACCGGAATATCACAGTATATGCGTGCGTTCTGCAGGAATCTAGTTCCATTATTTATTATTACATTGGGAATAACACATGCATGCGATCTATCGCATACGCATGGTGAATCATACATTATTCCATTCTTTATTATTACATTGGAATAACTTTATGCGTATGGATTACCACATGCATGGTGAATGATCCTTTGTATTCATTCTTTATTAAATTCTGGAAATGATCTGTATACGTGGATTACCGCATGGCGGGTGAGAATCCATTTGCAGTTTCATATATTCTTTATTATACTTAGTTGGTTAAAGTTTTGACTTCTATACTCCATGAAATTGGTGGAATATCCTGGATATTTGCGCTTCATCCAGTATCTTTTCATGGAAATATTCTTCTGAGCATTCTTGAATTTTACTCTACAAAGAAGTATCATGTTGACAATTTGGACATTATTGAGTTCAGGATAAATTAATTTATAAATCTTTAAAATTTATTCTTAAACTTATTTTATTGAATTATTATGTCATTGTCATGATGAGTTATGTTGGTTATTATGTGAAAACATGAAAGTTTCTTAGAAATCACAAAGGGTTGAAAATCAGATTTTGGTGAAAATGGAACATGAAATTCAATTAACCATATCTCCTATTATATTTCGAATTTTTGGATGTGGTCAAGTTCTATAGTTAGATCTATGAGTTTCCTAACTTATCCAAGTGGAACCACTAGAAAAGGTGTTGTAGATTTTCGTGTGGACTGTTTTTAGTAAAGGAGTTAAAAGCTGCAAAAGAGAAAAATGCTACTTCCCAAAATTTTGTAAGGGCTGTTTTGGCCACTTTTTTTATGAGAAATATTTCGGCCTTTTGGGAAATGAAATTATATGGTATAAAGTACCTCTTATCCAAAAATGAGCTCATTCTAACTTAAAATGAGCAAGTTATGACCATTTCAATATTTAGATTTTTCCGACGAAAAAAGCTATAACTGGAGTTCTATAACTTCGATGACCATGAAATTTAAACTGGAAGCTCACGTTAACATGTGTAAGATCCTGCCAAGATTTGGAAATTTCTGGAGTTAAACTTGAGGTAGCTAATTTCTTAAGGAATTAATTAGAAATTAATTTTTGAAAAATAGTAAATGAATTTTAAAAATTTCGAGAAAAATATATGTTCATTATGGGACTATATTCTGCTTAATCCCAGAAAAGAAATATTTTTGGGACTGATTTGTTATTTTTTATGAAAATGGTTTAGTTACAAATATATAAATTAAATATGTTATGTGAAGTTGGAAAATTGGTAAATAGCATTTTATGGCTTGGAAATACTATATAAGGTATATGCAGATTTTTGATGAGGGATTTGATCATTTGTGATGAAATCTTATGAGTATAGCATTTTTGAATGATTAAATGCATTATTTGGTAAAGTGTAAACAATTGAAATAAATTATTTATAAGTTTAAGAAGTGATTAAAATATTGTTATGATATTAATAATATTAGATTATGAGTTTATTAAGTAGTTGATAATATTTGGATAAATTTAAAGTCTTTAATATTTATCCTTGTTTTCGTTTGATTAATGTTTATATCATTGTCATCATTCTCATGTTTATATTATGATAAAAGTCATCTTTGACTTACGTGCATAGATGGACTTGGTGTGATTATGACCAGGGATTATTCGGTATAGTCATGACCGTAATGTGACGAATGATGTGGTAAAAATCCTCCGTGGCCTGTAGTGCATTGATGGACAGTTTTTGATATGATTATGACCAGGAATTATTCGGTATAGTCATAACCATTGACGATTTAATGAATATCCTTGGCCCGTAGTGCAGAGATGATTCAATAATATGGTTTATTTATTAAGCTAAGTCTCAGCAATAAAAATTGATGAAAACATTTTAAATCATAGAAAATGGTAGATTTTATTCTCTACTTGACTCTTCTAATAGATTGCTTGTTCCGTTTGCAGTTAAACTTGATGTCTATTATATTTTATCAGTTTAACATTGTTGAAGACTAATGATAATTTATTCTACATTATCTTAGTCATAATATTTCTTACTGGACTAGTTGAGCTCACCCTTTTTTTTCACTATTCTCTTCAGGAAATGAGAACGTAGCCGGGACTAGTCTGGGAACGGAGTGATGTTCCGAGATGGTGTATTAGTAGTCCTCACTATTCTATAAAATAGTGTGATAATAAATATAATGAGGACTCTATTTGAGAGTGGATATTGTCTAGAAGGAAATATTCTTGTTTAAGCTCTCTGTTATGTTTTGTCGTATTTTACATGACAGTTGTATAATTAAGTTTTTATTTGTATTTTGTACAATGTATTTGGCGACTCAAGATGGGTGATGTATACCAATTTTGTGAGCGTCACACTCTTCCTCAACACAAAGAAGAAGAGGTCAACATGATCAGTTGGAGAACTGGGAAAAGTTCTAGTTTTAATGGCTAGTCATCTCAGACCATCAAAGATGGTGATGACAGATGGGATTATGCAAAGTTCCAGTTTACCATGAAACGAAAGATGAAAGATCTTTGCAAACAAATCGAGCAATTGGAAGAAATGGTGACCCATCAACATCAAGTTAAACGCCAATTACTCAAACAGGAGCATGCCTACCTCCTTCCATTTGTTATGAATGCTCCACCATCACCTTCAGAAAACGATGCTTTGGAGGATAAGGTTGCAAAGCGAGCAAATGCCAAAGCCCTTCGGGATTTTGCCAATCAAAGGGAATTTACTTATCTCGGCCAATCTATTGAGGAGATATTGCAAATGTTGATCAACGAAGGAAGAATTACCTTCCTTCTACCTCCAATTAATCCCTGCTCCGGATGGTTCAATTTCGATGAAGTGTGTCAATATCACTCATACTCTCGCGGTCACAGCACGGAAGAATGTTGGGCACTCCGCCATCTTATCCAGAATCTTATTGATAGCGGTGTCCTGCAAATCGCAGATGATTACACTGTGCAACTCAAAGGTAGGAATGCATGTCCTACCAAATGGAAGGAATCAATAGAAGTTATATCTGAAGTGGATGATGAGACTGTCAAAGTATTTCCTATACAGCCAATTCAACTCAAAGGAGCTGACAATCCTTTGAAAGTGACCGCATCTGAGCCAATTCTTTTACTCTTCAGACCACAACATCCTGTTGTCAGCTTGCACAAGGTTCCATGGAATTATGGAGAAGCTGAAGGATCTACATCTCATACTACTACTACAGTGTCGAAGGATAATCCACTATATCTTCCTCAACGGGTTATGAAGCCTACTTGCAAAGCCAAGGGGAAGATTCCCATAGAGAAGATTGAAAAATTCCTCCGCACTATGGGCCACAATGAATCCAAAGTGGTTTTAAGCTTACGACAAGCTCCACAACAGATATCTATTCTAGATTTGGTTTTCTCTTTTGAAGATCATCAAAAGATCTTATTGTAGGTTTTGGAAGAAGCCTATCTGCCAAAATCAGTGGATGTGGAAAAATTTCAACATCTGGTTGATCACATTTTCAACAATAATGTGATATCCTTCACTGATGATGACATACTTCCCGAAGGGACCGGTCATTGCAAGCCAATGCACATCACAGTATTGTCGTCCGGGTACATGCTAGCGGGAGTTCTGATAGATGGAGGGTCATCTCTAAATATCTGTCCTTATGCCACCCTGGTGAAAATGAATGTCAATCTCAAGCGGATCCAAAGAAGCCACACGATTATCAGAGCTTTTGATGGATCCCAACGAAATGTCGTCGGAAAGATTGAATTGCCAATTGAGATTGGCCCAAATACATTCAATGTATCCTTCCACGTCCTAAGGATAGATTCAGGATACAACCTGCTATTGGGGAGACCATGGATACATATGGTTGGAGTTGTTCCCTCCAAATTACATCAACAACTCAAATACATTATCAACAACAGTCTAGTCATTATTAATGCTGAGCCGGAGTATCCTGAACAAGGAGATCTGTCAATCATCAGTTTCAACTCTGAAGTTGAGTCAGCCAGTTTTCATACCTTGGAAGTGAGCAACACTCAATATTAACCTATTGAAGCACCACTTCCCGTACCCAAAATTTATACCGAGGTTATGTCGGCTACTCAAGAAATGATGTCATTGGGTTATCAGACTGAACAAGGACTTGATAAAGATAAGCAGGGTATTAAGCACCCTTTTTAAATGTCCAATCAAACTGGGACAGCTGGGCTAGGTTATTCTTCCAGTTCCAGTCATCGAAATCCGCATAAACACAGGCCGGTTCCTCAAGCTTACGCCACACGGCGATGTTTTTAATCTGCACCTCATGAGCTGATGCAGTCTCTAGTCAAGGTGCCAACACATATTATGAATATTTGTTTCCCAAGCTAGTGCCCTTCAAAGCAAAAGAGGTGCTGATTCCAGATCCCGAAGTGGAAGAAAAGGAACGAAAACGTAAACATGACATTGCCTTAATGATGGCAGGCATACGCGTTGTAACACCCCAACTTATTATGAATAAAATTAAATTTTCTCTATTTATTATCTTAAAATAATTAGGAGTTAATTTGATATAATGCTTTGGTTATGGGTGAAATGTGCAAATTTTACAAAATAAGCAAGTGGTTATAAAATATTTATTTTTGTCGGGGAATATTAGTTTGGTCGTGGAATATTCTTGTTGTTTGGGAATATTAAATACTGACGGCCTTGACCCATTCATGGGTCTCATAATGAATAAGCGTCGGATGAATAAAGCGACAAGTTTGAGTTTTTATAAATAATACAGTAGTTGTTATCAGAATTAACACTTTGTTGGAATACCCGTTGGTTAAAATACGATGTCTGGCGTGTTTGCAGAGCACCAGTGTATACAGACATGCGATTTTTGAATTATTGATTCTTACGTAAAGAAGACACTACTCAATAATTATTCTGTAATTATTGTTAAATATTTTATTTTATTGATTCAATAATTGCTGCGTTGATATTTTATATTATTATTGTTTCAATAATTATCACTGCACAATATTTTCCATTATCAGATCAATAATTCATATTATTTGAATAATATTATTAGATAGCATTATGTCTAGAAAGTTCTGTCTAAGGAGAGGTTTTGTCACCTAATTGCGCGCCAGTAAGGAGAAATCCTTATCGGAAAGCCCCCTCTTTCCTGTGAACTGTCTGGTTGTCATAATTGTGATTCTGTAATATTATTTATGAATAATTAATTATTGATTTATATGATAAGGAAATATTTACTTTTGTGGATATAATTGATGGATTGTTTTATTTTATGTGGTTATAATTGAAGGAATTAATGTTGAGGTGTTTTATCAGTATTTTTATCGGAATGGAGGTCTTAAAAATCAAATCAGTATTTTTATGATATATTGCGTGAGTTATAATATTTAATCCGACCGTTGGCTCGTTGTAATTTTTGGATATATTATACATATATAAGTTGAGTATATGTCCACAAATTTTGAACCGTTAAAGATTATTTTATGATTTGTTATGAATTTTAAGAGGTGACTGATTCGAAAATTAGGTGTATAAATGATTTTGGTGGAAAATTCTAGATTTGAGTGGGCCCCACTTGTGGTTGGTGAAGAAATGTGCTGAAATTTATTTCAAATGTGGTGGGTGCCAATAGTAGAAGGTAAAGCCATCAGGTAGCAGGTCAAGTCTGCTTCGGTGGGCTAACATTTTCCTATAAATAGAGGGCTAAGTTAGAATTAAAAATCACACCAGAAACATAAGCTTTCTCTCTCTATATATATATTATCGAGCGTATTTTGTGAGTATTTATATACTTTGGGAGTTGTTATTCAATACAAGTTTCATTCAGCATCACATCCGATCTTTCATTCCGAAGTACTGTTCCTTTGAGGTAAGGGATGTTATTTTCTTCTTAAATGATATTATTTTCTTCAATATCATTATGCTGATATGTTGTTATGAATTTTATTGTGGAATTTCTACCTTTTTGTGTCGGGGTTACTATTCACATATACAGCACTATTCACGTATATGGTATTCACAAATACAGGACTATTCACCGAAAAATAAAATTTTCTCTTTTTCGTCCCAGATGTCTTTTATTGTTACTGTTTCCATGTTTAGATCTTTATTTTTGAATTCTACTTCACACTTGGTTATTATGGAGTATTATTGAATTTGGATAAACCGAAATACGAATCCCTAATATTTGTCCTTCTGTCTCACTGCATTCGTTCTCTAAAATGTTTTTCATCATCCTCAGTCCTTAATGGTGATACTTGATGAATATCTTTGGCCTGTAGTGCAAAGATGTATGATTACCTGATGAATATCTTTGGCTCGTAGTGCAAAGATGAACAGGTGTTGAGATGAACATGACCAAGTGGTGATACAAATGAATATCTTTGGCCCGTAGTGCAAAGATGAATATTTGATGTAAGATGTATATTTATTGATATTACAAGGATAAAATATTGATGATGGACTTTTAAATTCATAGATGATAGTAGATTTCATTCTCTACTTAACTTTTCTGATGGATTGTTGTTTCCGCTGCAGTTGTTGATCTAAAACTTGATATCTATTATATTCTATCAGATTTTTCCCTGTTGAAGACTAATGATAATTTGTTGTATATTATCTTAGTCATAATGTTCTTTATTGGGTTAGTTGAGCTCACCCTTTTCCTTTTTGTTCCATTTTTCTTCTCAGGAGGTGAGAATTTAACAGGGACTAGCCGGGGTATGGAGTGATGATAAAAGATAGTTGTTTTAGTAGTCCTCACTATTTTGTAAAATTGTGCATCAATAATTATAATGAGGACTTTATTTGGGTGTGGATATTGTCTAGAAGACAATATTTGTATTTAAACTCACAGTATGTGTTGTCGTATTTTGTACGACAATTGTAATAATAAAGTTGTAGTTATTTTCTGTACCATGTTTGGCGACTCAGAATGGGTGATGTATACCTGTTTTGGGGGCTTCACAGTTGGTATCAGAGCTTAGGGATATGGTCTCTGGCGGAGATCGGAGAATAGAACTAGGAGGGGAGAGACGAGTAAATCCTTCGCTAGTGTGTCCTACCTAAGCTTATTTGTTGGTCGGTCATAATATAAGGATATTATGTGATATGTTAATTTGTTTAATTAACCCCTGTTTTATGGTAGTTTTTAAGAATGGCAGCTGAGAACGTTAACAATGGAGTCTGTGAGACTATGGAACAACCTTTGATTACCAACCAAGAGAACGTGCAGCAGGAAGGCAATGTTCCTCCTGCAAATAACACTACCAAACAAATGATGAATGATGCGATGTTTAGAAGCTTTTTGCAGTTCATGCAAAATCAGACGAGGGAGACTCGTGTACAAAATACGGGTGAAAATGATAGCAACGCGCGATTTGTCATATCCAAGCAGTTCAAGGAGTTGGGACCACCAGATTTCTGGGGAAAGCCCGATCCGATTAAGGCGAAAATGTGGGTTAAGTAAATTACCAAGATATTCGATGTCTTGGGCTACACGGAGGAACAGAAGGTTCCATTCGCCACCTTTATGTTCCGTGGTGAGGCAAATTACTAGTGGGAATCTGTGAAGTGTACCCAGCCAGCTGCACTCAACATGTCTTGGGAGAAATTTTAGAAACTGTTCAATGACAAATACTTTCCTGAAAGTATTCGTCATATGAAGGAGGTAGAGTTTATTAGACTGAACAAAAACATATGACAAAGATTTCAAAGATGCGAGGCGAAGTTCGTGGAGTTATCCAGTTTGCACCTCATTTGGTAGAAAATGAGGAACGTATGTGACGCGGATGTTTCGAGAGGTTAAACCCGAGATTCGACAATATCTTATCTCTCATAAATTTTCTTTATATCAGGTTGTTGTAAAGCAGGCTCAATTATTAGAGTGTGATAATGAGTATATTCAACCGAGGGACCACAACCAGGGTCATACCGATGATAGCAGTTATCGGAGCGATGATACTAGCGAGGAGAGAAAAATACGGACAAAAGCGGTAACCACTTGGGTGGTCATCGTAGCCATGACAATAGGAGAGGTGAGTCAAGTGGAAATTTCAAAAAGAGGAGATTCAATAATGACAGAAAGACATTAGCAGCAGCACCAACACCAACAACAAATTCTAGGGGAGGAGGACGACCGCCAATTAGATGCTACAGATGTGGAGAGGAGGGACACATAAGTCCAAAATGTTTACAACCTTCCAAGGTGTGTTTCAATTGTGGAAAAGACGGTCACATAGCCCGATTTTGTCCCGTAGCAAAGTCAAGTCCAACTGGGACGGTAGCACCAAAGGCGACTACGGACATAACAAAGTCCGTGGTTCAAGGAAGGGCATTTGTCGTGACTGGACAAAATGCGAGAAACCCGAACGAGGTGATCATGGGTAAGCTAATCTTGAACTCTTGCGAAGTTTATACCTTACTAGATACCGGTTCTACCCATTCTTTTATCTCTCCTGCTTGTGCTCAACGTTTAAACTTGACTTCGGAGAAATTGGACTTTAACTTATCTATTGAAACTCTGTTGGGTGAAACTTCTTTACATCTATAGTTTATAAATCTTGCTTGATCCAAGTTAGCACAATCATATTACCTGTTGATCTTATTTCTTAAAAGATACTTGCATTTGATGTGATTTTAGGGATTGATTGGTTAACCACTCATCATGCCAAAATTGATTGTTTTCGTAAAGTTGTTAGTTTTCATATTCCTAACCAACCTGTTATACGAATTCAAGCAACTAAACCACTAAAATCAGTCACTATCATATCAAGCCATAAAGCTATTCATTTATTGAAAAACGGATGTAAAGCTTTCTTAGCCCATATTATGGACTTGAACAAAAACACGTCAGATTTGAATAATATTCCTGTTGTTAATGAATTTCCTGACGTATTTCCTGAAGAACTTCCTGGTCTACCTCCAGAGCGTGAAGTTGAATTCTTTATTGATCTTGAACCGAGTACAAAGCCCATTTCTAAAACTCCATATCGAATGGCTCCTATTGAACTTCAGGTGTGATAACCCGGGATTTCGAATAATCAAAATTTTACAAATAAATTTTTTTTCTTTATATATTGACATTGACTGTTAATATTGCACTAAGAATTTGTGAGACAAGTCTCGAGAATTAGTCAATATGTGTATTGACTAAGAAAATGGAGTAGAGTTGTGCTTAACAACTTTAGAAACCCTAACCCTAAATTCTGTATAGGGATTCGATAGAAAATATAATTAAAATAATTGTACTGTTGAATATATGTTTGTACTGTTTAGGGTTGTTGACCAGTGTTTGACTAGATAAGGTTTAATATTATTAAACACTATTAAGGGATTAGGAACCCTAATCTCGGGATTAGAAACCCTAACGTGCTGTTAGAAACCCTAATCGATATCCGGGAAACCCTAATTTCAAAATCGAGAATTATAAACCCTAAATTAGGAGACCCTAGTTCTAATTGGCAAACCTAATGGGTTTATTAAACTTAAATATGACTAGAAAACTCAAATTATATTTTTGGTATATTAAATTTCTATTTTAGAAACCCTAATTATATTCTAGAAATTTTACTTTTCTAATTAAACCCTAAATTTGAAAATTGTGGGAACTAGAATTTTTAAAACCTAAGGGTTAGGACCTAAGGGTTAAACCAAGGGTTAAACCCTAAGGGTTTGGTTATTGTCCAATTTGCCATTAAAAATTAAATTGCAAAAGTCCAAAATGCCCTTTTTGTATAAATTATTAGGTAACTTGCAAATCTTGGTGAATATGTGTTAGGTAACCAACTCTTTTGACTTGTATGACTTATTTCATCAGCTATTTAAGCTCCAATTGACAGCCATACATGAATCAAGCCATATATAAATGGATTTGGAGAGAGAAAGTTCACAAAAATAGCAAAATTTATGTCCAACACTCAACAAACTCTCTCTCTCTCTCCTAACCTCCGAATTTCTCTAGTAGATCAGTCACTTTATCACCTTCTAGATCAACAATATCAGTTCAGTAGATCAAGGATCAAAAATTTGGATAGAAAGGTATAAAGCTCAAAATTATTTTGATCTTTGTTGCTTAGAATTTTTTTGTGTTTTTGTGTTTAGAGTCTTGCTATAAGGTGTTTATAGATGATCTATGTTGATCCATGATGGATTCATATCATCAAAGTGGGTAAAAAAGTGATTTTTAAAAATCTGTTCTTGAGTTGGAAAAGTGGTCTGACAAGAAATGTCAGTGGCCACAGATCCTTGCTCGTATATGTTATGTGTTGTTTTAAACTTGATATTGGTAGCCTGGTATGTAGGCTTTAATCTGCAAGTGATAGAATAGAAATTTGATGTCTAGATTTGAAGTTATTCATGGTCAAAAACCGTTGACCGGGCATGAACATGAACTTTCTGGGTAACCTAGAAAGAGTTAAACAGCGTCTGACAAGAATTCTTAGCCGCTTGATCTGTCCAATTTGGTGATGTTTGTTGATGTTATGATATTCATCTTGTAGCCTGTAAGGTGGACTATAGATTCATGCTTGTAGAACATTAAAAAAAACCAGTAGATCGAACGTGATAAATGGTCAAACTAGGACATTTGGTCACGACTGGAATTTTCTGGGAATTTCCAGATTCTCTGACATACTTTGACCGAGTTAGATCTGGCACCTGTGATATTTTTGGACTGAGATCTTGACATGTCATTACTCTATGTCATGCATACTACCCGTTTGAATCATAAAATTATCAAAACAGTGAACGAAACCTAGATTAAAATGAAATTTGGAAAGTGACACCACAAGTCGCTCGGGTTTCGGTTTGCCTGAAAACCTGTGTATGGTCTGACAGGGACTTTGAGAGTCCGGATCTTCTTCTTTGTGTTATTGTTTGATCAAAGTTCTGTTGGATGTTGTAGTGTTACATGAGTACTACACGAGTGAGGTTTAAGTTGGCTAGAACATTAATCTAATGAGAATAATGGGTCGTCAAACGAAGCAAATTATGATCATGGAAATTCTGTGTTTTAAGCTCAAGAACACCAACAATGACGCTTTTTGTCGCTAAAGCCCTTTTAAGAAGCGGTTTAATTAGTTTTTTTTGCTTTTTGGAAAATAATTAAAAATAAGAAATAAATTATAAAATTACCAAAAATAATTTTAAAATTACTTTAAATTTTGAAAAATAATTTCGACCAATTGGGATATTTTTCATTAATGTTTATATTTATTTAAATATTAATAATATTTAATTTATTTAATTAATGTATTAAATAAATTAGAGAAAAATGATTTAATATTATGAAAAATCATTTTAAATAAGAATAATGAATTTAAAAATATTTTGAGTTATAAAATGTAACTTTTAATATTTTTGGAGAATTTTCATTAATAATTTAATATTAATGATATTAGATTTATTTGATTATTCAATTAAATAATTAAGATAAAATGATTTTAATGATTTAAAAATCATTTTAATTAAGAATAAAGTGTTAGAAAATATTTTAAATTATAAAATATAATTTTCAATATTTTGGAGAATTATCATTAATAAATTAATATTAATGATGTTAGAATTATTTAATTGTTATATTAAATAAATGAATTAAAAATGATTTTATTGATTTAATAATCATTTAAAAATTAGAAAATGATTTTAAAATATTTTAATTTATAATTAATGACTTTTAATATTTAGATGATAACTTCATTAATATTTATATATTAATGGTGATGATTTAAAATGATTTTTAATTATTATAAAATCATTTAAGGAGAATATTGTTGATTTAAAAATATTTTAAGTTATTAATAATAACTTTAATATTTTGACAAGTATGTTATTAATATTTTGATATTTTTAAATATTAATAATGATACGATTAATTGATCATTAAATTATTTAAAAATGATTCTGATATTTGAAAGATTATTATAAATTATAATAATTGCTTGATAATTATTAAAAGCTTCCGAAAAATATTATAATTGATAATTGACTTATCTAAATTAATATTGAAGCTTAGAGACCAAGTTTAATTGACAATAACTGTGTTAATTGTCGGATAGGGTGACCAGACCGAAGTCCAACCAGACTGAATTAGTTTGACTTGTTAAGTGTTTATATAGGTTATAAACATTGTTGTGGCTATGTGGTAATGTGTATATGAGAAGTTTGACTGTGAATTACAGTGTTGTGTGTTATGTGAATTATTGTGCTAATTATTAGACCGATATTATTGGTTATAGGTCTTTCGAAAGAAGATAAGTATTTTGTGTAGTTGTAATCAGCGGAAGAGGCAAGTTCCCTAACTCAACCTTGAGTTAATATTGTTTAATTATTATTGGTGGTTAATTATTGCTGATTAGACCACATCCAGGGATTTATTGTTGATAATTCGCAGTTAGTGCATGCTTAATAGTTCGAATTGAATTATTGATTTGGAAAATATATATTCGTAGAATTACTGTTGTTGGATATTCATATCGTAGAAGTTAGAATTGATGATCTGAGATAATTCATTTATTGTCAAATTACACTGAGAAATGTCTTAGCTAATTATTCTGGCTAGACGAACATTTGTTAGAACTTGATAGGTTCAAGAAGAGAATTCAATTATTATTGACAGATCGATGCCAATTATTTCGGCTCGACCGAGAAGTAAATAGAATTTGAAATCCTAGCATTTCATTGTAAAATCAAAATCTTGATTCTGAGACTGAGAAGAACAACCTTTTATAAAAAGGGAATATCATTAAATCGTATATTCGATCATTACGCGCGACCTAAGTATTATGCATAATATAGGGTACAAAGAGTTGGCCGGCTCTGAGTACTTGCAGAGGGGTATGATTTAATCTTTATGGTTATCTGATACACCTGAGTATTTATTAAAGTAAATCTTTGATAGATACCCGAGAAGATAAGTTCAAGATCTAGTGTGATCGCTCAGTATAAATCAGGAAAACATTCCACTTTGCTATTTCGTAGAACTGATTCTTGATTATTCATTAAAATATCGTAGGAACTTTGAAAGCGTTGTACTCTTTCATTATTGAATTATTGTGTTGTATAGAATATGAGAAGATTTGTTATTGAATAACGATTTGTTCAGCTATTTCAAAGTTCCCCGAACTTTGGTTTCATTCTATCAAAATAGATAGTTTGTTATTTTGAATTCTTATACATTTATTGTATGTCTTAACTTGCGGGGAAAATTAGTTGCTCACCCTTGTTAAATAAAACTTTTCAGCTAGGGACGAAGTTGCAGGAGGTGCTGCAAAGGACAAAGGCAAAGGAGTTATAATAAATTAGTTATGAATAGCATTATTAGTATGTTATGTATTGTAAACCCTTTTTGTATATCTAAGGGGTATGTTTGTAATGTTAAGGTTAGAGAACCTGGGTAATGTATTATCAAACTCTGATAAAGTCTTATGTATATTACTATTCATATATAAAATGGGTAGTTAGATGCTATTATATTGTGGATCATGAACACCAAACTCGGGGGTCAGGTAACCCGGATTTAGGGGCGTCACATCAAGAGTTAAAAGTCCAACTACAGGAATTGTTAGACATCGGTTTCATTCGTCCTAGTACATCTCCTTGGGGTGCTCCTGTTTTATTTGTAAAGAAGAAAGACAGGAGTATGTGACTTTATATTGACTATCGAGAATTAAATCATGTCACCATCAAGAATAGGTATCCGCTACCTTGCATTGATGACTTGTTTGACCAGTTGCAAGGAGCACAATTCTTTTCAAAGATCGATCTTCATTCTGGATATCATCATTTCAAGATTAAAACTGAGGATATTTCGAAGACTGCCTTCAGGACTCGATACGGGCATTATGAATTCTTAGTCATGTCTTTTGGATTGACTAATGCTCCTGTTGCTTTCATGGATATGATGAACCGAGTATTCAAGGAATATTTGGATCAGTTGTTGTTGTCTTTATTGATGACATCCTCATCTATTCCAAAAGCCGTGAAGATCATGAGCACCATTTGAAGCTGGTACATCAAAGACTTCGTGACAACAAGCTATATGCCAAGTTGAAGAAATGCGAGTTCTGGCTTAAGAAAGTAGCATTCCTTGGGCACGTGGTGTCAAAACATGGAGTATCTGTTGACCCGGCAAAGATTGAAGCAATCCAAAGTTGGGAGCAGCCGAAGTCGGTGATCGAAGTGCATAGCTTTCTGGGCTTAGCTGGTTATTATCAGAGATTCGTTGAAGGATTTTCTCTAATCGCTACTCCGTTAACTCAGCTGACTCAAAAAGATATAAAATTTGTATGGAACGAGGAATGCGAGAAGAGTTTCCAAGAGCTTAGAAGGAGACTCATTTTGGCACCTGTTCTGACAATACCATCTGGTTCGGATGGATTTGTTATCTATAGTGATGCTTCAGGCAAAGGGTTAGGATGTGTTCTCATGCAACATGGGAAAGTCATAGCCTATGCCTCGTGATAACTCAAAGAATATGAGAGGAATTATCCTACTCATGATCTGGAGTTGGCAGCAGTTGTTTTTGTGTTGAAAATCTGGAGACACTATCTGTATGGGGAGAAAGTGGAGATTTATACAGATCATAAAAGCCTCAAATATTTCTTCACCCAAAAGGAACTCAACATGCAGCAACGACGTTGGCTCGAGCTGTTGAAGGATTACGACCATAGCATTCAATATCATCCTAGAAAAGCAAACGTTGTAGCTGACGCATTGAGTAGAAGATCGTATGCGGGTACGAGTGCGATGTTGTTAACACAAAGACCCATTTTGTATGACTTACAAAGGATGGAGATAGAGTTAAAGACTCCAGGGACCCACATGATAATAGCAAATATACGAGTAGAACTAACTTTAATCGATAAAGTTAAAGTTGTTCAAGCCACAGACCCAGAGATGATACGTATGAAGACGAAAGTGTAAGAAGGTGTTATTCCGAAGGCAAGAATTGATGAAGAATGGATACTTAGAGTCAACTCCAAACTTTACGTTCCTAACGATTCTGACTTGAAGCATAGAATCATGATGGAGGCACACAACACACCATTTGCAATCCATCCTGGGAGTACCAAGATGTATCATAATCTTTGAGATACATTTTGGTAGAGCAATATGAAGAGAGAGATCGCAGAGTTTATCTCGAGGTATTTAACTTGTCAACGTGTGAAGGTGGAGCATCAAGTGCCAAAGGGTCCATTGCAACCACTTGAGATTCCAAAATGGAAGTGGGGACACATTACCATGGATTTTGTTATGGGTCTTCCCAAGGTTTCTCAAGGCATAGATGCAATTTTGGTTATTATTGATAGATTAACCAAGTCTTCTCATTTCTTGCCTATACGTGAGACTTATTCACTTGAATGTCTTGCTAGTATGTACGTAAATGAGATTGTGAGATTGCATGGCATGCCAGTATCCATAGTTTTGGATTTTAACCCAAGATTAACTTCACGATTTTGGGTTAGCTTGCAGAAAGCTATGGGCACGGATTTACGATTCAGTTTAGCATACCATCCTCAAACGGATGGGCAATCAGAAAGGACTATTCAAACCCTTGAAGATCTATTAACACTCTGTGTCCTAGATTTTAAAGGAAGTTGGGATGAGTACTTGTCACTGGTGGAATTCTCCTACAACAACAGTTATCAAGCAAGTATAGGCATGGCTCCATTCGAGGCGTTATATGGACGAAAGTGTTGTTCTCCAGTATGCTGGGATTAGGTGGGAGAAGCAACGTTGTTGGGACCAGAATTATTACGCATGACTACAGAAAAGATTCAAATGATCCGGGAACGTATAAAGACCTCACAAGACCGACAAAAGAGTTATACTGATCTTCATCGAAAGGACGTGGAGTTTAATATTGGAGATCATGTACTGTAATGTATTGCTCCATGGAAGGAAATTACAAGATTCGGAAAGAGAGGAAAGCTCAATCCACGATTTGTTGGTTCATTTGAGATTCTTGACCGAATAGGAAATGTGGCCTATAGACTAGTATTACCTCCAAGTATATCTCATGTTCGTAATGTTTTTCACATATCTATGCTTCGTAAATATGTGAAAGACCCAAACCAAATTATTGCATTAGAACCAGACGAGATAGCCAAAGATTTAACGTACGAGTAGGTACCTGTCAAGATATTGGATAGGAAAGAGCATATCCTACGCACCAAGGTTATACCACAAGTTAAGGTTTTATGGAGGAACCATGCTATTGAAGAAATGACCTGGGAGTTGGAATCGAAAATAAAAGCGAGGTACCCTCACCTTTTCGAAACACCAGGTACGTACGTCAATTTCGAGGATAAAATTTCATAAAGAGGGGAGGTTGTAACAACCCAACTTATTATGAATATAATTAAATTTTCTCTATTTATTATCTTGAAATAATTAGGATTTAATTTGATATAATGCTTTGGTTATGGGTGAAATGTGCAAATTTTACAAAATAAGCAAGTGGTTATAAAATATTTATTTTTGTTGGGGAATATTCGTTTGGTCATGGAATATTCTTGTTGTCGGGAAATATTCGTACGACGGCGCAACCATTCGTGGGCCTCATAACAGAATAACTGTTGGATGAAGAAAATGACAAGTTTGATTTTTTATAAATAACTTGCCAGTAGTTATTCAATTAACATTGTTGGAATTCAGATGATTAAAATATGTGATGTCTGGCGTGGTTGCACAAGAAGCACTTACGGTATTGCACAATATTTTTGAATTATTGATTCTTACGTAAGAAGGCACTACTCAATAATTGTTACAATAATTATTGTTAAATATTTTATTCTATTGATTCAATAATTTGCGTTGATATTTTATATTATTGTTGTTTCAATAATTGTCACTACATAGTATTTTCCATTATCAGATCAATAATTCATATTATTTGAATAATATTATTAGATAGCATTATTGGCAATGTCTAGAAAGTTCTGTCTAAAGAGAGGTTTGGTCACCTAATTGCGCGCCAGTAAGGAGAAATCCTTATCGGAAAGCCCCCTCTTTCTTTGGAACTGCTTGGTTGTCATAATTGTGATTCTATAATATTATTTGTGAATAATTAATTATTGATTTATATGATAAGGAAATATTTATTTTTGTGGATATAATTGATGGATTTATTTATTTTATGTGGTTATAATTGAATGAATTAATGTTGAGGTGTTTTATCACTATTTTTGTCGGAATAGAGGTATTAAAAATCAAATCAGTAACTTTACGATATATTGCGTGAGTTATAATTTTTAATCCGACCGTTGGATCGTTGTGATTTTTGGATATATTATATATATAAGTTGAGTATATGTCCACAAATTTTGAACCGTTAAAGATTAATTTATGATTTGTTATGAATTTTAAGAGGTGACTGATTCAGAAATTAGGTTTATAAATGATTTTGGTGGAAAATTCTAGAATTAAGTGGGCCCCACTTGTGGTTGGTGAAGAAATGTGCTGAATTTTATTTCAAATGTGGTGGGTGCCAATAGTAGCGTGTAAAGCCATCATCAAAGCAGTCAAGTGTCCGCGCCGGTGAGCTAACATTTTCTTATAAATAGAGGGCTAAGTTAGAATTGAAAATCACACCAGAAACATAAGCTTTCTCTCTTTCTCTCTCTATATTATCGAGTGTATTTTGTGAGTATTTATATACTTTGGAAGTTGTTATTCAGTACAAGTTTCATTCAGCATCACATCCGACCTTCCATTCCGAAGTACTGTTTCTTTGAGGTAAGGGATTTTATTTTCTTCTTAAATGATATTATTTTCTTCAATATCATTATGTTGATATGTTGTTATGAATTTTATTGTGGAATTTCTACCTTTTTGTGTCGAGGTTACTATTCACGTATATGACACTATTCACGATATCTGACTTATTCACAAATACTAAGACTATTCATAGAAAAATAAAATTTTCTCTTTTTCATCCCAGATGTCTTTTATGGTTACTTTCTTTGATTGTATCCATGTTTTGATCTTTATTTTTGAATTGTACTTCACATTTAGTTATTATGGAGTATTATTGAATTTGGATAAACCGAAATACGAATCCCTAATATTATGGTTACTTTCTTTGATTGTATCCATGCAAGATGTATATTTATTGATATTACAGGGATAAAATATTGATGATGGACTTTTAAATTCATAGATGATAGTAGATTTCATTCTCTACTTAACTCTTCTGATGGATTGTTGTTTCCGCTGCAGTTGTTGATCTAAAACTTGATGTCTATTATATTCTATTAGATTTTTCCCTGTTGAAGACTAATGATAACTTGTTGTATATTATCTTAGTCATAATGTTCTTTACTGGGCTAGTTGAGCTCACCCTTTTCATTTTTGTTCCATTTTTCTTCTCAGGAGGTGAGAATTTACCAAGGACTAGCCGGGGTATGGAGTGATGATTCAAGATAGCTGTTTTAGTAGTCCTCACTATTTTGTAAAATAGTGCATCAATAATTTTAATGAGGACTTTATTTGGGTGTGGATATTGTCTAGAAGACAATATTTGTATTTAAACTCATAGTATGTGTTGTCGTATTTTGCACTACAATTGTAATAATAAAGTCGTAGTTGTTTCCTGTTCCATATATTTGGCATCTCAGAATGGGTGATGTATACCTGTTTTGGGGGCGTCACACGCGTCATTGTTCATGATGAACATAAAAACAGATACACCCCAGACGATGATTGCCCATATGTCATGGTTATCATTCGGGAGAAGGAGGACAATGACGATCCCACCATTACTGCAGTCCATCAGGACTTTGCCCTCGACAATTGGAACAGCATTCCATGCATTGGTCAACGAGAGGTAAAGCAGGCGTAGAAAATCCCTCCGCCTCAGAGATAACTTTAATTGCTTACTTTTCTTTACAGTACTAGCAGTTATTTTATCAAGTACATGTTATCACTTTTGTATGATTGAACATTTGCATATATTAAGTGAAAGCATACTTTATTTCAGGACTCTGAATCTAGATGTGCCTGTACTTGCTATGTAAGACCCCAAATTTTTTTTAAATAAAATGGAATTTCCTTTATTTATTATTTTGAAATAGTAAGGGTTTATTTGATTAATGTGGTTAGTTATGGGTAAAATGCGCAAATATTTTAAATAAGCAAGTGGTTATAAAATATTCATTATTGTCGGGGAATATTCATTTGGTCGTGAAATATTCTTGCTGTTGGGGAATAATCGTACGACGGCGCAGCCTTGTGTGGGCCCCATAACGGAAAGCGATTGGATGAAGAAAACGACAAGTATAAGTTGTTTATAAATAACGGCGTAGTTGTTATCGTTAATACTGTTGGAATACCCGGTGGTTAAAATACAGTAGCACATGGTATTACACCAATTATTGATTCTTACATAAGAAGGCACTACTCAATAATTGTTAAAGTAATTACTGTTCAATATTTTATTTTATTGATTCAATAATTGCTACGTTGATATTTTATATTATTGTTGTTTCAATAATTGTCATTACACAGTATTTTCCTTTATCAGATTAATAATTCATATTATTTGAATAATATTATTAGATAGCATTATTGGCAATGTCTAGAAAGTTCTGTTTAAGGAGAGGTTTGGCCACCTAATTCTTGGCGTCGATGAAGAGAAATCCTTATTGGAAAACCCCCTCTTTCACAGGAGCGGCACGGTTATCGAGATTATGATTCTATAATATTATTTGTGAATAATTAATTATTGATTTATATAATAAGGAAAATATTCATTTTATATGGATATAGATGGATAAAATTTTTAATGTGACAATTGTTAAAAATTGATATTTTATCTTTTTCGATAAAATAACTCATTTAAATATATTATTATATTTTAATAATATAATAATGATGATATTTTTATAATAAATGTGTGATATATGAATAAATGAGGAAGAGTATGTTTGTTGCATTAAATGTTTAACACATGTTTTTTGTGTTACAAAAAATGTTTAACATATGTTAAACATGTTGGTGGACACAATTTTTGACTAAAATTTGATTATAGCCTGTAAAATCTTCTGTATGTGGATTTCGATAAATATCTGTTTGGAATTTGGAAAAACTTTCTTCTATAAAGTTGTAGAGAATTAAAATTCCTATAGAATGGACATAAGATTTGACTTTTTCTGATAAAAGAGCTATTTATTATGAATTATTGAAGTTTCGAATTATTGAGTCTGAATTGATTTTGTTATAAAAATTGTTTAAAACATGTTTTTTATTTTTAGTGCATTTGTGTGGAAAATGTGTTTTTGATGTGGTGGGCTAAGGAAAATTTGGTTATAAATATATTATTATATTCAATTTTCTGTTTTGGTGTTCTAAGCATTTTCCTATAAATAGGGTGTTTAGGTTAGAATTGAAAATCACACCAGAAACTGAAGTTTTCTCTCTACTTCTCTCTCTCTATATATTATCGAGCGTATTCTTGTGAGTATTTTGATACTTTGAGTGTTGCTATACGGTGCAAGTTCCTTCAAAGACTATATCCAAAGTATTCCGAGTGAAATAATTGCTCTTTCCGAGGTAAGGGATGCTATTTTTTTTAAATTATATTATTTCTTTCAATATCATTATGCCGGAATATTGGTAAGATTTTTCTTGTGAAATTCCGTTCTTTTCATGTCAGAGTTACTATTCATGAGTTACTATTCACGAGATACTATTCAGGAGTTATTATTCATGAGTTACTATTCACGAGTTACTATTCACGAGTTACTATTCATGAGTTACTATTCACGAGTTACTATTCATGAGTTACTATTCACGAGTTACTATTCATGAGTTATTATTCACGAGTTACTATTCACGAGTACTATTCACGAAGCATGATGATTTTTCTTGTGGAATTTCTATCTTTTAGTGTCGAAGTTACTATTCACGTATATGACACTATTCACGTATACGGCACTATTCACGAATATGACACTATTCACAGAAAAATTAAATTTTCTTTTCTGTGTCCAAGATTGTCTATTATTGTTCCTATCTTTGATTGGATCTATATTTTGATCTTTATTTTTTAATTCTGCTCCACAATAGTTTATTATGGAATATTTTTGAACTTGGATTGTCTAAATTACGAATCCTTAATATTTGTTCTTTTGTCTCACTGGATTCGTTTTCTTTAAAATATTTTTCATCATCCTCAGTCCTAAATGATGATATAACTGGATATCTTTAGCTTGTAGTGCAAAGATGAATGATTTCTTGATGAATATCTTTGGCCCGTAGTGCAAAGATGAACAGGTGTTGAGATGAACATGACCGACTGATTAATATCTTTGGCCTGTAGTGCAAATATGAATGATTTATTGATAAATATCTTTGGCCTGTAGTGCAAAGATGAATATTGATTTATGTTACGGGGATAAAATATTGATGATGGACTTTTAAATTCATAGATGTTAGTAGATTTCATTCTCTACTTAACTCTTCTATGAATTGTTATTTCCGCTGCGAATATTGATCTAAAACTTGTTGTCTTTTGTATTCTATCAGATTTTTACCTGTTGAGGACTAACGATAATTTGGTGTACATTATCTTAGTCATAATATCCTTTATTGGGCTAGTTGAGCTCACCCTTTCTGTTCCATTTTTTCTTCTTCTCAGGAGGAGAGAATATAACGGGAACTAGTTGGGGTGTGGAGTGATGGTTCAAGACAGTTGTTTAGTAGTCCTCACTATTTTGTAAAATAGTGTATCAATAATTGTAATGAGGACTTTATTTGGGTGTGGATATTGTCTAGAAGACAATATTTGTATTTAAACTCACAGTATATATGTTGTTGTATTTTGCACGACAAATGTATTAATAAAGTTGTAGTTATTTTTGTACCATGTATTTGGCGACTCAGAATGGGTTGGATGGAATGGACCTATTTTGGGGGAGTCACAGTTGGTATCAGAGCTTAGGGATATGATCTCTGGCAGAGATCGGGGAATAGAACTAGGAGGGGAGAGACGAGTAAATCCTTCGCTAGTATGTCCTACCTAAGCTTATTTGTTGGTTGGTCAGAGTATAGGAATATTATGTGGTATGTTAAATTGTTTAATTAACCCTTGTTTTATGGCAGTATTTAAGAATGGCAACTGAGAATGTTAACAGTGGATACCGTAGAGACTCCTTTACTCACTAATCAGGAGAACGTGCAACAGGATGGAAATGTTACTCCTGTAAACAACACCACTGATTAGAAGATGAACGATGGGATGTTTAGAAACTTTTTGCAGTTCATGCAAAATCAGACGAGGGAGACTCGTGTACAAAATACAGGTAGAAATGATAGCAACGCGCGGTTTGTCACAACCAAGCAGTTCAAAGAGTTGGGACCACCAGAATTCTGGGGAAAGCCGGATCCAATTAAGGCGGAGACGTGGGTCAACCAAATTACCAAGAAGGAACAGAAGGTTCCATTTGCCACTTTTATGTTCCGTAACGAGGCAGATTACTGGTGGGAATCTATGAAGCGTACCCATCCAGCTGCACTCAATATGTCTTGGGAAACATTTTAGAAACTGTTCAATGACAAGTAATTTCCAGAAAGTATTCATCATATGAAGGAGGTAGAGTTTATTAGACTAGAACAGAACAACATGAGGGTGTCCCAGTACGAGATGAAGTTCGCGGAGTTAGCCAGGTTTGCACCTCATTTAGTAGAGAATGAGGAACGTATGACGCGGATGTTACTGAGAGGTTTGAAACCCGACATAAGTCAATATCTCATTTCTCAAAAAATTTCTTTATATTCAGATGTTGTGAATGGGCCTCAATTATTGGAGTGCGATAATGAGTCAATTCAATCGAAGAATAATGACCTACAACTCGATGATAATCGTACCGGTGGCAACGGCCATCGGGACAATGATAACCATCGTGGAGGAAATTATCATGCCAGAAATGGTAACCACTTCGGTGGTAATCATGGCCAAGATAATAGAAGAAATAACTCAAGTGGAAATTTCAAGAAGAGAAGATTTAACGTTGACGGGAAGGCGTCGGCAGAAGAGACAAAGACCAAAGAACAAATTCTAGGGGGAGAGAACGACCGCCAGTTAGATGCTACAAATGCGGAGAGGAGGGACATATAAGTCCAAACTGTTCACAGCCTTCAAAGGTATGTTTTAGTTCTGGAAAAGATGGTCATATAGCTCAAGATTATCTTGTAGCGAAATCAAGTCCAGCTTGGACGATGACACCAAAGGCGGATACGGACAAGTCAAAGTCAGTGGTTCCTGGAAGAGCGTTTTTTGTCACTTCTCAAAAAGCGAGTAACCCGAACGAATTTAGCACGAGTTAGTTAATTATAAATTCTTGCGAAGTCTATACCTTATTAGATACCGGTTCTACCCATTCTTTTATCTCTCTTGCTTGCGTTCAACATTTAAACTTGACTCCGGAGGAAATTAGACTTTGACTTATCTGTTGAAACTCCGTTAGGAGAAACTTTCGTTACATCCACTTTTTAGAAATCTTGTTTGATCCAAGTTGGCACCATCACATTACCTGTTGATCTTATCTCTTTAAAGATTCTTGCTTTTGATGTGATTTTAAGGATTGATTGGTTAACTACTCATCATGCCAAAATTGATTGCGTTCGTAAGATTGTTAGTTTTCGTATTCCTAAGCAACCTGTTATTCGAATTCAAGCAACCAAACCATTGAAGTCAAACATTTTCATATCAAGCCATAACGTCATTCGTTTATTGAAAAACGGATGTCAAATTTTCTTAGCCATGTCATGGACTTAAACAAAAATATGTCAGATTTGAATGATATTTCTTTTGTTAGTAAATTTCCTGACGTATTTCCTGAAGAATTTCCTGGCCTACTCCCAGAGCTTGATATTGAATTTTGTATCGACTTTGAACCCGGTACAAAACCCATTGCTAAAATTTCATATTGCATGACTCCTATTGAACATCAAGAGTCAAAAACCCAACTATAGAAGTTAATACCCGAGCCTCTATCTGGTGACTTCCTTTGTGGAATGCACCGAAGCCAGACTATCCATAGGGGACGCCATATTCGTGCGGTAGTAAATTGATAGGTAACATTGTGATGTGCTATCCAAGATTGGGATATGAGTCACAATTGAGAGAAACCTAAGTTAGTTATCGAAATACGCAGCTTTCTAGGTTTAGCTGGTTATTATCGAAGATTCGTGGAATGATTTACTCGAATCGCTACTCCATTAACTTAGCTAACTTGTAGAGATACAAAATTCGAATGGATCAAGGAATGTGGGAAGAGCTTAGAAGAACTCAAGATGAGACTCATTTCTGCACATGTTCTGACCATACCATCCTGGAAAAGCGAACGTGGTAGCTGACGTGTTGAGTAAAAGATCGTATACGAGTACGAGTGCGATATTGTCAAAACCCATTTTGTATAACTTACAAATGATAGAGATAGAGTTAAAGACTCTAGGAACCCACGTGATGATATACGAGTAGAATTGACTTTAATCGATAGTTAAAACCGCTCAAGCTACACACCGGAGTTGATGAATATGAAGAAGGAGGTACAAGAAGTTGTTATTCCAAAAGTGAGAATCGGCGATGTGAGAAAAGCTCAAACCATTGATTATTAGTCCATTTAAAATCCTCGATTGAGTAGGAACTATGGCCTATAGACTCGCTTTACCGCCAAGTATATCGCGTGTTCATAACATTTTTTTTCACGTATCGATGTTACGTAAATATGTGGATGACTCGAACCACGCTATTGAGTTAGAACCGGACGAAATAGCCGTAGATTTAACGTACGAGGAGGTACCTGTCAAGATCTTGGATAGGAAGGAGCATGTCCTACGCACAAAGGTCATACCACAAGTTAAAGTTTTGTGAAGGAACTATGCTATTGAGGAAATGACTTGGAAGTTAGAATTAGAAATGAAAGCGAGGTATCCTCACCTTTTTTGAAACACCAGGTACGTACGTCAATTTCGAGGACGAAATTTCATAAGGAGGGGAGGTTGTAAGACCCCGAATTTTTTTTAAATAAAATGGAATTTCCTTTATTTATTATTTTGAAATAGTAAGGGTTTATTTGATTAATGTGGTTAGTTATGGGTAAAATGCGCAAATATTTTAAATAAGCAAGTGGTTATAAAATATTCATTGTTGTCGGGGAATATTCATTTGGTCGTGAAATATTCCTGTTGTCGGAGAATATTCGTACGACGGTGCAGCCTTGTGTGGGCCCCATAACGGAAAGCCATTGGATGAAGAAAACGACAAGTATAAGTTGTTTATAAATAACGGCGTAGTTGTTACCGTTAATACTTTTGGAATACCCGGTGGTTAAAATACATGATAGAATAGCACCAGATTGCACCAATTATTGATTATTACGTAGAAGGCCACTACTACTAATAATTGTTACAAATAATTCTTATTCAATATTTTATTTTATTGATTCAATAATTGCTACGTTGATATTTTATATTATTTTTGTTTCAATAATTGTCATTACACAGTATTTTCCTTTATTAGATTAATAATTCATATTATTTGAATAATATTATTAGATAGCATTATTGACAATGTCTAGAAAGTTTTGTCTAAGGAGAGGTTTGGTCACCTAATTGCGCGCCAGTAAAGAGAAATCCTTATTGGAAAGCTCCCTCTTTCCTGGAAACGGCCTGGTTGTCAGTATAGTGATTCTGTAATATTATTTGTGAATAATTAATTATTGATTTATATGATAAGGAAAATATTCATTTTATGTGGATATAGATGGAGAAAATTTTTAATGTGACAATTGTTAAAAATTGATATTTTATCTTTTTCGATAAAATAACTCATTTAAATATATTATTATATTTTAATAATATAATAATGATGATATTTTTATAATAAATGTGTGATATATGAATAAATGAGGAGGAAGAGTATTTTTGTTGCATTAAATGTTTAACACATGTTTTGTGTATTACAAAAAATATTTAACATATGTTAAACATGTTGGTGGACACAATTTTTGACTAAAATTTGATTATAGCTTGTAAAATCATCCGTATGTGGATTTCGATAAATATTTGTTTAGAGTTTGGAAAAACTTTCTTCTGTAAAGTTGTAAAGAATTAAAATTTCTATAGAATGGACATAATATTTGAATTTTTCTGATAAAAGGGCTATTTATTATGAATTATTGAAGTTCCAGATTATTGAGTCTGAATTGATTTTGTTACAAAAATTGTTTAAAATATGTTTTTCATTTTTAGTGCATTTGTGTGGAAACTTTTTTTTTGATGTGGTGGGCTAAGGAAAATTTGGTTATAAATATATTATTATATTCAATTTTCTGTTTTGGTATTCTAAGCATTTTCCTATAAATAGGGTGTTTAGGTTAAAATTGAAAATCACACCAGAAACTGAAGTTTTCTCTCTATTTCTCTCCCTATATTATCAAGCGTATTCTTGTGAGTATTTTGATACTTTGAGTGTTGCTATACGGTGCAAGTTCTCTTCAGCACTATATCCAGTATTCCAGTCAGAAGTACTGTCTTTCCGAGGTAAGGGATGTTATTTTTTTTAAAATGATATTATTTCTTTCAATATCATTATGCCAGAATATTGGTAAGATTTTTCTTGTGAAATTCCGTTCTTTTCATGTCGGAGTTACTATTCATGAGTTACTATTCATGAGTTACTATTCATGAGTTACTATTCACGAGTTACTATTCAAAAGTTACTATTCATGAGTAACTATTCACGAGTTACTATTCATGAGTTATTATTCACGAGTTACTATTCACGAGTACTATTCACGAAGGATGATGATTTTTCTTGTGGAATTTCTATCTTTTAGTGTCGGAGTTACTATTCACGTATACGGCACTATTCACGTATACGACACTATTCACGAATACGACACTATTTATAGAAAAATTAAATTTTCTTTTATGTGTCCAAGATTGTCTATTATTGTTCCTATCTTTGATTGGATCTATGTTTTGATCTTTATTTTTGAATTCTTCTCCACAATAGTTTATTATGGAATATTTTTGAACTTGGATTGTCTAAATTACGAATCCTTAATATTTGTTCTCTTGTCTCACTGGATTCGTTTTCTTTAAAATATTTTTCATCATCCTCAGTCCTAAATGATGATATAACTGGATATCTTTGGCCTGTAGTGCAAAGATGAATGATTTCTTGATGAATATCTTTGGCCCGTAGTGCAAAGATGAACAGGTGTTGAGATGAACATGACCCACTGATTAATATTTTTGGCCTGTAGTGCAAAGATGAATGATTTACTGATGAATATCTTTGGCCTGTAGTGCAAAGATGAATATCTGATTCAAGATGAATATTGATTTATGTTACAGGGATAAAATATTGATGATGGACTTTTAAATTCATAGATGTTAGTAGATTCCATTCTCTACTTAACTCTTCTATGAATTGTTATTTTCGCTGCGAATATTGATCTAAAACTTGTTGTCTTTTGTATTCTATCAGATTTTTCCCTGTTGAGGACTAACGATAATTTGTCGTACATTATCTTAGTCATAATATCCTTTACTGGGCTAGTTGAGCTCACCCTTTTCCTTTCTGTTCCATTTTTTTTCTTCTCAAGAGGCGAGAATATAGCGGGAACTAGTTGGGGTGTGGAGTGATGGTTCAAGACAGTTGTTTAGTAGTCCTCAGTATTTTGTAAAATAGTGTATCAATAATTGTAATGAGGACTTTATTTGGGTGTGGATATTGTCTAGAAGATAATATTTGTATTTAAACTCACAGTATATATGTTGTCGTATTTTGCACGACAAATGTATTAATAAAGTTGTAGTTGTTTCTGTACCATGTATTTGGCGACTCAGAATGGGTTGGATGGAATGGACCTATTTTTGGGGCGTCACATGTTGGTGATCTGCCTTCTCTCCACAAGGGCTGTAACTTTGATGCAAAGTTGGACTCAGACTTGATGGACATTCAAGAGGACATTGAGACACCTCAGGAGATTAAGGAATGGGTCGCAGATAAGCCTAAACCCAACCTTGACCAAACCACTCCTTTCAATCTTGGAACCTAAGAAAACCCTAAGCTAATCCAGATTGGTTCAGACCTCACTCCAAACCAACGGAATGACATGGTTGTGTTATTAACCCAATTCCAGGATGTGTTTGCATGGTCTCGTGAAGGCATGGTGGGTTTGTCCACTGACATTGTTCTTCATCGCCTTCCCATTAAAGAAGGATTCAAGCCAGTTAGACAAAAGCTCAGGTGATTAAAACCTGAGTGGAGTTTGAAAGTCAAAGAAGAAATTGTGAAACAATTTCAAGTTGGCATCATCATGGTGTCTACATATCCGGAGTGGATATCCAACATTGTTCCCATGCCTAAACCTGGAGGAAAGGTACGAGTTTGCGTGGATTACCGGGATTTGAACAAAGCTTGCCTAAAAGATAGCTTTCCCATGCCTTTTATCCACATTCTCATTGACAATACTGCTCAATACGACATGTACTCCTTTACAGACTCCTTCATGGGGTACCATCAAATTATGGTTGCTGAGGAAGACCGTGAGAAAACTACTTTCATCACGCCTTGGGGAACTTTTTGCTACAGACGGTTGTCATTCGGCCTCATCAATGCCGGGGCAACCTATCAACGAGCCATGATGACTCTTTTCCACGATCTAATGCATAAAGAGATAGAGATCTACGTGGATGACATCATTGTCAAATCCCGAAGGGAGGAAGACCACTTAGACCATCTCAAGAAGCTACTCAACAGGTTGCGTAAGTACAACTTGAAGTTGAATCTAGCCAAATGCGCCTTTGGTGTCAAGTCAGGCAAGTTGCTAGGTTTCCTAGTCAACCATAAAGGGATTGAACTGGATCCTACCAAAATCCAGGCCATCAAGGAAATGCCCATTCCTCAGACAGAGAAGGAAATACGGGGATTTTTGGGAAGAATCAACTTCATTAGCCGGTTCATTTCTCAACTCACAGCAACTTGTGAGCCCATCTTCAAGCCATTAAGGAAGAACTCCTCCATGAAATGGAATGATGAGTTCCAGAAAGCTTTCCTTACAATTAAAGAGCAGCTGATTAACGTTCCTATTTTGGTACCTCCCAGGGATGTTGTTCCCCTATTCATGTACCTGTCCATTAATGACAATGTCATGGGCTGCATGCTGGGGCAAAAAGACAATAGAGGCCAAGAACGAGCTATCTATTACCTCAGCAAAAGATTTAGCACCAGTGAACACAAGTACACTCTAATTAAGAAGACTTGTTTTGCTTTAGCATGGGCTTCCATGAGATTACATCATTATCTCCATGGTCACATAACCCATCTCATATCCCACATGGATCCTCTCAAGTATATGTTCAGTAAGCCCATACTAAATTGTCATTTCGTCCGGATGGCGATTGATCCTACAACAATTGACATATCTCACATGACGTAAAAAAATCATCAAAAGGTCAAGGAATTGCGGATCAATCGCCGCCACTTTTGCGGGGATTACAAACCCTTGGAAACATACTTCCCCAATTAAGGGGTAATGACAGTACAATAACAACATCAGTACAATACATGCTGTACGTGGAAAATGTAATTTGATGGAGCTATTAACACAGAAGGCTCTGGAGCAGGAGCAGTTCTAATATCCGATACGGGGGAGCAGTATCCCATCGCCGTCAAATTGTAGTTTATCAGCACCAACAACACAGCTGAGTATGAAGGTTGTATCATGGGGCTAAAACTTGCCCGTTCAATGGGCATTAAGCGGTTAACTGTCTTTGGGGATTCCGAATTGGTGATCAAACAATGCACGGGAATCTATCAAACCAAAGAATTACTTTTGTTGCCTTAGCATCGACAAGTTCTACAGATGGCTTTGTAGTTTGAAGAAATCTCCTTTTTACACATTCCTCGTAATAGGAATGATTTTTCGGATGCATTAGCAATGTTGGCCTCCTTGGTTTACATACCTGACAAGGAAAACATGTCAAGCATCACATTTGCTATGCAAAAAGCCCCAGCTTATGGGAACTACGTTGGAGAAGTATCGGATGAGCTACCTCCCGTCCACCACCCATGGTATCAGCATATCAAAGAGTATCTGCGAGATGGATCCACAACCGCTGAGGCGAGCCTAACTGAGAAGAGGCGGATTCATCAACTTGTTATGAAATTCTACCTAAGCTGAGATGCACTCTATAAAAGAGATATAGGATTAGGTCTCCTCAGATGTCTAGACAAAGACCAAGCTAAGAGGCTCATGGATGAGATCTATGGTGGAGTATGTGGCCCACACATGAGCGGCCCCTTACTTGTCAAGAAAATCCTCAGAACAGGACATTATTGGCTTACACTCAAAGCTGACTGTGATGATCACATCAAGAGATGCTATTAATGCCAGGTCCATGGGAATGTTATCCACGCCCCTCCAAGGGAGCTCCACAATATGAGTTCGCCCTAGCCCTTCTCAATGTGGGGAATGGACGTGATCGGGCCCATCGAGCCCAAATCCAGTAATGGTCATCGATTCATATTCACCATGATCGACTACTTCATTAAATGGGTAGAGGCAGCATCCTTCCCCAAGGTTACTAAAGAAGTTATCATTGTTTTCATCAGAAACAATGTCGTCTGTCGATATAGACAACCAGAGGTTATTGTATCAGACAATGCTAAGAACCTCAATAGCAAAATGATGGAGGAGTTATGCAACAAATTCCACATCAAACACCTTAACTCCGTTATCTATTGTCCAAAGATGAATGGTGTTGTAGAAGCAGCTAATAAAAATATCAAGAAGATCATACAGAAAATGTCCGCCAATCACAAAGGGTGGCCTGACCTCTTGCCTCTGACTTTATTAGCCTACAGAACTTCTATGCATACTTCCTTGAGGGCAACCCCTACTCATTAGCCTATGGGATGGGCGGTGCTCCCCATAGAGGTGGAAATGGAATCCCTCAGAGTATTGATGGATGCTCAGTTGGATGAGGACCAATGGGTACAAGACAGGTATCACCAATTATCTTTAATAAACGAAAGAAGAACCATGACAATCTTCCATGGTCAATTATATCAACAAAGGATCATTGATAACATGACTTGGTTTTGAAATAGATCATTGACAACCAAGATCAATCTAAGGAAAAATTCGCTCCTAACTGGGAAGGCCCATTTGTTGTCAAGGAGGTATTGACAGGAGGTGCTCTCAGATTGTAGGAAATAGACGGCGATGAATTTCCACAGCTTATCAACTCGAACACCATGAAACGGTACTATATCTGAGTTTACCATCAAACAAACATCCTGGTTTTGATCATCCAATCACCAGTCATTCCGGTTTTGAACCCTTCCTTTCTACATACTCTTCTGCCCCTCAGAGAAATATACACTTCAAACCAGCAGCCTGGTTTCCATTTCGTTTCAAATCTTTCATACAATTTCGGTTATCCTGAAGACGGGTTTAAACCTTTCACACCTGTAGTTTATCCTGAAGACGGGATTAAACTTTTCTACGCTTGCAGTTGGTCCTGAAGACGGGATCAAACTTTTTCCACACCTGCAGTTTATCCCCATTATGGGATCAAACTTTTTTCTCCCCGCAGTATAGCCTGCACATGGGATTCACACTTCTCTTTGCCTTCAATTCGTCTTGAGGGGCGAACTACATCGACCTGATCTCCTCTTCAATAGGTGTACGTAGGCAACCATATTCTATATGGCCCGGTCACAATAAAAAAACAACCAAAAACATTTCTGCCCTTTCTCTACAAAAACAAAAACAACAAAAACATTTCTACACCTCTCTGCCTTTCACATCCAGTGTTGAACCTCTTACACCAGGTTCGAACTACGCAGACTTGATCTCATCTTCAATAAGAGTACATAGGCAGCCATTCATGGTTCAATCTAACCCCTACCAGAACAAAAATATTTGTCACACGGTACTGGGATCAACCTTCAATTCGCAACATTTCATCTATTTCAGATCAAAGGGATGGAATTATCCAACCTCTTCTCACAAATAGAAGATTCGGTGACCATCTAAGTTGTGATTGTGCCTCGAAGAGCAATACCAACCCATAAGTGATGGAATTAACTAGGCTTCTCACAAATAGAAGTACTGGAGACCATCTGTGGTGTGGTCAATCTCAGATAGGAAGAAACCATTCTTCTCTCCACATTTTATACAGATACCAGTCCCAAGACACCAAAGATGGTAGGGATTCATACAGATCAATGATCCATTCTAAGAGACCTTGCGACGTCTCAATGTCCGCATATCAAGGATAAGTTCAAAATGCATCAAGATCATAAGGCCCTGAAGAAACAGGCAAATATCAAGCAAATATCAAGGCATAACTAAAAGGGAAGTGAATCAAAATATATTTCCCTGCAATACATAATACTGTTTAATATATACATATGTGTTGTACATGACAAGATGGCTAAGTTAGTCTGTGCAGGAAAATACAAAGCTATCTATATATCTGTGTACAAGCGGACTATCAGGTCTAACATAGCATCCCTCTCTGAAGACGAAGGTAACGCTGCAAGCTCCTGCCCAAGGGTATCTACACAAGCTAGCAGATCAAAGGCTAACTACATGGTGGCATAATGCTCATCAATGTAAGCACTCATGTCGGCAAGACTAACAGTCATCTGGGATCTCAGTGAAGTACTGTCTGCAATGGCCACATCCCTAGTAGATAAGGCGGCATCCCGATTCACTATCAATGAATCCCTGGCTGATCTAGCCTCATCCCTCTCTAACAGAGCGGTGTCTCTCCCATCAAGAGCTATCAACATCGCGGCCCTAGCCTAATCTCTCTCATAGGTCATCAGATGTAAGCTCTGCTCCAAATGTTGTGCCGAATACTGAGTAACAGTGGCACTTGGGGTGGGAGAATCCGTCACAAATGCTGGAAGCCAAGCAGTCAAATCATCGATGGGAATATCAGCCTCCTCATCGTCAGAATCAGTCTCCTGCACTGTGGATACCACCACAGCCGATGCAGTCTTTGACTCCATCCATGTGGAATACTCTGCAGAACAACACGGATGGTGAAAAAAACACGACCACTCTCGGCCGATCCTAACAGCATACAACTGGATCATCCTCCACTGATAAACGGTGTGAAGCAAAGCGCTGACTCGCTGCCCCCTCATAAGGATGAAAATCCTGAAACTGGTCAAACTGACACATCACAGGCAGTGGGTGGTAAGTAATCATGCCCCTCAATCCAGCCAGAGGGAGGTAATCCATGCCCGGAGCATGAGTAATGAAGCTGTAGGGTGAGCTACATCCTGAACAAGGCAATATAGCAAACGGATCCCTGATCCCTGCCAGGAAGGCTGACCACGATGTAGCATCTGTACACTCCACAGGCTGGAAGGAGTATGACATGGCTATATCATGGGTGAAGAAAAACCCCTTATGTCTAAGCATACCAATCGGTCTCAAGTGTGACATAAAGCACACATACAGCATGACCGAACTACCTGTGAACACTCCTGTCGGATAAGTGCAGCAGTATGTAGCCGACCTCAAAGTCTCTCCAATAATCATCGATATAATGGTACGAACCTCCCTGAGAGCTCTCACTGCCATAATGACGCCGATATCCAGCTCATCCATATATCGTGGCATGTAGATGTATGACAATATGCACAACAGCAATACATCCACTCTGGCTGAACGCCAATGGTCCTCCGGTGTGGTGAAATCCCCGGAATGCCGTGCATAACTATCCTCAGAGCCAAATCTATCAAATAGAAAATGTTGGGATATCACGTGGCTAGATGTAATCTCGTCCTCTACCACTCTACGTCTCAATCCGGTGATGGTCATGAACTGTCTACTCATGTCTCTGATAACCATATGCATGTAAGGTCTGTCCAGCAGTAGCATCGTCAACCGTGCATACTCTTCCAAAGTAGGAGTCAACTCCTGGGTCCCAAATCAAAAAACCTGCCTCTCCGTTACCCAGTGCTCTAGCATACCCTCTACAAATCATGTGGGAACCTGAAACATCAACAGGGTCATAGTATGCTACAACAAATCATCTATGATCACCATGTATGATGGTGATATACTATCATACCATGAAAGATACGGCTACCACCACCAAAAATGGTGGGGTATGATCAATCTGACTAGCTTAATCGAAGAAGACATCCATGACGGCCGTGTCATAAGACCATCCGTAATTAAATCTTTGAGTATCTCGGACATATATATATATATATATGCATAATAATAATAACATCGTGATCTGATAGATGACAATATGATATAGGGAATGAAAATGTACATACATTCCTAAGTATATCATCATCTAATACATCTCTGTCTGCGGCTAAAATCTGAGGAAATGGGGCGAAGCTACCCAACAACTCAATAGAGGCCTATCAAAAGATATAGCGAGAATGGGGTGAAGCTACCCAGCAACTAACAACGGCCTATCAAAAGAGAAAACAAGAAATACATCAGAAAAAGTCAATAGTGTTAATGTCTACATCGTTGATGCTATCCACCTAATGTAACTCCTCTTGAGTCACTGGATCTCTATCTACAGGGATGTCAGGCCTATACAAGGAAGGATCTGCACCGGCAAAGCCATATGGGTCACCTGAGGGGCCAGCGCCAGAGCTGAAACGATCAAAAGTATCTACCTCTGAAGGATCTCTGCCGAAATGCTGGATAAAAAAATGTGTCCAGTCCAACTGCCGGGTTAATCTATCAATCTGTGTCACATGAGTCGGATCTCTGACACAGGCTAGCCAATCCGTCATCATCACGGATCCTGGAACCATATCCCCGATAAACTGTGTGGCGCGGGTCTGAGCTCCAATGGTACGAGGGATCCACCAATGCTGGAATATCTCCTGAGTGCAGGGGCCCTTTGACAAAGTAATACCGTCAATCCCCAACAATGGGATATCAATGACGGGTGACTGCGAAATAGGCCAATAACGCTGGCGGGGAGGCAAGATCGGATATCTGGATCTTGTGGCGCCCCAAAATAGGTATACATCACCTATTCTGAGTCGCCAAATACATGGTACAGAATAAAAATACAATCTTAATTATACAACAAGAAAGCTGTGAGTTTTAATACAAATATTGTCTTCTACACAATATCCACTCTCAGAATAAGTCCTCATTACATTTATTGTCACACTATTTAATAGAATAGTGAGGACTACTAATACACCATCTAGGACCATCACTCCGTTCCCCGACTCGTCCCAGCTATGTTCTCATTTCCTGAAGAGAACAGTGAAGGAAAGGGTGAGCTCAACTAGCCCAGTAAGAAATATTATGACTAAGATATTGCAGAATAAATTATCATTAGTCTTCAACAATGTTAAACCGATAATATACAATAGACATCAAGTTTAAGCTGCATGAATGAATAAGCAATCCATTAAAAAGAGTCAAGTAGAGAATAAAATCTACTATCTTTTATGATTTAAAAATATTTTCACCACTTTTATCGCTGAGACTCAGCTTATTAAATAATCCACATCATCCCTGCACTACGGCCAAGGATATTCATCAGGGTCACGACCATAAATTATCCATGCACTACGGGATAAGGATATTCGTGTATTCATCAATGGTCATGATCATGCCAACAACTGTCCATTAATGCACTACGGGCCAATGAGGACTTTTATCACATCATTTGTAACATTACGGTCATGATTACACCGAATAATCCCTGGTCATAATCATACCAAGTCCATCTATGCACTACAGGCCACAGATGACTTTCAAAAAAAATATAAACATGAGGATGATGACAAAGATATAAGTATTCAATAAAACAAGTTCACCAATTAATTTATTCAGGAACTAATAACGTCCAAATTGTCAACATGATACTGCTTTGTAGAGTAAAATTCAAGAATGCTCGGAAGAATATTTCCATGAAAATCTTGGATGAAGCGCAAATATCGAGGATATTCCACTAATTTCATGGAGTATAGAAGTCAAAATTTTAACCAACTGAGTATAATAACGAATGGAATAACAAAAGAAATCACCATGCATGTGGTACTTCGCATAGACAAGTTATTCCAACATAATAATAATAACGGAACCAGGTCAGGTGAAATTCACACCGACAGGATGTCCCAACAGAATAATAAATGCGAAATAATAAATAATGGAACCGGTCCCAGTAAAACGCATGCACGAGGATATTTCGATGAGAATAATAAATAAAGGCGGAACCAGTCGATATAAAACACGAGCACGGGATATTCCAATGAATAATAACAAAAGGCGGAACCAGTGCGGTGTAAAACACACAGACAGGATGTTCCAACAAAGTAATAAAGACAGAATAATAGAAGAATGTCACCAAGTATAGGGTAGTCCGAGTATACAGGTTATTCCAACAGAACAATAAAGAAATGGAATAACAGAAGTTCCCTTCTTGAATACAAAAGAAATAACACCCCTTACCGTAAAAGAACTAGATATAAGAGTAGGGAAGTAGCAGAATACTTTTCTATAGTTTCTCTATAATTTCTCTCTCTGGAGTTTCAGTGAATTCGTAAGAAATAATGAAGGAATGAGCTTCTATTTATAGGAGAATGGAAAGGAACTGTGTAAGGATTTCTTCACAGATGAAAATTTTAATACTACATATTCAAATTGTCAAACTTTCAACCAATCATAACAAAGCAAGACAAAATATAATACATATATATATAAATATAAACCCACAAGTTATAAACATATATATATATATATAATACTAACTACCTCTATTATAATTCAACTCCATTCCCCCACCATTTCTCACTCACATAATAAACATATATACTATAATAATACACACATTACTTTCACCCTTTCTTTTCCCCCACCACTTCCCACTCACACACATATTATATTATATATACACACTCACACATAACAACCTTATATACATAAACTCCCTCCCCTATACGTATCTCTCTCCCACCCCCAATTCCAAAATTAGTTTTTCAACACATATGGGCCCCACATGTGGCCCCCACCTTTAAAAATTTTCTACCGATTATTTTGAAAAATGGGTAAATAGGAATCCATAAAATAAGCAGACTTCATAAAAAAATCACCTTAATAATTTTAACATCATTTATCATCTTTATTACAATTCACAATATTAATCGACCAGGTCGTTCCCAGGAAAGAGGGGGCTTTCCAATAAGGATTTCTCCCTATTGGCTTGCAATTAGGTGACCAAACCTCTCTTTGGCAGAACTTCTAGACATCGTTAATATTGCAATTTATAATATTAATAACTCTGTCATTTCAATTATTAATTTAATAATATATAAAATATCGACAATAATTGAATCAAATAACGTGAGATACTATGCAACAATTACTATAGCAATAATTGAACAAAACTGAGTGACTTCTCACGTAAGCATTAATAATCAATACTGTGTGCTACTATGCAACCACGCGTATTACTGTACTTTTACTATCGAGTAGTTCAATAGTATTAATGGTAAAACTTTTGCCGTTATTTTCAATAAAATATTTTTGTCGTTTTCTCAATTCGACAATAATTTTGTTGTGGGGTCCACCAATGATTGTGCCATCGTACGAATATTCTCTGACACAAAGAATATTCGTTGACCAATCGAATATAATACAATAACTTGCATACTTTGCAAAAATTTTAAATACTACCCACAACTATAACATTATATCAAATACACACCATAATATTCAAAAAAATATTTCGATAAATTTAAATCTTTATTTATAAAATCTGGGGTCTCACAATCTCCCCTCCTTATGGAATTTCGCCCTCGAAATTTACGTACGTACCTGATATGCCGAACAGGTGAGGATACCTTGACTTCACTTCAAATTCTAACTCTTGAGGTATAACCTTTGAGTGTTGAATACGATTCTTCTTATCCAAGATTTTAACACGTATCTCCTCATACGTTAAATCTTCTGCTATCTCGTCCGGTTCTAAATTAATAATGTGGTTCGGGTCATCCACATATTTACGTAATCATCGATACGTGAAAAATGTTATGAACACGTGATATACTTGGCGGTAAAACGAGTCTATAAACCACAGTTCCTACTCGATCGAGGATTTCAAATGGGCCAATTAAATCGAGGGTTGAGATTTCTTCTCTTCATCGATTCTTGCTTCTAGAATAACGCCCTCTTGAACCTTCTTCTTCACATTTATCAGCTCTGAGTCTGTAACATGAGCGGCTTTAACTTTATCGATTAAAGTCGATTCTACTCGTATATTCGCTATCTTTACGTGGGTCTCTAGAGTCTTTAACTCTATCTTCATCATTTGCAAGTTATACGAAATGGGTTTTTGTGTTAACAACATCGCACTCATAAATGCATACGATCTTCTACTCAACGCGTCAGCTACCACATTTGCTCTTCCACGATGATATTAAATGGTATGGTCGTAATCTTCAACAGCTCGAGCCAATGGCCTTGGCGCATGATACATTCGTTTTAAGTAAAGAAATATTTGAGGGTTTAAGAAATGGGATTTGTACTGGGGTCAATACAAAATTTGATTTCACGCTCTAGGGGTAGGCCAGGAAGTCTTCAATAATACGTCAGGAACTTTATTAACGATAGAAATATCATTCAAAACTGTGACCCTCATCCAAGACTTGGATAGCATGTCACATTGATACTTATCAACTTGCCATCTTCATTCACGATGTCGCCTACAGAAAGTCTGGCTTCGGTGCATTCCACACAAAGAAGTCAATAATTAAAGGATCGGGGCTCTTTACTTATGGCTTGATATGACAATGATTGACTTTAGTGGTTTGGTTACTTTGAATTCGCATAACAGGTTGGTTAGGAGTATGAAAGCTAACAACCTTACGAAAAGCATGATGAGTATTTAACCAATCGTTTAAAAAAATCACATCAAAGGCAAGTACTTTCAAAGAGATAAGATCGATAGGTAACGTGAAAATATCGATTTGAATCAACAAGATTTATAAATAGTGGATATAACGAAGGCTCCCACTAACGAAGTTTCAACCAATAAGTCAAAGTCTAACTTCTTCGGAGTCAAATTTAAACGTTGAGCGCAAGCAAGAGAGATAAAAGAATAGGTGGAACCGGTATCGAATAAGGTATAGACTTCACAAGCGTTTATGATTTACTTACCCGTGATAACTTCGTTTGGGTTACTCGCTTTTTGAGAAGTCGCAAAAAACGTTCGCCCTTGAACTACCAATTTTATCTTGTCTAGGACACCCTTGGATGCCTCCATCCCAGCTGGACTTGACTTTGGTGTACGACAAAATTGGGCTAAGTGACCTTCTTTTCCACAATTGTAACATGCTTTGGACTGCATCACACAGTTTGGACTGATATGTCCCTCCCCTCCGCATTTGAAACATACGATAGGTGGTCGTTCTCCTTCCTTAACAACGTGTGCTGGTGCTGACGTCTTTCCATCATTGTTGAATTTCCTCTTCTTAAAATGTCCATTCTTATTGTTTTGGCCATGATTACCACCGATGTGGTTACCATTTCTGGCATGTTGATTCCCTTCACGCTTATTTTCACCGCTTCGATGACTACTATCACTGGTATTATCATTTTGCCGGTTGCTCTCTTTTGGTTGCGTTGACTCATTATCACGCTCCAATAACTGAGCCCTATTAACAACATCTGAATACAAACACAGTTTATGAGAGATAAGATATTGACGTATCTCAGGTTTCAAACCTCTTAAAAAAATTTACGTCATTCTCTCCTCATTATCAACTAAATGGGACGCAAACCGGGATAACTCGGCGAACTTAGCTTCGTACTCCAACACGGTCATGTTGTTTTGCTCCAACTTGATAAACTCCACCTCCTTCATGTGACGAATACTTTTGGGAAAGTACTTGTCATTGAACAACTCTTGGAACTTCTCTCAAGACATCTTGAGTGCGTCGGGCTGGGTACGTTTTACAGATTCCCACTAGTAATCTGCCTCTTCACGCAACATAAAGGTGGCAAAGGGAACCTTTTGCTCCTCGGAGCATCCCAAGACATCAAATATCTTAGTCATCTGCTTTAACCACGTCTCCGCCTTAAGTGGTTCTGGCTTTCTCAAAAACTCTGGTGGTCCCAGCTCCTTGAATTGCTTAGTGGTGACCGACCGTGGGTTGCCATTATTTTAACCTGAATTATTAAAAGGAGCCGCCTTCGCCTGATGTTGCATGAATTCTAAAAAGCTCCTAAACGTACCGTCGTTCGTTAATTGATCAGTGTTGTTGTTTACAGGAGGATTATCGCCATCTTGTTGCTCATTGTCCTGATTATTGATCTGTGGAGACTCAACGGTCTCTTGTGCTCCATTGATATTCTCAACATTCTCGGATGTCATTTTCAAATACTGCCACAAAACAAGGGTTAAATAACATATCACATATTATCCCTATACTCTGACCGACCAATTTAAATATCAAATAAACATAGGTAGGTCATACTAGCGAAGGAATTCCCCGTCTCTCCCCTCCTAGTTCTTGTCTAACATCTTAGTCAGGGATCATATCCCTAAGCTTTGAAACCAACTGTGACGCCCCCAAAATAGGTATACATCACCTATTCTGAGTCGCCAAATACATGGTACAGAATAAAAATACAATCTTAATTATACAACAAGAAAGCTGTGAGTTTTAATCCAAATATTATCTTCTAGACAATATCCACTCTTAGAATAAGTCCTCATTACATTTATTGTCACACTATTTAACAGAATAGTAAGGACTACTAATACACCATCTAGGACCATCACTCCGGTTCCCAGGCTTCGTCTCATTACGTTCTCATTTCAAGAAGAAGCGGTGAAAGGAAAAGGGTGAGCTCAACTAGCCCAATAAAAATATTATGACTAAGATAATGCGAGAATAAATTATCATTAGTCTTCAACAATGTTAAATTGATAATATCTGATAGACATCAAGTTTAAGCTGCGGTGAACAAGCAATCCATTAAAAGAGTCAAGTAGAGAATAAAATCTCATCTTTTATGATTTAAAATATTTTTCACCACTTTTATCATTTGAGACTCGATTTTATTAAATAATCCACATCATCCCCGCACTCTGACCCGAGGATATTCATCGAGAATCACGACCACAAATTATCCATGCACTACGGGCGAGGATATTCGTGTATTCATCGATGGTCATGATCATGCCAACAAGCGTCATCCATCAATGCATCGAATAATTTGTAACATTACGGTCATGATTACAGAATAATCCTGGTCATAATCATACCAAGTCCATCTATGCACTTCTGAATACGGATGACTTTCAAAAAATATAAACATGAGGATGATGACAATGATATAAGAATTGATAAAACAAGTTCACCAATTAATTTATTAGGGAACTAATAACGTCCAAATTGTCAACATGATCTTTGCTTTGTAGAGTAAAATTCAAGAATGCTCGGAAGAATATTTCCATGAAAATCTTTGGATGAAGCACAAATATCGAGGATATTCCACTAATTTTATGGAGTTTAGAAGTCAAAATTTTAACTTAATTGAGTATAATAACGAATGGAATAACAAAAGAAATCACCATGCATGCGGTACTTCTCATAGACAGGTTATTCCAACAGAATAATAATAACGGAACCAGGTCGGTGAAATTCACACCAAGCGGGATGTCCCAATGAGAATAATAAATGCGGAATAATAAATAATGAAACCGGTCCGGCGTAAAAACACGAGCGAGGATATTAAAGCGAATAATAAATAAAGAGCGGAACCGGTCCGATTGTAAAACACACGATCGAGGATATTCCAGCGAATAATAATAAAAAAGCGGAACTAGGTGGGTGTAAAACACACAAACAGGATGTTCCAACAAAATAATAAAGACAGAATAATAGAAGAATGTCACCAAGTATAGGGTAGTCCGCGTATACAGGTTATTCTAACAGAACAATAAAGAAATGGAATAACAGAAGTTCTCTTCTTGAATACAAAAGAAATAACACCCCTTATCGTAAAAGAACTGGATATAAGAGTAGGGAAGTAGAAGAATACTTTTCTATAGTTTCTCTATAATTTCTCTCTGGAGTTTCAGTGAATTCGTAAGAAATAATGAAGGAATGAGCTTCTATTTATAGGAGAATGGAAAGGAAGTGTGTAAGGATTTCTTCACAGATGAAATAATTCAAAGACTCACGGATGAAAATTTTGATACTACATATTCAAATTGTCAAACCTTCAACCAATCATAACAAAAGCAAGACAAAATATAATACATATATATATATAAATATAAACCCACATGTTATAAATATATATATATATATATATAATATTAACTACCTCTATTATAATTCAACTCCATTCCCCACCATTTCTCACTCACATAATAAACATATATCTATATAATCATACACACATCACTTTCACCCTTTCTTTTCCCCCACCACTTCCCACTCACACACATATTATATTATATATACACACTCACACATAACAACCTTATATACATAAACTCCCTCCCCTATACGTATCTCTCTCCCACCCCCAATTCCAAAATTAGTTTTTCAACACATATGGGCCCCACATGTGGCCCCCACCTTTAAAAATTTTCTACCGATTATTTTGAAAATGGGTAAATAGGAATCCATAAAATAAGCAGACTTCATAAAAAAAATCACCTTAATAATTTTAACAACATTTATCATCTTTATTACAATTCACAATATTAATCGACTGTGTCGTTCCCAAGAAAGAGGGGCTTTCAATAAGGATTTCTCTCTATTGGTAGCCTTGATTAGGTGACCAAACCTCTCCTTGGCGAACTTACAGACATCGTTAATATTGCGATTTATAATATTAATAACTGTCATTTCAATTATTGATTTAATAATATATAAAATATCGACAATAATTGAGTCGAATAACGTGAGATCTTATGCAACAATTACTATAACAATAATTGAACAAAAGCGGTGACTTCTCACGTAAGCATTAATAATCAATACTGGTGTGCTACTATGCGACCACGCGTATTCATACTTTACTACTGAGAGTAGTTCAACAAAGTGATAGCGGTAAAACTTCCATGAGTTATTTTCAATAAAATATATTTTTATCGTTTTCTCAATCAAACAATAATTCCGTTGTAGGGTCCACCAATAATTGTGTAAATAAATACGAATATTCCCCGACACAAAGAATATTCCCTGACCAATCGAATATAATACAACAACTTGCATACTTTGCAAAATTTATAAATACTATCCACAACTATAACATTATATCAAATCCACACCATAATATTCAAAAAAATATTTCGAGAAATTTAAATCTTTATTTTTAAAATCTGGGGTCTCACAGATCTCTCCTGTAGTGCTCCTGATAGCACGCTCTCCTAAATAGAGCTCCCATCCTCCATCTGTGAAGAGAGGAATCCTGCGTGTGGAAATGACGTACTCAACTCCAATCGGGTACCCATCCTCAAATCCAACTCCCAAATGCTCCCTAGAGTAGGGAACCCATATGACGACACATGTTTTCAACAACTCCAGCTGTAGGCGATAATGAGTGAAACCCTCAGCAACAGGGACCTCCGCCAGTATGGAATGATGTCATCGCCGTCCTCGTGGATAGGTGTCTAAACCTAACATGCTCACAGGATGCAAACATGGAAGCCTCTCATAGGCCCAAAACTACTAACACAAAGGCAAACATCTGCCGTCAGTCAACACTCTTAACCTGTACATGGGAAAAGATAAGAGAAATACTCAACAGCAAAAATGGGTAGAATCCTAACCACGCCTCGGTCAAACCCTGCGATCGCATGTGCATTCCCCTGAGGAAATAGGCAATGGTTTAGGAACCCCAATCATAGTCTCCTATACGGTCCACGTGTCGAGTGGCACAAATCAAAGCAAAGGACACCGTAGAGGAATTATCTGCTATGAAGCAGGCCCTAATGATCATCAGGAATAATCGCTGAAGAATGCGGTCCCTGACTCTCACATCATCGGGTATAGGCTCACTCAACAGCCCGCTCATAGCATCTATGATCAAAGGACCCCTACGAACAGTCCTTCCCTTGAGCGCCTCCGCCGAAACTCCTAACAAGGATCTGACAGCATTAAGGGTAATATCCACCATACAAGGCACTGGATCCCCTCCAAACTCCATACCTATGATAAACCGCCAATCCATTGGCGTCATCATCACCTCACAGTCCAACAAATGGAGTGACTGAGTCTGGTGAAACCACCACTCAAATAATGTCCTGAGCTAACCCCAGGGACAATGATAGGGAAGAATGGAAAAGAACGCTCCAAATCCCCAGCCATGTACAATCGCTCTATAGTTATCATGCAAGGCCTGATTCATAGAGTGGATGCTAAACCAGTTCCCTCGAGGCTGTGTGAAGCCGGGAAACTACATCAAATGCAGTCAACATCAGAATCCTTTACTCCTCATCAATAGGAAACAAGGAAGATTAAGATCTAACTTCATACCTTGTTTGCGTGCAGGTATACTGAAGGATGCCGACTTAAGTCACCTAGAAGATCTGGGTTCGCCACTTGAATACCTGGTAACTCCCTACGGGGAACACGTACAGCATGAGCAAGAACCTCGACTGATACATCCTCCTCGTCCTCGACATCCAACACTTCAACCCGGATAGGACATATCACTGCCTCCACCAAATGACGAGGTCGTCGATGATGAGCCGTGGCCACGAGGCTCTTCAAAGCCCTCCTCCTCCGTACATTAAGAAGTAGTCCTACGGGAACTACTCGGCTGATCCGGATCTATAATATCTGGACAACAAGTCTCCAAATCACCTCAGAAAGGGTGTGGTAATTTCTTACCTAGAGCTTTTCAACATGCATGCATGCATTATTTTAACATACATCTACAGTAGAGTTAAAAATGCATGACTAATCATTCCTACATTTTAGGAAAATTTTGCCATAGCCCCTTTGTAAATGGGACTATCCACATGCACATAGGCATGGGTAGGTGGCCATTCAGTAGCACACCTATACACAGTCATATACATCCTATATGCATTACATTGAAATAAAAAAATCTTTAAGAGTAGTCTAATTACCAGGATTATTTTTGCTTGTCTACCTTTACTCATATGTCCTCAGATAGGATAAGAAATGATAGTAAAAGGTGCAAATTTGACTGTTTCAAAAGTCAAATTTTTTCACATCATTATGTTCAGCATGGTTTAATACTAACATTTGCTATGTTGAATATTTTTTATCAAGTCATATCAACATGCATATTCACTATTATGTGTCTAAATGCATTTCATGTGATAAGTCATTTTCCAACGGATGGAAACTGGAAAAGAATACATGCATACGTTACCAGGACAATGAAGAACGCTTATACGGTAGCAAATTATGTAGAAAGTTGCCCGAATTCAACAAGTCTGATGAGAAGCTCTCAGATTTCCTTCGTCGCGCAGCTTGAAAATGACTTATGAAAGCAACTTTTGGGCTTTACATAGCCGCGGTTGGCCGTAGGTCCACCTGCGGCACTCCTACATGGGTCCCACACCTCTGACTCGCTCCAGTTAGAGTTGCAAAGGAGGTTTCACAAGCTGAAAAGGCCAAATCAGGAATAAAAGTGCTACGCGATTGAGCGGAATAGCCTAAAATCCTGGTGTTCATGTGTCAAACTCTGGCTCCACATGTTCCACATTGGTATTCACCTGCATACAAGGTATACGATACTAGTGGCCTCAATTTTCACAAATCATGCTCAGCAATACCCCACAAAGGTTCGATGCCGTCAATGAACGCCAGGCAACCCTGACGTATCCCAGGCGGGGGTTACAACGCAAAATCTACGAATTTCGAACATATACGTATCCCCGGCGGGGGTTACAACGCCGAAGTTTCAAGCATCCACATATCCCCGACGGGGGTTACAATGCAATTCAACCATTAATACACAAATCAATGAAGGTCAAGCAACCTTGACGTCATTTCAGCCGATGGCAAGTAAATCCATCAAAGCAATTTATCTGCGTATCCCCGGCGGGGGTTACAACGCAATCTGACCATTGACACACACATAAATAAAAGTCAAACAACCTTGACAATGCACCCATCAGGGATCTATCCGGTGATGCACACATCAACGAAGGTCAGGCAACCCTGACAACAACAGGTTGTTGGCAGTAACTCCGACAGGATGAGGGAATATGTTATACACATCCTCAAACAGACAAAGCTTTATCCCCACAGATCTCTTACACATAAGAGGTACCTCTATGGAATATAAGCCAGTGTCTAGGAATCAAGACTTTAGTGATAGCCCCAACGTCAACATCTTTGGAGACTTGGATCGCATGTCCAAGCCATCACTGATTGTCATCCCAACAGGATTACATGACAATCATGCATCATAAATTTGCATCATTTTGCTGCACATAGCATCATGTTTATTTCATTTGCATTTCAAGTGTCTAGGATTCTTTATCCTATCCATGCTTTGCATTGCATGAATATGATAAAGAGGGGCATCTGTAGACACTCGAAATTTTTTTTCTCGCATAAACTATTACTAACATTACGGGGAGGGCGTAATCGTCTTCTAAGATAACCCTAGAAGACAGCTCACATCCATTCAGGATACCACCAGAAGTTCGGTCTCCATTCCGGATACTACCGGAGGATCAGTTCACAACCCGGACCACACACCGGGAATATCAGTCTCAACCCCGGACCACACACCGGGAACATCATTTCCAACCCTAAAACACACACCAGAAAGATCATTTCCAACCTCGAAGATAACCCCGAGTTTCATCCTTGGCGATAACCCCAAGGAATCTTGTTGCAGTTCCGGCGATAACTCCAGAAATGCTTATTTCAAATACATGCTATCAGCTTCAAGCTCAGACATCCTACCAAGGCACTCATACCTCAGACCCGGAGCTAACCGGAAAGACAGGTTCTCCCACAGATGACCTGGAGGCATTCAAACACTTGCAGTAGTCCAATCTCAGATGTAACCCTGAGTAACGTCTACTTTCAACTCAAACCGGCGATAACCCCGGTGAAGAGTCAAACGTCATCTTACCGCCTCAACGTTCTCTCTCACAAGATGATATCGCAGCATACCAACAAGCAGTCCAATCTCAGATGTAACCCTAAGCAACGTCTACTTTCAACTTAAACCGACGATAACCCCGGCGAAGAGTCAAATGTTATCTTGCCACATCACCTGTGCATTGTCTCGACACTTCAAATACATACATACATATAACTATATCCTTCAAGAACCAGGATATCCAATCCCGAGTGACTATTACGCGTGGCAGTACACCAGATAGAATTTAAAGCTTGAAGACCATGGGCATGGTCCCCTCTTCCTGACTTCGTACAACCTCTAATCCATGTCATTGCGTAACTCTCGACACAAGCGATCCGAAGAAGGTCACATATACCTCATTCGGAAGCTCGGATTGAAGTTCTGTAAGTTTGAGAGGATATTACAGTGCACGAGTGCATTACTACGAGACGACGGGACCCGCGAGGCTCGGATGCACCACGACCAGCCACAGGTGTAACCGCAGCAGCCGCAGGTACACCTGCGGCCATCCATTTATAAATATGAGCCTTGGGATCAGCCATTTGAAAGGGGGGAAGAGAGAGAAAAAGCGAGGAAGCTCTGTCCATTTTACTCTTTACACACCCATATTGAGTGTTTTCCTCAGTTTAAACATCTACTAGCTCATATATAGTTGTACTTTCATCCGGCGGGAGCTGAGTATTTGTCCATATAGAGTCATAGAAGTCTACATTGGCAACCCAGTGTAAGCCTTCTTACATTCTATAAAGCTTTCTTCTCATATTAGCACACACTGTTATACACATTGAGAGTCGTGTAAGTGTGTTTACCCGGACTTCGGTCTGTGGTTTTCATTTCTGTCTGTATATATATACTTATATATATATATATATATATATATATATATATATATATGTATGTATGTATATATTTGAATACGGACTAACATTATCGAGTTATGCATCGATTGAGCTGAGACTTTGGTTTGGAGCGTTTTATGGCTTATATATATATATATATATATATATATATATATATATATATATATATATATATATATAAATCTGTGTCGACTACATCGATGAGCCTAGACTTTAGTGCGGGAGGCGTTTAATTGCTTTTATAAATATATATATATACTTATATATATAAAGCGTGGTCGGGACTACATTCGATGAGCACAGATTTTACATTCGGTCGTTTAATTGCTTATATATATATATATATATATATATATATATATATATATATATACATTACATTCTGTCAAGCTTCAGAGTTTCCTCCGTGGCTTTTACAACTTTCTTTACATTTTGTCTCCTTTAGAGCTCACTTCGTGGCAGTTGATAGCTTTTACAGCTTTATTTACATTCAAGTCCCACCTGGAGTCTACTTGTGGCGGTTGATAGCATTCTTGCTTTATTTACATTTCGATCCCCCATGGAGTTGCTTCGTGGTGGTGATCATATATATATATATATATATATATATATATATATATATATATATATATATACCGCTTTTATATATATAACTACTTACTGCTTTCCATACAAATTGCAGTATCATGTGAGCCTAGGAATCATGTGATCACAGATTCAGTCTACTGAATCTAGATTCGGTTCCCATGATGGACTTTTTCCAGCTATAAACAGCTTGTACATTATTTACAGTGTCTGAATTTCCTTAGATGTCTGTCATGCCCATAAGGAGTTCGGCACTACTGTATATTATTTTCTCACAGATGTTTCACATCTCGAAAATAAAAGCAAACAAGCCGAACATTTAGTAATAAAATAGAAGTATCAAAGGCCTCAATTACTATTGAGCACGGGGTTTGAAAAAACCTTCTTTACAAAACGTCATTGCTATATCTTGCTTAAAACTGAATTTTCTACAAAAAATTCAAATCATATGTATATAGGTGCGAACGAGGCATATCACTACTTCCAGATAATGGCACATTGATCCATACACACGCACATACACATTCATATAACAGTTTCTTTGAGAAGTGGCGGTCACCATGGCAACACGGATGTCGAGGGTGCCTAACACCTTCCCTCCGCATAATCAAGCCCCCGAACCCTTAATGAATCTCGGTTTCACAGACCCGTTTAGCAGTGTCACATCACTGAGTCAATCTGCAAACCTTTTTGGTTGCGTTGGTGCAACCAGTTAAATACACCAACTGGCGACTCTTAAAGTCCAATCGTCGACATTATACAAGTCGGACATTTTTTACTTGTTTTTTTAAACAAATCTCACATTAACATGAAAACACCAAAGAACAAGTAGCGAAAAGGGACACTAAAAAATCCCGAAGTCGACAAACTTGGCTGCAGTGGAAATGCTTGATACCTTGTTCCCTCGACATTTAGTCAAAAGGGAAATCATGGTTAGGAAAAAATTGAAACTAACAGCAAATCACCTTTCACGAGTCAAAAAAATGCAAAGATCAACAAACTTCATCAATAAGCAATTGTTTCCCTGTTGATATTCCACAAAAATCTCAATAATTTCCAAAATCAGGAAGTTTCTGTCAAATTATAGATGGGATCAAATATCATGCTTTCGTTGGGAAAAAATGTAGCTTTCAATCACACCAAATACGAAATACTCCAAGAATACAATACAGCACAAGGTCAACCTGCACAGGGCAATAGTGAACAAACCAAAAAATGGCCCTGATTTGTAGGATATTTGAGTTGAATTGCACGAGGTGAACAAAAAGTTGTCAAATTGGTAGCTCATATGAGTTGTGGATTTAAGGTAGCATAGAATATGGATTCAATCACGTTCATCTTTTCTAAAACATTTGATAGTCCACCTTATTAATCAATTCCTTTCCAACATTTTTTGTTTTGCTGAGGTCCTGGATAATGGCTAAAACCTACTTATGTGAATGTGTCTGGCCACCGATAGACAAGCATTAGATAATTTTTCTCATTAAATAAGGCAATTTTATTACAAAAGGAAAAAAGAATACAAAGCAAGGGAGGACAAGGAGTCCTCCGAAGAGAAACCAGAAGTGGCAAAAACTAGAATAGCTTGCAAATCCCTGCATCTAATACTTCGATATCAAATGCTCCCATTGTTGAACATGAAGAGAGGTAAAGAAGAAATATTCTATCTCATACAAGGTGAATATGAGGATAACAAGCTCGGAAAATCCTAGTGTTCTAAAGAATGACAGAACTCATACAACACTACAAGATTTCCCAATGAAGCTATTCAAATTCAAATAGACAACTACCGGCTCACTAGGTAGCTGCACCACCTACACCTGCCTATGCCTTCTAACAACTATGATTGAATCAACAATGCAAAACTTTTACCTGGTGAACAATACCAGAACTAGGAGGAACGACTAGCATATTCTGGAAGGCATTTGAGCCCCATTTTAGAAAAGTAAACCTTTCATGGTTTCTTTGGAATTCAAGGTCCATGTTTGCCTGCACTGCATTTTTAGTTCTTGCTACGTCAACCTGAACTGAATGATCAATCACAAGGTCCACTGGCACCTGAAACATATATTTAAGATTAGAACTGAGTGAAATAAAACATTGAGTATCATAAGAACTCATAGGTGCAATGTGACATCTCGTCATTTCCCGACATACTCATAAAAAGTTGGGGGTTTGGCAGACATAACAAGACACTGCAATTATTGAATAGAAATATAGAATAGTACATTAGCAGAACAACAACCTAACTAATGCAAAGAGCTACACATTAACAAAGTAAAAGAAGCAAAGGCTTATATAATTAAGACTGAAAGCAATCAATACGTTCAGTCGGAGGTCCATGAGCTCTTTCAAGTAAGAATTTATATATTGTTTGAATTCAGCTAACAGTGTTGTGGCTTCACCCCTCAAAGTGGAGTTCAAGACTACATTGACATTGGGTACTTCCAAATTATCCACCAAAATTGCACCGTTTTGCCTTCAAAAATTTTGGAACTTTGTTATCATTAGATGTTGGGTAGCATATTTAAGTAATATATAGTATATCCAAGTAAAACTTGCATTATGTAAAAGATTACCCAAGTGTCTGGAAATGGTTCTCGAAAACTTGAGGCACCTCCTGTTCACTGAAAAAGTTGAAAAATGGATTCCTAACTATTCCCAATCTCTTTCCCATGAGCTCATCAACCTTTAGGAATTGAATATATCCTCCTTTTGGTATGTATTTTGATGCTTCTCTTGTTGTGTTAGCGTCATTACAATCAAAACCTACAAGCGTATCAAGAACATAAACTGTATCTGATATAGTTCTACAGATGGGCCTGTTCCAACAAGAAGGCAAAAGATTACTTACAAATATAACTATTAGACTGCAATGTTGTCGATTCAAAAAACAAAAGTCATGCAAAATTCTAATTATTCTTTATGTTGTCATATGGAACTAGTAGTAATGTATTACTACACAAAAGAATTTTATTCTAACTTCTGACATGCTTTTATTTGGTTTTTAGTTATGTTCTTACAAATTGAATGAGAGCATTGTATAAAAATAACATAACCTACCTTACTATGTCCTATCTAGGAGAGAATGGGATGACCCCAGCTCGGCTGGTCAGGCCAACAGTCGGTTTGATGCCCACAACAACATTAAAGCTGGCTGGCTGGACAAATGATGGAACCATCAGTCTCAGTCCCCATTGATACTGCCACCATATTTGTTGCTACCGATATGGCTGATCCACTACTTGACCCACAAGGATTTGTTGATAGTACATATGGATTCTGATATGCTATATACCAAGACTTAATTATCTCCCAAAAAAAATAATCTTTTTCTTATTCCAAAATGTAACAAAAAACATATCAAATGTATAATGTTAAACCTTACTTTTCCTTGATTTCCCCTGGCATTCCAACCATTAGGTGCAGCAAGTGAATAAAAATTAGCCCATTCACTCAAGCTAGCCTTCCCCAATATGATAGCACCTACCTTTCTCAATTTCACCACCACTGCAGCATCCTGAGGCACCACAGATCCTAACAAGGGAAATGATCCGGTTGTGGTGTTAAGTTTATCTGCAAAATAGGTACTTCTCAGGCCCTATAATCACTTCAAAAAATCTATAAATTTTACAGAGCTAACAAGTTACATGAACCAATAAACTTATGTAAAGCACCAATATGTTTAATAGTGGCATTTCTAGTAGCTGCAGCGCTGGATTGCAACCCAATATCTTTGCAGAAATTAATTAAATCTTGTATAAAAAACAATAATAAACTCAAATAATTATGGTATGTCCATAGAATTAGAAGAAAACAAAATCTGATCATGTGACAAAGATGTTAATATTAATAAACTAGGAACACCTTTAGTTTCAAAAGTGAAATGCCAAAGTCCTCAACTGATAGTAGGCTGACGAGGATAGCAGTTATTCCAGCCAAACCACAACCTATAAGTCGTATGCAAAGGTCTGCACTTATATTTTGACCAGGACTTTGAACTCCCAATATCAACTGTAGTGACTGTTACATGTGAAAGTATAATTGAGTCATATACAAAGTCAGATACATGGATAATTCACAAATGCAATGTTCAGAGTTAAAAAAATCCTCATTAAAAAGTTTGTACCAACATTCTTGCAGCGTTCAAAAGCATAAAAGCTGATGGAAGAATAAGGAAGATGATGCGCAATTGTAACCAAATTTCCCTTCCAGAAGCCCGAAATCCTTCTTCCGATATAATACGTAAATTATACAAAGGCAGAAAATACCATAAGTTAATGAAGTTTTCGATTATACAAAGGCAGAAAATTATTAGAATACGTACTTTATAAGAAAGCCCTAACCCAACAGCGAAAGCCCTAACCCAGCTTGCCGTCAGCTTCCTGCACCCAGCATCCACCGAATCTCGATTCTCCACAGAAACCACAGAAGGGTTTATGCACAAATTTTTGCGAGCAGAAAGGCCCAGAGCCAGCGTCAAAATTACCGTCTAACTAGGTAAGAGATTCATCTGGGGCATGCTTGGAATCTTCTTTGGAGAGGGAGACTGAAACCTTGATGGTAGAGGCACTGAAACCGTAGTAAAAAATTCCTATTAAGCTTCGAAGAAGGAGAAAGGAGTCGTGGATTTGCGAGAGAGTTGGGGAAGTCATGAAGTTGAGAGAGAGAGAGTCGGGAAGTCATAGAAGAGAGAAAGTACAGAGATATGAGAGAGAAGAAAATAGATGTAAAGCTTGTTTTAATTTCAAATTTTCACTTCCGTGTTTTTTTTTTGTCCGTGTTTTTTACATAAATAATGTTTTTTTTAAAAACGTTATCTATTTAAAACAAAAAATTACCCTTATAAATATATAATATTTTTTCATATGTATCTACAACGTTTTGTTAAAAAAACGTTATAAAAAAAATACCACAGCATTTTTTATAAAAATATCATCTTTTAAGTGTTGTATTTTTATGATTTTGTACTAGTGATTTATGACAAACCATTTTTATCACTTATCCACGCATCTAATTAGTAACGCACTATTATCTCGTCATATAAAATTGGTATTTATGACAATACAAATTGTCATAAATTATTTTTTTTTTCGTCTTTAATAAACTTCCTTCCAAAATTTTTCAGAAAAATTTTTCCTCCTAATAAAATTGTGACGATATTACGTTCTTTGTGACTAAATATAAGAATTTATGACGAACCATTTTTGTCACTTATCTAATTAGTGACGCACTATTATCTCGTCATATAAAATTAGTAGTTATGACAATACAAATTGTCATAAATTATTATTTTTTTCGTCTTTAAAAAATTTACCTCCAAAGTTTTGCCACCAAATAAAATTGTGACGGATTTGTATTTGGCGTCACTAAATGTGAACATTAGTGACTAAATTTTACAAATAATTAATGACAATCTATTATGTTATCATTGAAAGAAATATTTTGTGACAATAAATATTGTCATCAATTATTACAAAAATGTCACTAAAAGGTTTCCTCCAAAATTTTGGTACGAAATTCTACCTCCAAAATAACTTGTGACGAAATTTTGTTAATCGTCATCAAATGTGTAAATTAGTGACCATATAAATGATTAATAGTAACAAAAGTAAAATTCGTCACAAAAGCAAAAATTTTAGTGACGATTATGAATTTCGTAATTATTAATTAACAAATTGTGACAAAATCTTGTGCGTGGCAAAAAAATTCGTCATAAAATGTGTGATTTCTTGTAGTGCTTACTATAATAATATCCCTTACCTTAGAAGAAAAACTGGATACTGAAATAGTGTGGTAGTAGACTTCTCTTCTTCTTTCTCTCTATAATTTCTCTCTATAATAATTGCTCTATAGCTTTAGTGAATTGGTGAGAAATGAAGGAAGAATGAGCTTCTATTTATAGGAAAATATAGTTTCGATAATTGCATATTGTGGGGCTCGAAATATTACAGTATAATATCTCCCTCTTTTTCTTCATTTTTAATTTAGTCCTGTAAGTATTATCAAACTTGCACCACTTCCCCTAATAGTAAATCATGTGAATCAATAGTTCTAGACATGTGAAAATACGAATTACACTATAGTACCTCCATATACACCTCCATTTTTAACTTAATCATGCAAGTATTATCAATCTTGCACCAACTCCCCTAATAGTAAAGAATATGAACCAATAGTACACACATGTGAACAAATAGTTATATAAACATGTGAATTAGTAGCAATTAATTGCTTATTTATCCGATTAATCACCCTATTTATTAATATAACCCCTAGACATCAATTATCATCGAAATAAATGTCGATTTTCACTAACACTAATAATTCCAACACAATGGAACTATCAATTTCATCTTTAATCAACACGAACTTATTAATCATTAATATTATAACTCACGATATTTAACAAACCGTGTCGTTTCGAGGAAAGGGGCTTTCCAATAAGGATTTCTCTTTATTGGCGCGCAACTAGGTGACCAAACCTCTCTTTGACAGAACTTCTAGACATTGTCAATATTATAAATAATAATATGAATAACTTTGTCGTCTCAATTATTGATTTAATAATATAAAAAATATTGACAATAATTGAATCAAACTGAGTGACTTCTCACGTAAGCATTAATAATCAATACTGTGTGCTACTATGCAACCACGCGTATTTTACCACTGATTATTTTATGACAACACATATCACCCTTAACTTTAAACTTTTATCAATTTAACTATTTACCAAAATAAAAAAATTGAATACTTTTATTTCATAAAATTCGGGGTCTTACAATAATCATACCAAGTCCATCTATGCATGTAAGCCAAAGATGACTTTCATCATAATATAAGCATGTAATAATTCAATAAAACAAGTTCAAGAATAAATTTTAAAGATTTATAAGTTAATTTATCACGAACTCGATAGCGTCAAATTATCAACATGATCTTTGCTTTGTGGAGTAAAATTCAAGAATGCTTAGAAGAATATTTCTATGAAAAGATACTGGATGAAGCGCAAATATCCAGGATATTCCATTAATTTCATGGAGTATAGAAGCCAAAACTTTAACTAACTGAGTATAATAGAATATATGAAATTGCAAATGGATTTTCGTCCGCCATGTGGTAATCCACGTAGACAGATCATTTTCATAATTTAATAAGGAATGAATAAAAAGGATCATTCACCATGCATGTGGTAATCCACATAGACAGGTTATTCCAACAGAATAATAAAGAATGGAATAACAAAAGAATTTACCATGCATGCGTTAGACCGCACAGACAGGTTATTCCCAACTGAATAATAAAGAATGGAACCAGGTCATACGTAATCTGCATAGACAGGATATTCCAACAGAATAATAAAAAATAGAATAACAACAGAATTCACCATGCATGCGATAGACCGCACAGACAGGTTATTCCAACAGAATAATAAAGAATGGAACTAGGTCTTGCGTAATCCGCACAGACAGGATATTCCAACAGAATAATAAAGAATGGAATAACAACTGAATTCACCATGCATGCGATAGACTGCACAGACAGGTTATTCCAATAGAATAATAAATAATGGAACTAGGTCATGCGTAACGCACAGATAGGATATTCTGACAGAATAATAAAGAGTGGAATAATAGAAGAATTTCACCGTGTATGCGATTGACTTAGCATAGGCGAGTTATTCCAACATAATAATAAAGAATGGAATAATGAAGAATTTTACCATGTATGCGGTACTTGGCATGAGGACAGAGTTATTCAACATAATAATAAAGAATGGAATAACAGAAGCTCTCTTCATGAATACGAAAGAAATAATACCCCTTACCTTAGAATAAAACTGGATACTGGAATAATGAGGTAGCAGACTTATCTTCTTCTTTCTCTCTATAATTTCTCTCTCTAGAGTTTCAGTGAATTCGTAAGAAATAATGAAGGAATGAACTTCTATTTATAGGAGAATGGACTGAATAGTAACTAATTCATGAACGGTCCAAATTGAATTACTTTTAAACGGACGATCCATATTGATTCACTATTAAAACTTAAAGCAACGGTCCATACTGATTCACTATTAAAACTTAAAGCAACGGTCCATACTGATTCATTATTAAAACTTTAAACCAGCGATCCATATTGATTTACTATTAAAACTTTAAACTAACGATCCATATTGATTTACTATTATAATTTCAACCAACGGTCTAAAGTGTCCCAAATACCCTAGTGAACAATACTAGAGTGAATAGTAATCGGGTGAATAGTGTAACGATCGAGAAATTTATAATTTAATTTAAATATTTATGGAATTAAATAAATATTTTAAATAATTTATTTGTTAAGGAAAATAAAGATTTGATGAATTGTGATGAATTAATTTAGTAACTAAATTAATTAATGTTAATTGAATTGAATACTAATAATTTTATTTGAAGGATTTAATTTAAGGAAATAATTAAAATCAATTGCTTAATATTTAAGAAAATAATTAAATTAAGTGAATTATTTAATATTAAATGAATAAATTAAATAAGGTGATGCTTATAATTTATTAATTAAATTAGATATATAATTATTTAATTATTTACTATAAGCATAATTGTAATAAGAATATATTAATTATAATTATAAGTTATTTAAATTAGCTAAATAAAGGTGTGACAAGAAGTAACTATATAATGTAAATAATATAATAATAATTTGATTTGGGGGAGTTTTGATTAGCCAAACAAGGCCTTATGGCCTTTGGCATTATTCAACTGACGTCTTTTGTTTTTCTTTAACAGATGAATACGTGGGAGAGTTAAGCCATATTAGTGTTGTCCGCGTCTTATTTTCTAAGGCTTCATAACATAGAGTTGCAGAGAAGAAGAAAACACAGGGTATTGAGAGTGAGAAATTGAGAGAGAATTCTCTGAGGTTTCAAGAGGAAGGAGAGGATTGCTATCAATTGCTTCCATAAACAAGGATTAAGGTATATTAGAGTTCTAAAATTTGTGTTTTTGAGTTCTCTGTGGAAATTTTCTATAACTTATTAAGTCGCGTGAATGATGGTTTGTATATATGCACTTATAGGTTTGCAAATTTGGTTAATTATCATGTATACTTGTTATTTGGTATCAAATTTATTAGAAATTGGGTGTAGGAAGAAAAAGAAAATCACAGTGTTCGTGTTCTTATAGTATGGCCTTAGAAAGTACTAAATTTCTTGTCCAATGTGTGTAGTAATCTGTGAATTGATGCTTGTATCTGGTAGTTCATTGAGACACGAACATAACATAATTTGAATGGAAGGATTTGGTCAAATAATGAATTCACAGTGATGATTTTTGGGATAGACTATCAAAAATGGAGTTTTATATGAAAAACATGAAAATTGAGAAATTAAAATAGTTTTAGTTGTTATTAAATTGTGTTAAGTGGTTGAATATGTTAGCAATCATATTTATGATAGTTGTATATTTATTTTACGTGTTGTTATCACCGTTTGATGGGTGAAATTTGTGTTTGTTGGGCTAAAGTCGGCTACTGTTCATCAACCGTCTTTGCATCATGCGCGGCACCAGAACCGCAATTTGCTTTGGCAATGCTTGAGCCAAAAAAATGAGGTGCGCTTGTTTTTGCGGTCGAGGCATAGTGGACTTGTGTTAGTTTAGCATGCATGTTAATGATGTTAAAACATGATATAAACTACAATAACAGTTTGACATGTGTTATAATACAAAGTATAAAAGATTTTGAAGTGATTGTTAATTGAGTTATATAATGAAACTAAAAGTGATGTTTTTAAAAGTTAGAGATGAACAATTGAGTTGTGTTGGCTCGTAATAAGATTTCAGATTCATTAAGTATGTTAACCAACGTGGTTAGGTGCTAAGTTAGGGTTGACCTAAATGATGGGTTAAAACCCATAAAGCTAATATTCATATAATTGATTGTTGTTGCGATTTCGATGATTTATATAGGGTAATTGGAGATTATTTTCATTTGTGTAGCTTACAATCAAGGCAAGTTTTCAAGCTCTACCTTGTTATTATTGAGCAAGTTTCTAAAACCTTACTCTTTATATTGAGCAAACTTTATAACTTCATTCTTTTGATAATAAATGCAAGTTCTTAAATTTTATTGAGCAATATTATTGAATCTATCCTTATGTTCGATTGAATAAGCTCTCGTAACCTAATTCGTTACCTTTAGCGAGTTTTACTTTTCTTAACCTTGATATTGTTGTTCAAAGCACATATTATTCTAACACATCGATTCAACTGAGATTATTCTAACTCTTTTGGTTATAGCACTTTGCATGTTTATCATGTCTATTCAATTATATATTGTTGATATCAGATCTTAGACCTTGATAGCCTTGTTCAGTTATACATTCTTGTATTAAACCTTTATTGATGGAAATTGAATAGTGTTCTTAAATTCTAGAAACACTAATAAGCTAGTTCCAAACTAAACTTTCTTTAGTGCGGAAATTCTAAATTCAAACTGAGACGAACAACCCTAACATAGGGGATTTTGTACGTGTAACGTTTAGATGTTTGTGCACAATACATGATACAAATGGATGATCCCCCTAAGTACGTTAAGAAGAGTCTGTATAGTTTAACAACTGTTAAGGTTAAGGTAATAATACCTAAATATCGGAGATATAGTTCGTGGTATTAAGACCCTCAGATAATTGAAGTTCGAACTTGTTTTCTATTTTGATTTGTAGAACAAGTTCCTTATTGTTCAGCTTTCATTGTTCACTCTCATGTTACTATCATTGTTACTTTCTATATTAGTGAGTATTTATTTGCTCACTCTTGCAATTAACACTACAGCTAAAGTGGAGAAAATGGATGAGCCGTCTACTAGCAAAGGAAAGGGCAAATTGTCCAAGTGCTGAAGACATATGAGAAATTATTTAAATATTTTATGTTTCAAGACTTGTTTTATTTTAAGTTGTATTTCGCAAACTGATGTAATAATTTTAAGGTTAGATTACCTGGGATTGTTTTTGAGATGATGATGTAACCCTGTAATGGGAAAGATAATTGTTTAAGTTATTTAAATTACGTCTTTATCCTTTGATTATGGGTAGTTAGATGTAATAGTTTTGATAAGTGAGCACCAAATCCTGTGGGAATGAAGTACCTGGATTTGGGGGTGTCACAAATAATAACCCATGAATAGTAACCCATGAATAGTACTTTGACACAAAAAGTGTCCCAAATACCCGAGTGAATAATACTAGAGTGAATAGTACTCGGGTGAATAGTACTCCGACACGAAAAGTGTCCCAAATACACGAGTGAATAATACTAGAGTGAATAGTAATCGGGTGAATAGTAACCCGTGAATAGTACTCCGACACAAAAAGTGCCCTGAATACCCGATTGAACAATACAACCTCCAGACATCAATTATTATCGAAATAAATGTCAATTTCCACTAACACCAATAATCCCAACACAATGGAACTATCAAATTCATCTTTAATCAACACGAACTTATACATAATTAATATTATAACTCACAATATTTAACAACCAGGTTGTTCCCAGAAAAAAGGGGGCTTTCTGATAAGGATTTCTCCTTATTGACGCGCAATTAGGTGACCAAACCTCTCATTGACAGAACTTCTAGACATTGTAAATATTGCAATTTAATAATATGAATAACTTTGTCATCTCAATTATTGATTTAATAATATAACATATTATACAGATGATACTGTGACAATAATTGAATCAATAATATGAGAGATATGATGCAACAATTACTGTAGCAATAATTAAGTATAACTGAGTGACTTCTCACGTAAGCATCAATAACCAATACCGTGCGCTACTATACAACCACGCATATTTTACCACCGATTATTTTATGACAACTTGCTTACTTTGAAAATTTTTCAAATGTCACCCTTAACTTTAACCTTTATCAATTTAACCATTTACCAAAATAGAAAAATTGAATACTTTTATTTCATAAAATTCGCGGTCTCACAATCTCCCCTTCTTATGAAATTTTTCCCTCAAAATTTACGTACGTACCTGGTATTCGAAGAGATGAGAATACCTTGCTTCCTTTTCGGATTGCACCTTCCCGGTTATTTCCTCTCTATCATGATTTTCCCATTTCTCATCTCATGTATTTCAAATATCATTCTAGAACATAGTTTCAAAATAAGGGTTAATGGACATATCACATATCATCCCTATACTCTGACTGACCAATCAAATACCAAATAAACTTAGGTAGGTCATACTAGCGAAGGAATTACCCGACTCTCCCCTCCTAGTTCAAGTCTCACATCTCAGCTAGGGATCATATCCCTAAGCTTTGATACCAACTGTGACCCACATCCAAGACTTGGATAGCATCTCACAATGAAACCTATCAATTTTCCACCATTACTCGCGGCGTCCCCAACGAAAAGTCTGGCTTCGGTGCATCCCAAGACTTGGAAGTCACCAGATAAAGGCTTAGGGCTCTTTTCTATGGCTTTGATACCAACTGTGACGCCCCCAAAATAGGTATACATCACCCATCTTGGGTCGCCAGATACACACTACATAAATCAACTACAAATTTAATTATACAACAGTCGTGTAAAAATACGACAAAACATAGCTGAGAGTTTAAACATGAATATTGCCTTCTAGACAATATCCACTCTCAAATAGAGTCCTCATTACATTTATTGTCACACTATTTTATAGAATAGTGAGGACTACTAATACACCATCTCGGACCATTACTCTGTTCCCCGACTAGTCCCGGCTACGTTCTCATTTCCTGAAAAGAACAATGAAAGCAAAAGGGTGAGCTCAACTAACCCATTATAAAATATTATGACTAAGATAATGCAGAATAAAATATCATTAGTCTTCAACAATGTTAAACTGATAAAATATCATAGACATCAAGTTTAACTGTAGCGGAATAAATAATCCATTAGAAGAGTCAAGTAGAGCATGATATCTACTAACTTCTATGATTTAAAATATTTTCATCAATTTTTATCGCTGAGACTCAGCTTAATAAATAAACCACATCATCGAATCATCCCTGCACTATGGGCCAAGGATATTCATTAAATCATCAATGGTCATGACTATACTTAGAATAATCCTCGGTCATAATCATACCAAAAGCGTCCATCAACGCACTACAAAGCCACCGAGGATTTTTACCACATCATTTATAACATTACAGGTCATGATTATACCGAATGATCCCCGGTCATAATCATACCAAGTCCATCTATGCGCGTAAGCCAAAGATGACTTTCATCACAATATAAGCATGAGAATGATGACAATGACATAATAATTCAATAAAACAAGTTTAAGAACAAATTTTAAAGATTTATAAGTTAATTTATCCTGAACTCAATAACGTCCAAATTGTCAACATGATACTGCTTTGTGGAGTAAAATTCAAGAATGCTTAGAAGAAAATTTTCATGAAAAGATACTGGATGAAGCACAAATATCCAGGATATTCCACTAATTTCATGGAGTATAGAAGCCAAAACTTTAACCAACTTATTATAATAGAATATATGAAACTGCAAATGGATTTTAGCCCACTATGCGGTAATCCACGTAGACAGATCATTTCCACAATTTAATAAGGAATGAATACAAAGGATCATTCACCATGCATGTGGTAATCCACATAGAAAGGTTATTCCAACATAATAATAAAGAATGGAATAATAGAAGAATTCACCATGCATACGTTAGACTGTATAGATAGGTTATTCCTAACAGAATAATAAAGAATGGAACCAGATCATGCTAATCCGCACAGACAGGATATTCTAACAGAATAATAAAAAATGGAATAACAGAATTCACCATGCATGCGATAGACCACACAGATAGGTTATTCCAATATAATAATAAAGAATCGAACCAGGTCTTGCGTAATCCGCACATACAGGATATTCCAACAGAATAATGTGATATCTGGCGACTCAGAATGGGTCGTGTGGACCTATTTTGGGGGCATCACAAATGGTATCAGAGCTTAGGGATATGGTCGCTGGCGGAGATAAGAGTCTAGAACTAGGAGGGGAGAGACGAGTTATATACTTTGCTATTGTGTGACTTACCTAAGCTGAAATTATTTACTTGATAAGTTGACAAATTGTGATATGTCAATTAACCTTTATTTTGAAGATGTATTCTAGAATGATATCTGAAATATATGAGACGAGCAATGGGAAAATCATGATACAGAGGAAATAACCAGGAAGGTACAATCTAAAAAGAAAGCAATGTATTCTCATCTCTTCGAACTACCAGGTACGTAAATTTCGAGGGCGAAATTTCATAAGGAGGGGAGATTGTGAGATCCCAAATTTTATGAAATAAAAGTATTTAATTTTTCTATTTTGGTAAATAGTTAAATTGATAAAAGTTTAAAGTTAAGGGTCATATTTGAAAATTTTTCAAATTAAGTAAGATGTCATAAAATAACCGGTAGTAAAAGTACAGTAATACGCGTGGTTGCATAGTAGCACACGGTATTGATTATTGATGGTTATGTGAGAAGTCACTCAGTTATACTCAATTATTGCTATAATTATTGTTTCATCATATCTCTCATATTATTGATCCAATTATTGTCACAGTATCATCTGCATAATATTTTATATATTATTAAATCAATAATTGAGACGACAAAGTTATTCATATTATTATTTGCAATATTGACAATGTCTAGAAGTTCTGTCAATGAGAGGTTTGGTCACCGAATTGCGCTCCAATAAGGAGAATTCCTTATCGGAAAGCCTCATCTTTCCCGGGAACGACCTAGTTGTTAAATATTATGAGTTATAATATTAATGATGAATAAGTTCATGCTGATTAATGATGAAATTTATAGTTCCATTGTGTTGAAATTATTAGTGTTAGTGGAAATCGACATTTATTTCGATAATAATTGATGTCTAGAGGTTATATTGACCAATCGGGTAATTAACCGGATAAATGAGCAATTAATTGCTATTAATTCACATGATTATAACTATTTGTTCACATGTGTGTACTATTGAATCACATTTCTTTACTATTAGGGGAGTTGGTGAAAGTTTGATAATACTTGCATGACTAAATTAAAAATGAAGAAAAATATGAAGGTATTATACTGTAATATTTTGAGCCCCAAAATATGCAATTATGGAAACTATATTTTTCTATAAATAGAAGTTCATTTCTTCATTATTTTTCACCAATTCACTAAAGCTATAGAGCAATTATTATAGAGAGAAAGAAGAAGAGAAGTCTGCTACCTCACAATTCTAGTATCCAATTTTCTTCTGAGGTAAGAGATATTATTATTATAGTAAGGGATATTATTATTATAGTAAGGGATATTATTATAGTAAGGGGTATTATTCTTTCGTATTCATGAAGAGAGTTATTTTCTTTCAATACTCGTAAGGGTTGTTGTGACACCCCCAAAATAGGTATACATCACCCATTTTGAGTCGTCAATAACATAGTACAGAAACAATTATAACTTTATTAATACAACATATAAACTGTGAGTTTAAATACAAATATTGTCATCTAGACAATATTCACACCCAAATAAGTCCTCATTACAATTATTGATTCATTATTTTACAAAAATAGTGAGGACTACTAAAACAACTTTCTAGAACCTTCAATCCATACCCCGACTAGTACTCGCTACATTCTCGCCTCTTGAGAAAAAAAATGGAACAACAAGGAAAAGGGTGAGCTCAACTAGCCCAGTAAAGAATATTATGACTAAGATAACATAGAACAAATTATCGTTAGTCTTCAACAGGGAAAAATCTGATAGAATATATTAGACAACAAGTTTCAGATCAATATTCGCAGCGGAAATAATAATTCATAGAAGAGTTACGTAGAGAATGAAATCTACTATAATCTATGAATTTAAAAGTTCGTCATCATTATTTTATCCCTGTAACATCAATCAATATTCATCTTGAATCAAACATTCATCTTTGCACTACAGGCCAAAGATATTCATCAGTCGGTCATGTTCATCTCAACACCTGTACATCTTTGCACTACGGGCCAAAGATATTCATAATAAAATCAACCATCTTTGCACTACAGGCCAAATATATTCAGTAATGTCATCATTTAGGACTGAGGATGATGAAAAACATTTTAGAGAACGAATCTAGTGAGACAAAAGGACAAATATTAGGGATTCTTATTTCGATTGATCCAAATTCAATAATTCTCCATAATAACCAAGTGTGAAGTAGAATAAAGATCAAAACATGGATACAATCAAAGATAGTAGCCAAAATAGACATCTTGGACAAAAAGGAAAATTTTATTTTTTGATGAACAGTTCCGTATTCGTGAATAGTGTCGTATACGTGAATAGTAACCCCGACACAAAAAGTTCGAAATTTGATTAAAAAGTTCACCAATATTTTGGCATAATGATATTGAAGAAAATAATATCATTCATGAAGAAAATAATATCCCTTACCTCGGAAAAGCGATTTACTTATTTGGAATCTTGGATATAGTCTTTGAAGGAACTTGCGATATAGCAACACTCAAAATATCAAAATACTCACAAGAATACGCTCGATAATATAGAGAGAGAAAGAGAGAAAGCTTATGTTTCTGGTATGATTTTCAATTCTAACTTAGCCCTCTATTTATAGGAAAATGTTAGCACGCCGAAGCAGACTTGACCTGCTACCTGATGGCTTTACGTGCTACTATTGCCACCCACCACATTTGAAATAAAATTCAGCACATTTCTTCACCAACCACAAGTGGGGCCCACTCAATTCTAGAATTTTCCACCAAAATCATTTATAACCCTAATTTCCGAAGTAGTCACCTCTTAAAATTCATAACAAATCATTCGTTTATTTTTAATGGTTCAAAATTTGTGGACATATACCCAACTTATATATGTATAACATATCCAAAAATCACAACGATCCAACGGTCAGATTAAAAATTATAACTCACGCAATATATCGTAAAAACACTGATTTGATTTTTTTTAATACCTCCATTCCGACAAAAATACAGATAAAACACCTCAACATTAACTCCTTCAATTATAATCACATAAAATAAATAAATCCATCATTTATATAAAATAAATATTTTCTTATCATATAAATCAATAATTAATTATTCACAAATAATATTACAGAATCACAATTATGACAACCAGGCCGTTCCCAGGAAAGAGGGGGCTTTCCAATAAGGATTTCTCCTTACTGGCATGCAATTAGATGACCAAACCTCTCCTTAGACAGAACTTTCTAGACATTGCCAATAATATTATCTAATAATATTATTCAAATAATATGAATTATTGAGCTGATAATGAAAATACTGTGCAGTGACAATTATTGAAACAACAATAATATAAACTATCAACATAACAATTATTGAATCAATAAAATAAAATATTTTTAACGATAATTCTTGTAACAATTATTGAGTAGTGCCTTCTTACGTAAGGATCAATAATTCAAAATAATGTGCAATCTAGCGTCTTCTTTCATGCGACCATGCATATTATTATGTATTTTAACCCATAGGGTATTCTAACAAAGGTTAATAAAGCTTGAACGATTAGCTTTTTTGTAACAACTCAAATTTTTATTTTCTTCATCCGATGAGTTATTACATTATGGGGCCCACAAATGATCTGCTGCCAGTTATACGAATATTCCCCGAGCAAGAATATTCCAAAACCAAATGAATATTCCCTTCAAAATGAATATTTTATAACCACTTGCTTATTTTGTAAAATTTGCACATTTCACCCATAACCAAAGTATTATATCAAATTAATTCCTTATTATTTCAAGATAATAAATAGAGAAAATTTAATTTTATTCATAATAAGTTGGGGTCTTACAGTTGTTATTCCATTCTTTTTATTATGTTGGAATAACTTTGCATCATGCAATCTACCGCATACGTGGTGAAATTCTTACATTATTCCATTCTTTATTATTACGTTGGAATAACTCGCCTACATCTTGATCTATCGCATACCGTGAATTCTGTTGTTATTCCATTCTTTATTATTCTATTGGAATATCCTGTCTGTGTGGATTACGCATGACCTGGTTCCATTATTTATTATTCTATTGGAACATCCTGTCTTTGCGGATTACGCATGACCTGATTCCATTCTTTATTATTCTGTTGGGAATAACCTGTCTGTGCGGTCTATCGCATGCATGGTGAATTCTTCTGTTATTCCATTCTTTATTATTCTGTTGGAATTGTTGACTTATGTCACACTCCATGTTTTGATGATGACCATATCTATTAACTAACCATGTTATATAACATTTCAGGAACATCAAGGAAGAAGGTCCAAAGTCAAGATGTCTTTGAAGAAAGAAAAGCTAATTTGAATCCTAGGAATATATGTAAATCTTAGCATGTATTACTTTCCAAAATAAGGCTCTAGGACATGTGCAATGCATTTATACTCGCATTCATATTTGATGTCACATGTTAATTAACTAGCTCATAATATGCATGGCCAGAATTGCTCACATAAGGAATCAAATCTTGTTAAACATTCATATACGGTAGAGCAAGAAATGGGGTAAACATATTACCATAAGTTATGCTTCATAATATTATCCCACGATTCAAGGAATCTAATTGGGTGTCTCCAACGGTCCATTATAGGGTAAGATATATGGACACCGGCCAACAAATATTATATGGTAAGCTCAAAACATGACATCATAGATCATGCTTCATAAATCATGCTGCACAAATTATCCGACATAAATCAAGGGTCTTAAATCTAGGAAATTATTTAAGGTAACTAGTTGATTGAATAAATTACCATATAGCAGGAATTATGTACCATAATCTTGTCTCATGACTTGAGAAATCTCATTGATTGTATCTAACGGTCCAAAGTATGTTAAGAAAAAATGGAAACCTTCCTGCAAATGGTTATGATAATATAAAGTGTTGACTTCCTGTATTATAGAAATTGGGATGGTAGAAATCTGCAACAGACCTATCTCCCATGTAATGGAAATCAATTAGCCTTAAATTATGGATAGCGTGATATCTCAGAAAATGGAATCTCGGTGATGGAAATCAAACTGAGTATATCATGATAGACTGCAAGATTTGTGCTAAGTGTTTTAAACGTGCATATCACAGCAACAAATCTTGGCAACAGAAATATTCTAGAAATGCTCTATATAAACTGAATTCCTTAACATTATCAAATACGAAAAACATTTATAGTATCTGATACGCATACAAAGTTACAAAAGTGTTTTCACCGTGATTGATATTGATTGCTTTAAGAATAGAGGTTCAGCTACGAAGATCATATAGACCATATTCTGGTAATATTCTTCTTGCATATCATTTCATTTCATACTAGAGCCTTGAGTTGGTAAGTGATATATTGCTTGATCATTAGACCTCTAGTGTGTATTTTGGTTTTCCTTATCTCAATCAATATTCTATTGTATGTAATCCTGTTTGGGTTGATAATTCATTACAGTCAAGTTTGAGGAAAGCATAGGTGCTTAAGAGTGCATAGGTGTACTGTAAGACCCCAACTTATTATGAATAAAATTAAATTTTCTCTACTTATTATCTTGAAATAATTGGGAGTTAATTTGATATAATACTTTGGTTATGGATGAAATGTGCAAATTTTACAAAATAAGCAAGTGGTTATAAAATATTCATTTTTTTCGGTGAATATTCGTTTGGTCGTGGAATATTCTTGTTGTCGGGAAATATTCGTACGACGGAGCAGCCATTTGTGGGCCCCATAACGGATAATGGTCGGATGAAGGAAAACGACAAAGTATGAGTTTTTTATAAATACTTGGCGTAGTTATTCACAATTAACATTGTTAGAATACACAGTGGTTAAAATACGATAATATGTGTGGTTGTCAGATAAAGAATAACACAATGTATTACCTGATATTTTTAAATTATTGATCCTTACGTAAGAAGACACTACTCAATTATTGTTATAGTAGTTACTGTTCAATATTTTATTTTATTGATTCAATAATTGCTGCGTTGATATTTTATATTATTATTGTTTCAATAATTGTCACTGCACATTATTTCTCATTATCAGATCAATAATTCATATTATTTGAATAATATTAATAGATAACATTATTGGTAATGTCTAGAAAGTTACATCGAGGAGAGGTTAGGTCATCTAATTAGCGCTTGAGAAGGAGAAATCCTTATTAGAAAGCCCCCTCTTTCCTGGGAACGACCTGGTTGCCATAATTGTGATTCTGTAATATTATTTGTGAATAATTAATTATTGATTTATATGATAAGGAAATATTTATTTTATATAAATGATGGATTTATTTATTTTACGTGGTTATAATTGAAGGAGTTAATGTTGAGGTGTTTTATACGTATTTGCAGCCGGAATGGAGGTATTAAAAATCAAATCAAGTATTTTTTGCGATATATTGCGTGAGTTATAATTTTTAATCGTAGTTGGATCGTTGTGATTTTTGGATATGTTATACATATATAAGTTGGGTATATGTCCACAAATTTTGAACCGTTAAAAATGAACGAATGATTTGTTATGAATTTTAAGAGGTGACTGCTTCGAAAATTAGGGTTATAAATAATTTTGGTGGAAAATTCTAGAATTGAGTGGGCCCTACTTGTGGTTGGTAAAAAATGTGCTGAATTTTATTTCAAATATGGTGGGTGGCAATAGTAGCGAGTAAAGCCATCGTGTAGCGAGTCAAAGTCTGCCTTGATTGGGCTAACATTTTCCTATAAATAGAGGGCTAAGTTAGAATTGAAAATCACACCAGAAACAAAGTTTTCTCTCTTTCTCTCTCTATATTATTGAGTGTATTTTGTGAGTATTTAGATACTTTGAGAGTTGCTGTTCAGTACAAGTTTCATTCAGCATCACTTCCGACCTTTCCTTCCGAAGTACTAATTCTTTGAGGTAAGGGATGTTATTTTCTTTCGAAATGATATTATTTTCTTCAATATCATTATGCCAAAATATTGGTGAACTTTCTAATCAAATTTGGAACTTGTTGTGTTGGGGTTACTATTCACGTATACGGCACTATTCACGAATACGACACTATTCACTGAAAAATGAAAATTTTCCTTTTTGTCCAAGATGTCTATTTTGGCTACTATTTTGATTGTATCCATGTTTTGAGCGTTATTTTTGAATTCTAGTTCACACTTGGTTATTATGGAGTATTATTGAATTTGGATAAACCAAAATACGAGTCCCTAATATTTGTTCTTCTGTCTTATTGGATTCGTTCTCTAAAAAGTTTTTCATCATCCTCAGTCCTTAATGGTGATACTTGATGAATATCTTTGGCCTGTAGTGCAACGATGTATGATTACCTGATGAATATCTTTGGCCCGTAGTGCAAAGATGAACAGGTGTTGAGATGAACATGACCAACTGGTGATACAAATGAATATCTTTGGCTTGCAATGCAAAGATTAATATCTGATGTAAAGATGTATATTGATTGATGTTGCATGGATAAAATGTTGGGACCACCAGATATCTGGGGAAAGCCTGATCCGATTAAGGCAGAGACATGGGTCAAGCAGATGACCAAAATATTCGATGTCTTGGGATGCACGGAGGAACAGAAGGTTCCATTCGCCACCTTTATGTTTCGTGGTGAAGCTGATTACTGGTGGGAATCTTTGAAGCGTACCCAGCCAGGCGCACTTAACATGTCTTGTGAAAGATTTCAGAAACTATTCAGTGATAAGTACTTTCCTGAAAGTATTCGTCATATGAAGGAGGTAGAGTTTATTAGACTAGAACAGAACAACATGACGGTGTCTCAGTACGAGGCAAAGTTCGCGGAGTTATCCAGGTTTGCACCTCATTTGGTAGAAAATGAGGAACGTATGACACAGATGTTTCTGAGAGGTCTAAAACCCGAGATTTGGCAGTATCTTATATCTCATAAATTTTCTTTATATTCAGATGTTGTAAACAGGGCTCAATTATTAGAGCGTGATAATGAGTATGTTCAATGGGGACCACAACCTGTGGTCAAACCCGTGTGGCCGGTCATCGTGAGCGATGATAACCAGCGAGGAGGGAAGAATACGGACAAAAGTGTAACCACTCGGGTGGTCATTGTGGCCATGACAATAAAAGAGGAGAGTCAAGTGGAAATTTCAAAAAGAGGAGATTCAACAATGATGGGAAGACATCACCAGCAGCACCAACACCAACAACAAATTCTAGGGGAGGAGAACGACCTCCAGTCAGATGCTACAGATGTGGAGAGGAGGGGCAAATAAGTCCAAACTGTTCACAGCCTTCCAAGGTGTGTTTCAGTTGTGGAAAAGATGGTCATATAGCCCGATTTTATCCGGTAGCGAAGTCAAGTAGTCCAGCTGGGACGGCAGCACCAAAGGCAACTACGGACAAAACAAAGTCGGTGGTTCAAGGAGGGGCGTTTATCATGACTGGCCAAAACGCGAGAAACCCGAACGAGGTGATCACGGGTAAGCTAATCTTGAATTCTTGCAAAGTTTATACCTTACTAGGTACCGGTTCTACCCATTCTTTTATCTCTCCTGTTTGTGCTCAACGTTTAAACTTGACTCCGGAGAAATTAGTCTTTAACTTGTCTGTTGAAACTCCGTTGGGTGAAACCTTTGTTACATCTACAGTTTATAAATCTTGCTTGATCCAAGTTGGCACAATCACATTACCTGTTGATTTTATTTCTTAAAAGATACTTGCATTTGATGTGATTTTAAGGATTGATTGGTTAACCACTCATCATGCCAAAATTGATTATTTTCATAAAGTTGATAGTTTTCATATTCCTAACCAACCTGTTATACGAATTCAAGCAACTAAACCACTAAAATCAGTCACTATCATATCAAGCCATAAAGCTATTCATTTATTGTAAAACGGATGTCAAGCTTTCTTAGCCCATATTATGGACTTGAATAAAAACACGTCAGATTTGAATAATATTCCTGTTGTTAATGAATTTCTTGACGTATTTCTGAAAGAACTTCCTGGTCTACCCCCGGAACGTGATGTTGAATTCATTATTGATCTTGAACCGAGTACAAAGACCATTTCTAAAACCCCATATCGAATAGCTCCTATTGAACTTCAGGAGCTAAAAGTCCAACTACAGGAATTGTTAGACATCGGTTTCATTCGTCTTAGTACATTCCCTTGGGGTGCTCCTGATTTATTTGTAAAGAAGAAAGACGGGAGTATGCGACTTTGTATTGACTATCGAGAATTAAACCATGTCACCATCAAGAATAGGTATCCGCTACCTTGCATTGATGACTTGTTTGACCAGTTGCAAGGAGCACAATTCTTTTCAAAGATCGATCTTCATTCTAGATATCATCAGCTGAAGATTAAAACTGAGGATATTTCGAAGACTGCCTTCAGGACTCGATACGGGCATTATGAATTCTTAGTCATGTCTTTTGGATTGACTAATGCTCCTGTTGCTTTCATAGATATGATGAACCGAGTATTCAAGGAATATTTGGATCAGTTTGTTGTTGTCTTTATTGATGACATCCTCATCTATTCCAAAAGCCGTGAAGATCATGAGCACAATTTAAAGTTGGTACTTCAAAGACTTCGTGACAACAAGCTATATGCCAAGCTAAAGAAATGCGAGTTCTGGCTTAAGGAAGTAGCATTCCTTGGGCACGTGGTATCAAAACATGGAGTATCTGTTGACCCGACAAAGATTGAAGCAATCCAAAGTTGGGAGCAGCCAAAGTGGGTGACCGAAGTGCGTAGCTTTCTGGGCTTAGCTGGTTATTATCGGAGATTCGTGGAAGGATTTTCTCGGATCGCTACTTCGTTAACTCAGCTGACTCAGAAAGATGCAAAATTTGTATGGAGCGAGGAATACGAGAATAGTTTCCAAGAGCTCAAGAGGAGACTCATTTCGGCACCTGTTCTAACAATACCATCTGGTTCGGATGGATTTGTTATCTCTGATGATGCTTCAGTGCAAAGGGTTAGGATGTGTTCTCATGCAACATGGGAATGTCATAGTTTATGCCTCATGACAACTCAAAGAATATGAGAGGAATTATCCTACTCATGATGCGGAGTTAGCGTGCGATTTTAACGTTGAAAATCTGGAGACACTACCTGTATGGAGAGAAAGTGGAGATTTATTTGGATCATAAAAGCCTTAAATATTTCTTCACCCAAAAGGAACTCAACATGCGACAACGACGTTGGCTCGAGCTATTGAAGGATTACGATCATAGCATTCAATATCATCTTGGAAAAGCAAACGTTGTAGCTAACGCATTGAGTAGAAGATCATATGCGGGTACAAGTGCAATGTTGTTAACACAAAGTCCCATTTTGTACGACTTACAAAGGATGGAGATAGAGTTAAAAGCTCCAAGTACCCACGTGATGATATCAAACATACGAGTAGAACCGACTTTAATTGATAAAGTTAAAGCTGCTCAAGCCACAGACCCAGAGATGATACGCATGAAGACGAAAGTGCAAGAAGGTGCTATTCCGGAGGCAGGAATTGATGAAGAAGGAATACTTAGAGTCAACTCTAGACTTTGTGTTCCTAACGATTCTGACTTGAAGTGTAGAATCATGATGGAGGCACACAACACACCATTTGCAATCCATCCTGGGAGTACCAAAATGTATCACGATCTTTGACATACATTTTGGTGGAGCAATATGAAGAGAGAGATCACAGAGTTTATTTCGAGGTGTTTAACCTGTCAACGTGTAAAGGCGGAGCATCAAGTACCAAAGGGTCCATTGCAACCACTTGAGATTCCAAAGTGGAAGTGGGAACACATTACCATGGATTTCGTTATGGGTCTTCCCAAGGTTTCTCAAGGCATAGATGGAATTTGGGTTATTGTTGATAGATTAACCAAGTCTGCTCATTTCTTGCCTATACGTGAGACTTATTCTCTTGAATGTCTTGCTAGTATGTACGTAAATGAGATTGTGAGATTGCATGGCATGCCAGTATCCATAGTTTCGGATCGTGACCCAAGATTCACTTCACGATTTTGGGTTAGCTTGCAGAAAGCTATGGGCACGGATTCTGATTGATTCGACATACCATCCTCAAACGGATGGACAATCGGAAAGGACTATTCAAACCCTTGAAGATTTATTAAGACTGTGTGTCCTAGATTTCAAAGGAAGTTGGGATAAGTACTTGCCATTGGTGGAATTCTCTTACAACAACAGTTATCAAGCAAGTATAGGCATGGCTCCATTCAAGGCGTTAAATGGACGAAAGTGTCGTTCTCCAGTATGCTGCGACGAGGTGGGTGAAGCAACTTTGTTGGGACCGGAATTAGAACGCATGACTACAAAAAAAAATCCAAATGATTCGACAATGTATTCAAACCTTACAGGATCGACAAAAGAGTTATGCTGATCTTCATCGAAAGGACGTGGAGTTTAATATTGGAGATCATGTACTGTTACGTATTGCTCCATGGAAGGGAGTTACAAGATTCGGGAAGAGAGGAAAGCTCAATCCACGATTTGTTGGTCCATTTGAGATTCCTGACCGAATAGAAAATGTGGCCTATAGACTCGTATTACCTCCAAGTATGTCTCGTGTTCATAATGTTTTTCACATATCTATGCTTCGTAAATATGTGAAAGACCCAAACCACATTATTGCATTAGAACCAGACGAGATAGCCGAAGATTTAACATACGAGGAGGTACATGTCAAGATATTGGATAGGAAAGAGCATATCCTACAAACAAAGGTTATACCACAAGTCAAGGTTTTATGGAGGAACCATGCTATTGAGGAAATGACTTGGGAGTTAGAATTAGAAATGAAAGCGAAGTAACCTCACCTGTTCGAAACACCAGGTATGTATGTCAATTTCGAGGAAGAAATTTCATAAGGAGGGGAGGTTGTAAGACCCCAACTTATTATGAATAAAATTAAATCTTCTCTATTTATTATCTTGAAATAATTGGGAGTTAATTTGATATAATACTTTGGTTATGGGTGAAATGTGCAAATTTTACAAAATAAGCAAGTGGTTATAAAATATTCATTTTTATCGGTGAATATTCGTTTGGTCGTGGAATATTCTTGTTGTCGGGGAATATTCGTACGACGGCGCAGCCATTTGTGGGCCCCATAACGGATAATGATCGGATGAAGGAAAATGACAAAGTATGTGTTTTTATAAATAACAACATAGTTGTTACCGTTAACACTGTTGGAATACCTGGTGGTTAAAATACAGTAATATGCATGGTTGTACAGTAGCACACGGTATTGCACAGTATTTTTAAATTATTGATCCTTACGTAAGAAGGCACTACTCAATAATTGTTACAGTAGTTGCTGTTCAATATTTTATTTTATTGAGACAATAATTGTTGCGTTGATATTTTATATTATTATTGTTTCAATAATTGTCACTGCACAGTATTTCCCATTATCAGATCAATAATTCATATTATTTGAATAATATTAATAGATAACATTATTGGCAATGTCTAGAAAGTTCTGTCAAGGAGAGGTTAGGTCATCTAATTGCACGCCAGTAAGGAGAAATTCTTATTGGAAAGCCCCCTCTTTCCTGGGAACGGCCTGGTTGTCATAATTGTGATTCTGTAATAATATTTGTGAATTATTAATTATTGATTTATATGATAAGGAAATAATTATTTTATATAAATGATGGATTTATTTATTTTACGTGGTTATAATTGAAGGAGTTAATGTTGAGGTGTTTTATATGTATTTTTATCGGAATGGAGGTATTAAAAATCAAATCAGTATTTTTGCGATATATTGCGTGAGTTATAATTTTTAATCTGACCGTTGGATCGTTGTGATTTTTGGATATGTTATACATATATAAGTTGGGTATATGTCCACAAATTTTGAACCGTTAAAAATGAACGAATGATTTGTTATGAATTTTAAGAGGTGACTGCTTCGAAAATTAGGGTTATAAATGATTTTGGTGGAAAATTCTAGAATTGAGTGGGCCCTACTTGTGGTTGGTAAAAAAATGTGCTGAATTTTATTTCAAATATGGTGGGTGGCAATAGTAGCGAGTGTAAAGCCATCGTGTGTAGCAAGTCAAGAAGTGCGCTTCGGTGGGCTAACATTTTCCTATAAATAGAGGGCTAAGTTAGAATTGAAAATCACACTAGAAACAAAGTTTTCTCTCTTTCTCTCTCTATATTATTGAGTGTATTTTGTGAGTATTTAGATACTTTGAGAGTTGCTGTTTAGTACAAGTTTCATTGAGCATCACTTCCGACCTTTCCTTCCGAAGTACTAATTCTTTGAGGTAAGGGATGTTATTTTCTTTCGAAATGATATTATTTTCTTCAATATCATTATGCCAAAATATTGGTGAACTTTCTAATAAAATTTGGAACTTGTTGTGTTGGGGTTATTATTCACGTATACGGCACTATTCACGAATACGACACTATTCACTAAAAAATGATAATTTTCCTTTTTGTCCAAGATGTCTATTTTGGCTACTATCTTTGATTGTATCCATGTTTTGATCGTTATTTTTGAATTCTACTTCACACTTGGTTATTATGGAGTATTATTGAATTTGGATAAACCAAAATACGAGTCCCTGATATTTGTCATTCTGTATTATTGGATTCGTTCTCTAAAATGTTTTTCATCATCCTCGGTCCTTAATGGTGATACTTGATGAATATGTTTGGCCTGTAGTGTAAAGATGTATGATTACCTAATGAATATCTTTGGCCCGTAGTGCAAAGATGAACAGGTGTTGAGATGAACATGACCAACTAGTGATACAAATGAATATCTTTGTCCCGCAGTGCAAAGATGAATATCTGATGTAAGAATGTATATTGATTGATGTTACAGGGATAAAATATTGATGATGGACTTTTAAATTCATAGATGATAATAGATTTCATTCTCTACTTAACTCTTCTAATGAATTATTGTTTCCGCTGCAGTTGTTGATCTAAAACTTGTTGTCTATTGTATTCTATCATATTTTCCCTGTTGAAGATTAAGGATAATTTGTTGTATATTATCTCAGTCATAATATTCTTTACTGGGCTAGTTGAGTTCACCCTTTTCCTTTTTGTTCCATTTTTTCTTCTCAGGAAGTGAGAATTTAGCAGGGACTAGCCGGGGTGTGGATTGATGGTTCTAGAAGGATGTTTTAGCAGTCCTCACTGTTTTCTGTAAAATAGTGTATGAATAATTGTAATGAGGAGTTTATCTGGGTGTGGATATTGTTTAGAAGACAATATTTGTATTTAAACTCACAGTAAGTGTTGTCGTATTTTGCACAATAATTATAATAATAAAGTTGTAGTTATTTTTTGTACCATGTATTTGGCAACTCAGAATGGGTGATGTATACCTATTTTGGGGGCGTCACATGTACAGGGAACAAAGGTGTTCGAATTGCTAGAACTTGTATTGTAATTGGAAGAATTTAATAAAAGTGAGTCTCCAAATACTAGTTGGTATTGGACGTGGATTAGGCTACTATTCTAGAGGGTAGTAGTTGAACCACATAAAAATTCCGGTGTTGATGTGATTACTTTTTGTGCTTTAATATTCTACTATCTATCCAGCTGCCTACATTATAATTTGATTGAATCAAAATCCTGATTTTATAATCCAGCTTGTTGTTTTCAAAGGAGTTTTTATTAGTAACAAAAGTTGAACATAGTCGGTGCCTACACTTATTCAACCCCCCTTCTAAGTGTACCTATTTAAATTTCATTTGGTATCAAAGCTTGGCTCTACTTATCTTGGTCTTAATGGTGACTTGTAGGGAAAGATTCTGAGATGGCACAACTTGGAAACGCTCATCACGAAGGAAAATCAACAAACCGACCTCCACTGCTCTTTGGAACAGAGAACTATAATTTCTGGAAGTTTCGGATGAGGATATATCTCAAGCGAGACCCATGGGAATGGTGGGTGGTTGAGAATGGACCGGTAATCCCAAGGAAAGATGATGGTACTCCAAAAACTCTACTCGAGATGGACTCAACCGAAACATACATGGTGTCATACGATTCAAAAGCAATGAACACTCTTCTCAGCGGCATGGTGCAATTCGAAATAGATAAAGTCTCTTCATGCAACACATCAAAGGAGATATGGGATACCTTAGTGATAAGTCACGAAGGAACTTCCAAAGTAAGAGAAGTTAAACTAAGTATGCTCACGCATGACTACGAAATGTTCAAACTGGAAAGAGATGAAACAATCAAAATGGCTCAAGCACGATTTTTGGTACTTATAAATTCCTTAAAGTTAACCGACAAGTCAATACCACAAAGCGAAATCAATCGTAAGCTACTTCGGGCTATGCCCAAAAGGTTTGCATCTAAAATTACTGCTCTTCAAGATTCTGTAAATATCTCTTCTATGGACACATTAACTCTCTTTGGTGAACTAGAAGAGTATGAACATCAATTGAAAAGATATGATGACGAGGAAGAAGTTCCTCAAAAGAAAGTACTAGCTCTAAATGTAGGAATTGAAGAAGAACTTGAAAACAACTCGGATGATGAAATAGCCATGATGTCCAGGAGACTTAAGGGATTACTCCAAAGAAAGAATCAAAGGAAGAATGCGTTCAACTCCAATAAACACAAAGCCAAGCAAATCGAAGAAACATGCTTCGAGTACGGACGACCAGGTCACTTCAGCAAGGACTGCTTCCAGCTCAAGAATAAGGGAAAGCAAGGCAATAAGGAGTTCAAAAAGCATAAAGCATTTCTAACATGGAGTTATGATGAAGAAACCGAAGTAGAAATAGATGCAAACGATGAACTGGCTCAAATATGTTTCATGGGACTTGAAGGTGAATCAAGTGAGGTATCTCTTTCTGATGCTATTATTTTGAAACAGGAAAATGAAAAATTGAAAGAAAAAAATATGTACTTAAGAGATCTAGTCAACACTCTAATGAATGAAGTAGAAACACTAATTGATGAAAAGAAAGGATTAGAAAAAGGAATACACACAAATGAAGAAAAAATATTAGCTGCGAAAAATGATTATTTAGATAATTTTAATAAAATACTATTCAACAAAGTGAAACAGCTAAATAATGAAGTCGAAAAACTGACAAATGAGATAAAAATGAGAGATGTGTGCATTGATGATTTCGGGGATGAATCGACATATAAAATACCTCAAACAAATGAATTACAAAAGGAAATAGAGTCATTAAAAATTTCTCTAGCCAAATTTGTTCATGGGGAAGAAAATCTAAATGTCATGCTAGGAAAACAAAGACCCAGTTATGATAAACAAGGCATAGGTTATAACCTAACACATAGAAAAGAAGTTGAAATGCTCAAATCTAAATCATCATTTAAATTGAATTACTGCACACCTTTTACTACTTGCAAGAATTGTGGCATTAAATGACATCTAGAGATAAACTGCTCAAGAAAGAAAAATAATAATCGAAGTAAAGTTGCATGGGTTAAGAAAAGTGATTTGATTTCCATTAACACAAAAGGACCCAAAAAGATATGGGTACCAAAAAGATAAATTGTATCTTTCTTATACAGGTATGTTTCAAAGCCAAAGTATCATCTCAAATGTGGATTCTTGACAGCGGATGCTCACGCCATATGATGGGTGACAAATCTAAGTTCGTGGAACTAAATGTCAAAAAGAAACATGGAACTGTTACGTTCGGTGATAATCGATCATGCAAAATAATTGGGAAAGGTAAAATTAGAAATGGTAAGGTTAACATTAATAAAGTCCATCTTGTCAACGGTTTAGAATTCAATCTTATCAGTGTTAGTCAATTAATGGATAATGGACATCAAGTAAATTTTGAAAAAGATAAATGTACAATCTCACATGGTACTAACAATGCTATTTTAGTTGCCCAAAGAGAAGGAAATATATATACTCTTGATTTTGAGCAACAGGAGGAAGAATTATGCCTTGCAACCATTCAAGATGAAGCAAATCTATGGCATAGAAGGATGGGACATGTTTATATGGATCTCATCAAAAAGTTATCATCAAAGAACTTAGTAAGAAGATTACCCAAAATGAATTTCGAGAAGAAAGGTATATGCGAACCCTGTCAACTTGGAGAACAAGTAAGAACATCATTCACAGCCAAAAACATGGTATCAACTTCTTCTCCCTTACAATTACTCCATCTCGATTTATTCGAACCCAAAAGGCATGCTAGTTTAAATGGTAAATTCTATGCTTTTGTAATAGTCGATGACTTCTCTAGATATACATGGGTACTCTTTCTTAGAACAAAAGATGAGGCATTTAAAGAATTTGAAAAACTGATTAAGAATTTAGAAACTAGATATAATCTTAATCTTATAAAAATTAGAAGTGACCATGGTACTGAATTTCAAAGGGATTTTATTATATTCTGTAATCAAAAAGGAATCACTCATGAGTTTTCAGCACCTAGAACTCCACAACAAAATGGAGTGGTAGAAAGGAAAAATCAAACATTACAAGAAGCAGCTAGAATTCTAATTCAAGAAAGCAAACTCCCTAAGAAATTTTGGGCCGAAGCTGTAAATACAACATGTTATGTGCTAAATAGAGTGTTGATTCGTCCAATCATTTTAAGAACACTATATAAATTGTTAAATAATCGTCTTCCTAACATAAGCTATCTTAAAGTGTTTGGTTCTAAATGTTTTATTCTTAACACTAATGGAAATCTGGGGAAGTTTAATGCTAGATCATATGAAGGAATATTCATTGGCTACTCACAAAATAGTAGAGCATATCGCATTTATAATGTGCAAAAGATATGTATCGAAGAATCTATACATGTCAAATTTAACCAATCTAACCATGATATTCCAAAAGAAAGAGAAGAAGATGCAGGAAATTTGGAGACTGCTGTAAGTCCAGCCAACCAGATAAAGCAAAATAGTAAGATCATGGAACCAATCCAACAGGATGGATTAGAAGAGCAGCAGGACCAAGACTCTATCCAGCAAGCTGAAAACGAAAATCTGGAACATATCCAGTAAGCTGAAATGGACGAACAACAAGACCACAATTCAGAAACTACTGAAGAAGTTATACATGATACTCAACTTCCAAAATAATCAAGATACATCAAAAACCATCCTCCTAAGAACATCATTGGAAACATAAATGACACAATTATTATAAGAAGAAAAGCACAAAATATGTGTGCTTTCTCAGCATTCCTATCCCAAATTGAACCAAAGAACGCCAAAGAAGCCATACTTGATAAAAATTTTCTTCTAGCAATGCAGGAGAAACTACAACAATTTGGAAGGTGTCAAGTGTGGGAGTTGGTACCTCCTCCAAAAGACGTATCCATTATTGGGACTAAATGGGTATTCAAAAATAAGCTTGACGAGTACAGAACAATTGCAAGAAACAAAGCTAGACTAGTAGCTCAAGGGTACAACCTGTTAGGTTTGTAATATTCATGTGCGCAATCAAATTGCAAAATAATGCGGAAGCGTGTAAAAATCAGAGTTTAAAAAAAATTTACAAACCATAAACCCGGATCACCCTTTATGCATAATTATTAATTAAACGAAAAGATAAAGAATAAAATCATACCCTTGAAGATCGAGCTTCCTCAGGTACAAGTTCACCTCCAAATCCTTTCGCTCAATCTTGAATCCACCGGGTTTGGTTCCTTCCTTTGACAACCGTTAGCCACCCAAATGTTTGGCCTCTAGAGGTGATCCACCAAGGAAGAAGAAAATTCAAGAAAAGGGGTATTGGCTCAAACCCTAGTTTTTCTATCTCTATAGAAAGGGTGTACTCTCCAACAAATTGGAATTATGTCGTTGTAAAAGTCAACAACCCCCTCACCCATAATAAGACTCCTCTTATTTATAGATGTGGGCAACCCACCTTAACAATTAAGGAATTGGGTTTTATTTAATTAATTAAATTCTTTTAATTAATTAAGCTCCTTAAACTTATTAGGAATAATTAATTAAACTCGTTTAACTAATTTTTCTTCCTAATCCAATTAGGAATAAATGAGAGTACTTATATTAAATTAATTTCTAAACTCTTTAGAAATTAAAATAATAATAATAATTGTAATAATATTAATAAGACTCCTCTTATTAATTTATATTTAATATTTTAAAATATTAAATAATAAATATTAAGCTATTTAATTTATTCTATCACCATAGATTAAATTAAATATACATAACATATATTATTACGATTATGCCATTAACTTCTTAAATAATTATTCTTCCTTTTATGGTGTGACCCTTTAGGTTCTCCATATTAAACCGGTTGTGAATAAATCAATTAAAACAATTCTAATCTTATTTAAATAAATAAATTAAACAATTAATTTATTTAAATAATATTTATTCTACAATAGGGATAAGCCTCCCTAGCGATCAATGACTTTCCAGATAATATAGATTTTAACATTAATCATTAAAGAACCTTTGAGTAAATAGTTAAATACAATTCAATCCTTCCACCATACTGATGTCCCAATTAAATATAAGACATGGAATTCTTGTCAAGTCTTATTTTATTTAATTATATGTATTTCGATCCTTAAATGCACAACTCGAATAATGCAAATTAGAAACTCCTTTCTAATTTCATTACGCTTCGCCAAGGACTCTTTGGGTTGTCATTTATCGAATTCACATAGGACATTTCTCTTCTTTATTAGAAGTGGTAGATTCTTTATTGATCATACATTATCTCCATATACAACTTATTATACCCAAGCATACCCTTTGATATACCCTAAGGGTCTTAAGGAATAAGTCAAAGTATAACTCATCATACACAAGATACTATGATGATCTCAAGTCTAAGGATTACTTGTACTACTATCACTACAGAATTCCTATTGATGAACAAATAAAACTCCATTAGGTATTCCTTAGCGAGCCACGTTCAGTGAACTTATTCTCTAATAAGCACCTACATACTTGCTTTAGTGTCTCCACACAAATGATCATGAGATCAATCATCCTCATCCAATGAGCAAGCAACGTATGTACCAATCTATCCGGATTCACTAATCCCCAATTTAGTAATCCAACGATTGGGAACTATTTTAGTTTTAAGCTTTCAAAGAATTTAGATCTCATTAAAATGATCATCATCATTATTCTAAAAGCATTGCTTAAAACTATGGGTTTATCACATATTATAAAACAGCATCATGTAGATAATTAAAAGCCTTTAATAAATTAATACTTTTGATTAATAAATGAATAAGATTGTTACAAAGTATATGCTTTATCATCAAACATGATTGGCTTGTGTGCATATTACTTTCAATCTCCCACTTGCACTAAAGCCAATCGTCATGGTATCTCATACTCTTCTTCTCTAAGTGACGATTATCCTGCTGTTGGATAAGCTTTAGTTAATGGATATGTAATGTTGTTCATGAGAGTCCACTATCTCTATAGTGATTTCCCATCTTTCAATGATTCTTATAATCAAATGAAAGTGCCACAACACATGTTTAGATCCAAGATGAGACTTAGGAACTATTCCTAGTTCTGTAATGAACTTTTAATCCAAACAATCAACTTGCAACTTCATTTATAGCTATATACTTTGTCTTTATCACTAAACCAAAGAACTCTTTCTTTGTTTTGAACCTTTCAATTCAACTGCACCCTTTGTTCAAGATAACGCTTTACCTTAAAGTGGATTTTTACGTCGTCTTGGTGCATTCGAAAAACTTGAGTCTGTTAAGCCCTCTAGTTTTAATTAAGACCCACCGTGAATATGATCACATCCTTAGTCTTGGGTTAAGCACTTTAAGATGTTTTTCACTGACTCATAGTGAACTTCTCCATAACATGACTGATCAACATCAGGTCTCGTATATTTTATTGCATACATGATTGTCACTCATGCGACCTCTCTTTTCAGGAGTCTGTGGGGACTATTAGGAGAGATACACTCCAAGGGCTCATCAACATGAGACATCCCATGGAGTTTGCCATGCTAAACGACTTTAGCATCAAATGAATATATCGTTCCTTGGGTTAAGTCGAGCAGCATCTGTTGTATATTCATCTATATAGATTTATATCCCCAATTAAGATACTCTTCCAAATCATTCATGGAGGAATGTTTAGACAACTTTATCTTTACTGATTGTAGCATTGGTATGTTATTCCTCATCCGTAGTATATCAACATATAATACTAGAAATTTCACGACGCTCCCACTGACCCTTTTGTACACACTAGATTCATTCTTATTTTTGTTAAAATCAAACTCTTTTGATTGCCTCATCAAAACGAATGTTCCATATTTGAGAAACTTGCTTCAATCCATTTCTCTGAGTGTTTACAACACTTACCTCGTCGTATGTAACTGGATCATCATCTTCTATGATGTGTACCTCATCATCATCATCTATGATGAATTCATACCTCCTAGGTATCTTTGGTACTATTCCAGATTTACGATTCAGTTGTGGTATAATAGGTCTATCTACAGGTTCCTCTTATTTGACTTATAGTATTTTTGTGGTTCTTGAACTTTTCAAGATCTATTATCCTCCCACTAGCCCCTTTTAATGATAAACACCTTTATCTTAGAAGGCGTGTTTCGCAACAAACACACTTTTGCTAAGTAGGATTATAGAACATATACCTAAACTTACTTTAGGATGTCCCACAAATCGACACTTATAAAATCTTGTCCCAAGCTTATCCTTTGAAACCTTTTCACATAAGTTGGACAACCCTTATCTTAACATACTTAAGATTAGGAATCCTCCTTGTCCATAACTTTTATGGAGTCTTGGTAGGATTTAGAGATTACCTTTTCGTAGATATGTAGCCATTTCTAGGACATGACCCAGAAGGATCTTTGGAATGTCAGTTAAATCATTATGGATCGCACCATGTTCAACAAGGTATGATTTTTCCTTTTAGATACATCAATCAATTATTGCGTGTCGGGATGTGTCCATTATAGAGAAAACCATTTGAGATGATCTAGAAACTTATTGCACAAGCATTTATTCCTTGATCTAATCAAAGAATCTTAATACTTTGTCAATTTGTTTCACTTCGAATTCTTTGAACCTTTCAAATAATTCACACTTGTATTCAACAAATACATACATTCAACTCTTTGAATGATCATCTCCTTTTCTTATACTAATTTGTTCAATATGCAAAATTATTTTCATGTAAGTCAAGTATACAAAATTTATTAAGTAATATTCATTTATACAAAACATTATTATTATAAATAGAACAACAATTGTTCTTAATTATAATACCAAAATTTTATTGTCCAACAATAAAATAGAAATAATATTTCTAACAAGAACTAGAATACAATAACAACTTATTGACTTAATAGATTTTCCCATAGGCATTGCTAAACTATAAGTTTTTATGGCTAATGTGCAGCAACCTTTGCTTCATTTTCCACACATAGGATTACTTATCTTTGTTTAGCTTTCTACTTCTGCTTGGTCCCTTCATAAATCTATATTTATGATAACCAAAGTCGGTATCCAATACCCAAGTAGAACCTTGACTTAAAGAAAAATTTATTTAAATCATGAACAAAATTGTATTTGTAACCAAAACTTCACTAAGCTTCTTTTGGTTAGCCTTTGCAAGATGCTTCTCGCAGTTTCTTTCTAGTGTCCAGGCTTATTGCAGTGGAAGCAAACTCCTTTGCTATCCATATCAGTTTTGTTCTTATTATCCTTTGTTTACGCCTTTCTATTTACCTTCTTTGAATCGTTCTTCTTTTCAAAAGATCCTTTGGCCCCTACGAGTAAGACTTGATCTTTCTTGGTTGGAAAGTGACTCTCATCATTTTTCAACATGTTAAGCAAATCAACGAAGCTGATATCTAGCTTGTTTATATGAAAAATTCACAACAATTGTGAAAGGAGTTCGGGAGTGAGTGCAAGATCAAATCTTGGCTCAACTCTCCATCCATGACTAAACCAGTTGTCCTAATTGATCAATCAAATTGATTATGTTAAGAACTTTTTTATGCATACTATAGTGCCATTGGCCATTCTAGATCGGAAGAGCTCCTTAGATATCTCGATATCTATCGGTCCCTACTTTCCTCACCATCAACTACTTGATGTGCGGGGAATATAGTAGAGCATCCATAGTTTCATCTTGTGGCTGAAGCTCGTTACTCATGGATGTGAGCATGATGCATTGAGCCAACTGTGCATCATCTTGCCACTTTCTAAAAGTAGCAATCTCTTCCTCAGAGGCATTGTCTGCAACCATTGCAGGGATAGACGTATTAAGGACATAAGATAACTTTTTAGCCATGAGAACTATTCTCAAATTCCTTAACCAATCCGTTTAATTCGGTCTGGTTAATTTAGCATCTAATATGCTTCGCAGTGATAGTAATTTTAGACATTGTAAAATTCTATAAATGAATTTTTAATTAACAACATTTTAACATACATTCTTTTATTAATTACCAAAATAAATTAGGTCTTGTTTTAAATTGGTATCTCCCACTATTTTCTTCAAACTATATTACCCTCAATATATATAGTTCGGCAATATCTAATTAAAGATTTGCTAGTGAGAATAAGGATCTCATTTCAAATGTATATAGCCTTGTGGTGACACAACAAACTATATATAAATAAATAGGTAGACAACTTTTGTCAATTACATCAACTATGCAACTCCTTGTATTTTGCCTCTTAGATTATTTTGATCAAGTGGTGGCACATCCGAATCAAATTATCCAAGTTAAGTCCAACCTAGCACTCCATATATTCAAAAAAGAAAAATATCATCCTTGTGGTGACACAACAAAACAATATTGTTCAATTTTCTTTATAAGCATCAAATGTGATAAATTAACATCTTAAATACTTAATACTTGCCTTGTGGTGACACAACAAACTCATATTAAATATTTAATACTCTATTAATTTTATCATGCTAGAAGTCGACATTCGATATTCCAAATATCTTTGAACGCTTAGGACTTAATATAAAAATTGAGGGGTTTGTTATTAATTTGTCTCATCTTGTTTAGCGCGCATGCACATATATATATAAAATACGCATAATATTAATTAACATGCGAAGCATGTTTGCATAATATATAATATATATATAATATAAGCATGCACATATAGAATACTATATTCTACCCGGATTGATTATGGACTTTTATTCTAGTTTGGTTCACTAAAGCCACCAAGTGAACCAAAAGGTCAAACCCTTAGGGTGCAAGAAATAATATTTAAATATAACTATTACATTTAAACTTGGGGCTCTATTACAAATGGGTCTTCAAGCGCTTCTTGTCCCTTGATCTCTAATTCTTCAAAATTAATTCTAAATATTCCTATTACAAAACTATTTTAAAATAAATAGAAACCTTGATCAGTAGTCAAGGGGAAGTACATAGGAGGAGATAGATTTTACATTAGGAAAAATTAGAGAAGGCGAGGCACGTGAATTCCCATTTAATAAAACCCATACATTCATGCATCCAACTAAAATGAAATCCAATCACATTGGTCAATAGTCCATAATCAATCCCATTTATTATCATACACATCATCATACGCATCAATAAATAACATTCATCCTATGAATAATAAATATTTAATATATATATTGATATCATTTAATGGGCAAATTTAGTTAGTATAAAATCTATTTTTGAATCAAAATAAACTCCTTTATTTTAATCCAAATTTAAATCAAAATAAAACTATTTTATTTTAATTTATCCTATTTTGAATAAAATAAACTATTTTATTTTAATCAAAATCTTTAATCAAAATAAACTCCTTTATTTTAATTAATTATGGAATCCAATTCCATGTAAAATTTTTTTAATTAAAATAAACTCTTTAATTTTAATTAATTATGGAATCCAATTCCATGTAAAAAAAATATTAAAGGAAACATCGATTATCTTTCCTATTCACAAATAAACTCCTTTATTTTGAATAATGTGAAATCTTATTTCATATTTAAATAAACTTCTTTATTTAAGGAAACATGGATTCTCTTTCCTATTCACAAATAAACTCTTTTATTTTGAATAATATGAAATCTTATTTCATATCTAAACAAACTCCTTTATTTAAGGAAAGATGGATTTACTTCCCTATTCACAAATAAACTCCTTTATTTTAGGAAAAATAAAATCCAATTTCAACTCCAATTAGTTATCATGGAATCCAATTCCAACTCTAATTAGTTAGCATGAAATTCTAATTTTAAAATTAAAATAAACTTTTATTTTAATTATAAAATAAGTAAGAATAATATATATTTTTATATATATATATATATATATATATATATATTAACCGTATATATATAATATATATATATTAGTACCCGTGTACCTTCCTTATATAAAAAAAAATTCACCTGCTTGCTTGTTTTGTTCCTTGATTTTCGTGCCCCTTCAAAAAAAAAAAAATTTAGTTCCTGCCGCTTTTTTTTTTTGTTGCCACGAAACAGCAGTTTTTTTTTAAGCCTGCAAAATCCTTGAATGCCCAGCTGCCTTATTATCATGTTATCCACGAAAAAGAAAAAAAAACTGGGTCACGTAAATCACATAATTAAGTAACTTGCATGCACCTGCTAATCCGTGATTTCCTGTTGCCTTTATTTCCGTGCGGTATAACATATTTTTTTTTTTTTTATTATTAAATTTTATACAATAAAATTATGCCCAAAAAAATTGTTCTAAACACATATCAATATACATATCAAATTTAAAATAATTAATAATTCGCATAAAGGTTTGGCTTTGATACCACTGTTAGGTTTGTAATATTTATGTGCGCAATCAAATTGCAAAATAATGCGGAAGCGTGTAAAAATCAGAGTTTAAAAAAAATTTACAAACCATAAACCCGGATCACCCTTTATGCATAATTATTAATTAAACGAAAATATAAAGAATAAAATCATACCCTTGAAGATCGAGCTTCCTCAGGTACAAGTTCACCTCCAAATCCTTTCGCGTTCAATCTTGAATCCACCGGGTTTGGTTCCTTCCTTTGACCAACGTTAGCCACCCAAATGTTTGGCCTCTAGAGGTGATCCACCAAGGAAGAAGAAAATTCAAGAAAAGGGGTATTGGCTCAAACCCTAGTTTTTCTATCTCTATAGAAAGGGTGTACTCTCCAACAAATTGGAATTATGTCGTTGTAAAAGTCAACAACCCCCTCACCCATAATAAGACTCCTCTTATTTATAGATGTGGGCAACCCACCTTAACAATTAAGGAATTGGGTTTTATTTAATTAATTAAATTCTTTTAATTAATTAAGCTCCTTAAACTTATTAGGAATAATTAATTAAACTCCTTTAACTAATTTTTCTTCCTAATTCAATTAGGAATAAATGAGAGTACTTATATTAAATTAATTTCTAAACTCTTTTAGAAATTAAAATAATAATAATAATTGTAATAATATTAATAAGACTCCTCTTATTAATTTATATTTAATATTTTTAAAATATTAAATAATAAATATTAAGCTATTTAATTTATTCTATCACCATAGATTAAATTAAATATACATAACATATTATTACGATTATGCCATTAACTTCTTAAATAATTATTCTTCCTTTTATGGTGTGACCCTTTAGGTTCTCCATATTAACCTAGGTTGTGAATAAATCAATTAGAACAATTCTAATCTTATTTAAATAAATAAATTAAATAATTAATTTATTTAAATAATATTTATTCTACAATAGGGATAAGCCTCTAGCGATCAACGACTTTCCGGATAATATAGATTTCAACATTAATCATTAAAGAACCTTTGAGTAAATAGTTACTGCACAATTCAATCCTTCCACCATACAATGTCCCAATTAAATATAAGACATGGAATTACTTTGTCAAGTCTTATTTTATTTAATTATATGTATTTCGATCCTTAAATGCTGACAACTCAAATAATGCAAATTAGAAACTCCTTTCTAATTTCATTCTGCGCCGCCAAGGACTCTTGGGTTGTCATTTTATCGAATCACATAGACATTTCTCTTCTTTATTAGAAGTGGTAGATTTTTTATTGATCATACATTATCTCCATGTACAACTTATTATACCCAAGCATACCCTTTGATATACCCTAAGGGTCTTAAGGAATAAGTCAAAGTATAACTCATCATACACAAGATACTATGATGATCTCAAGTCCAAGGATTACTTTGTACTACTATCACTACAGAATTCCTATTGACAGCAAATAAAACTCCATTAGGTATTCCTTAGCGAGCCACGTTCAAATGAACTTATTCTCTAATAAGCACCTACATACTTGCTTTAGTGTCTCCACACAAATGATCATGAGATCAATCATCCTCATCCAATGAGCAAGCAAGCGTATGTACCAATCTATCCGGATTCACTAATCCCCAATTTAGTAATCCAACGATTGGGAACTATTTTAGTTTTAAGCTTTCAAAGAATTTAGATCTCATTAAAATGATCATCATCATTATTCTAAAAGCATTGCTTAAAACTATGGGTTTATCACATATTATAAAACAACATCATGTAGATAATTAAAAGCCATTAATAAATTAATACTTTTGATTAATAAATGAATAAGATTGTTACAAAGTATATGCTTTATCATCAAACATGATTGGCTTGTGTGCATATTACTTTCACAACCAGCAAGAAGGAATAGACTATGAAGAAACATTTGCCCCAGTAGCTCGTTTAGAATCCATACGTATATTACTAGCATTTGCCTGTTTCAGAAAGTTCAAACTACACCAAATGGACGTCAAAAGTGCCTTTCTCAATGGTTACATAAATGAAGAAATCTATGTAAAACAGCCTCCTGGATTTGAGCATGACAAGTTCCCTCAACATGTATACAAGCTAAAGAAGGCACTTTATGGACTCAAACAAGCCCCAAGGGCTTGGTATGAGAGATTAAGTAAGTACCTCCTATCAAATGGGTTCATACGAGGTAAAATCGACTATACATTATTTATTAAATGTTAAAATAAAGATATTATTATTGTACAAATTAATGTAGACAATATAATATTTGGTGCTACTAATAATTTTCTTTATGAGTGGTTTTCCAAATGCATGCACAAGGAGTTTGACATGAGCTTGATGGGAGAACTCACCTACTTTCTGGGCCTTAAAATTAAATAAAATCATGAAGGTATATTCATTCATCAAACCAAATATACAAAAGAGCTACTCAAGAGATTCGGATTTGACAATTCAAATTCAAAGACCACACCAATGAGTACATCAATAAAACTCACAGCAGATGAAAAAGGTATAGATGTAGAGGTAACAAAATACAGAGGTATGATTGGATCCCTACTATATTTGACTGCTTCTAGACCTGATATAATGTACAGTGTATGTCTATGTGCTCATTTTCAGGCCAAACCAAAAGAATCCCACTTACAGGTTGTTAAAAGAATATTTAAATATTTGAGTGGTACTACGAATTTAGGATAATTTTACCCAACATGTGAAAATTTTGATCTAATGGGTTATTTAGATGACGACTTTGTAGGTTGCCAAATAGATAGAAAAAGCACAAGCGGTGCTTGTACATTTTTGGGACAAAGTCTCGTCTCATGGCATAGCAAGAAACAAACTTCAGTTGCCCTATCCACTACTGAGGGAGAATGTGAGACCCCAGATTTTATAAATAAAGATTTAAATTTTCTCGAAATAATTTTTTAATATATTATGGTATGAATTTGAGATAATATTATAGTTGAGGGTAGTATTTATAAATTTTGCAAAGTATGCAAGTTGTTATATTATATTCGATTGGTCAGGGAGTATTTTTTTGTGTCAAAAAATATTGGTACGACGGTACAATTATTGGTGGACCCCACAACAGAATTATTGTCGGATTGAGAAAACGACAAAAATATTTTATTAAAAATAACGGCGGAAGTTTTACCGTTGATACCGTTGAACTACTTGGTAGTAAAAGTACAGTAATACGTGTGGTTGCATAGTAGCACACGATATTGATTATTGATGCTTATGTGAGAAGTCACTCAGTTTGATTCCATTATTGTCGATTAATAATATGAATTATTATAACAATGATGACGTTTTGTTTTATTCGTATTATTAACATAATAAAACAGAAACATCTTTTTATATAAAACAGAATACTTTATTAAAGTTATTCTATAAATAGAATATATTATATTTTATTATGCATAGTGTTACATAGTGTTTTGCATAGTGTTACATAGTGTTTGCATAGTAAAAAATCTTTTTATATAAATAGAATATATTATATTTTATTTAAAGCAGTCAGATTAAAGTAAATCAATCTGAACCGTTCATGGATTAGTTACTATGCATTCCATTTTCCTATAAATAGAAGCTCATTCCTTCATTATTTTCTTACGAATTCACTGAACTCTAGAGAGAGAAACTATAGAGAGATAGAAGAAAAGTTTCTGCTACTTAACTTTCTTTTCCTATATCCAGTTTTTGTTACGGTAAGGGATATTATTCTTTTATATTCATGAAGAGAACTTTTGTTATTCCATTCCTTATTATTCTGTTGGAATAACCTGTATAAGCGGGCTACCTTATACTTGGTGACATTCTTCTATTATTCTGTCTTTATTATTCCGTTGGAACATCCTGTCTGTGCTTTACGTCGGACCTAGTTCTGTCTCTATTATTCTGTCTTTATTATTTCGTTGGAACATCCTGCTCAGGCTTTTGTAGGACTCGGTTCCGCTCTCTATTATCCCGTTTTTATTATTAGATTTGGAACATCTCGCTCGTGCTTTTTACTTTAATTCGGTTCCATCTCTATTATTCTGTCTTTATTATTCTATTGGAATATCCATGCTCGTGTGTTTTTACAGGGGACTGGTTCCGTCTTTAATATTCTCAGATTATTACATTGGAATAACATACATCAAGTACCACATGCATGGTGATTTCTGTTGTTATTCCATTCTTTATTATTCTATTGGAACATCCCGTCGGTGTGATTTTCACCTGACCTGGTTCCGTTATTATTATTCTGTTGGAATAACATGTCTATGCGAAGTACCGCATGCATGGTAATTTCTTTTGTTATTTCATTCGCTATTATACTCAGTTGGTTAAAATTTTGACTTCTATACTCCATGAATTTAGTGGAATATCCTTAATATTTGCGCTTCATCCAGTATTTTTCATGGAAATATTCTTCTAAGCATTCTTGAATTTTACTCTACAAAGCAGTATCATGTTGACAATTTGGACGTTATTAGTTCCTGAATAAATTAATTCGTGAACTTGTTTTATTGAATTATTATGTCATTGTCATCATCCTCATGTTATATTATGTTATCTTTGGCTTACGTGCATAGATGAACTTAGTATGATTATGACCAGAGATCATTCGGTATAATCATGACCTGTTATAAATGATGTGACAAAAGTCCTCAGTGGCCTGTAATGCATTGATGGATAGTTTTTGGTATGATTATGACCAGGGGTGATTCGGTATAGTCATGACCATTGATGATTTGATGAAAATCCTTGACCGTGGTACAGGGATGATTAGATATTATGGTTTATTTATTAAGCTGAGTCTCAGTGATAAAAATTGATGAAAACCTTTTAAATTATAAAAGATAGTGGACTTTATTCTCTACTTGACTCTTTTAATGGATTGCATATTCCGCTGCAGTTAAACTTGATGTCTATTGTATATTATCAGTTTAACATTGTTGAAGACTATTGATAATTTAATCTGCATTATCTTAGTCATAATATTTCTTACTGGGCTAGTTGAGCTCACCCTTTCTTTCACTGTTCTCTTCAGGAAATGAGAACGTAGCTAGGACTAGTCGGGGAATAGAGTGATGGTCCAGATGATAGTATTAGTAGTCTTCACTATTTTGTAAAATAGTGTGACAATAAATGTAATGAGGACTTATTCTGAGAATGGATATTGTCTAGAAGATAATATTTGTATTTAAACTCACAACATATGTTTTGTATGTATTATACATACACATCGGTCGTATTATTAGGTTGTATTTGGATTTTGTACCATGTATCTGGCGACTCAAGATGGGTGATGAATACCTAATTTTGGGGGTGTCACAGAGAATATTTAGCAGCAGGAAGTTGTTGCTCTCAAATCTTGTGGATGCATCAAACACTGTGCGATTTTGATGTTATGTGTAACAATGTGCCCATATACTGTGATAATACAAGCACCATCAACATCTCTAAAATCCAGTTCTACACTCTCGTACGAAACACATTGAAGTCCGACACCACTTTCTTAGAGACAATGTGTCTAAATGACTAATAAGATTAATATTCATTCCCATTGAGCATTAACTAATAGATATATTTACGAAACCTCTAGGAGAAGAACGCTTCAGTACTCTAAGGAGATAACTCGGGATATGTCTAACACAGATATGAACCGCATAAGATATTAGTTAGACAAATCACCGACATATCTTCATACCATAATTACGTACATTAAAATCTACTCAGATTTTCCTTCCCAAAAATGGCTTCACCACTTCCCATATCTCGATAACGTGTTTTACACATAAAAATAGAAGCCACTTTACTCTATCTCTCTCTCGCTGTCTCTGACTCTCTAGTCTCTGAATATCTCACCCCCTTCTCCACCATCTCAATCGATTCAACCCTACTCTGCTACAATGAGAACTAGGCGTGGCAAATAGCTTCGTGATGAATCGGAAGAAGAAGTCTCACCTCCTTCTACACCGTTTCAACCACTGGTCACTCAAAACTGAAATGAAGACAATCCTATGTCACTATCATCTCTAGTTGATCATCTCCTGCAGAATCCGAAGCAAGCCTACCTTCTACTCCACCAATCGGACCATTGACGGGTCCCAAACGACGCAAGCTTAAAGACTCTTTACCTGGCTCACCTCCGATACCGGTAACTCCTCTATCCGTTTCCTTTCATGATGTTCTTGACGATTTTTTTAGAGGCCATAATTTCGAACTCTGGTTTAAAACCTCTATCTGCCAAAAATCCTTCGTCTATAAAAAATCGATAGACATGTTTTACTACCAAAACTCGCCTCTTCATCACCTCTTTGAGTCATGTGGTTTGTCCTCTTTAAGTACTCCTCCCTCGGTAGCATACCCAAAATTAGTTCAGCAGTTTTATACCAATCTTGATAATAATGGCGATTGTTACACCTCGTTTGTTAAAGGTAAATATATGTTCTTCACAGCTATGAATTTAGGGAGTAAACTGTCAATTCCATACACCAGCGACTGCCCCTTCACTCTTAAAGGGCCTATCTCTACTCCTTTGTCTCCTCTTGTCCAACTTCGCATTGTCATGGATGATCTAACAGTGACCACCATCACTCTCCCTAAAACCACCGAAGTATCTCCTCTTGCAATAGTACTTCACAAATTGCTACGGTACAATCTCCTCCCTCGTCTCGCTGGTGGAGCTGATTTCACGTACTAGGATTTGGTCTTGGTAGCCTTAATAATGACAGGCCAACCATTCATTTTTTCACTCATGATGCTCAAACACATGGTTCACTGTGTCAAACATTCCAAAAAGTGTCTGCCTTACAGTTGCTTCCTCACCAAACTGTTTACTCACTTCTAAATTCCTCTTGACAATGAGGGTCCATCAGATTAACTGATTCCATCAATTCTAACTATCTCAAAGGGGCTCATATCACACTTCTTAAAGGAAAGTTCATACTGGTGGTAGCCAAGATTCCAAAACCTATACCTCCTACCTCACTGCCTCCCTCCCCTGAAATTCTCACTCTCCTTCATACCATCACAAACAATCAAGCCAACATCACTTCTGATGTTAGAGATATCCAACTCCGTCTCTACGTACTTGAAAAAGGCAAACTCCCCATTCGTCGCGATGATCTTAATTCTATGTTTCGCAATATAGAGGATGAGTTCATTGACCTTCAAGCTGGATTTGAATTGCATACTCGGGCGATGGTAGAAGCTCTGCAACGGAAGATGAACCGCAATGCCTGCCAATTAAGCACTGAGCTTAAGTTCATCAGCCATCAAATTGGGACTCTTGGACGATTTACCGAGCACCGTATGAATGACCTAAGTGAGGAGCTGTAAGCAGACCAAGTCCAGTCGCGCATCCCTGAATGGCCCCAATGTAATTAGATGGCAGAATATCAAGGCAACTTTCTGGACCTGCCTCTACCACCTCCTACTTTCATTGCTCGTCCTCCCCGATTTGCTAACACCATGTCCCTGGAAGAGATCAAACACCATAGGCTTCACCGACCCTATTTCACCATTCGCGAAGCTAATCATGTTAATCTTGAGGAGGAGGATGATTAGACGCCCTGCCCCTTTTGGCCTTCTGGACACACCTTTTTGATGGATGCCAAAGGGAGAGAAGAAGAATTATGCATATCTGCCCCTAGTTTCAAAGACAATCTTTTAAATTTTCATGCATGATAACTTGTGTTTTTAAGACTATGGTTTAAATTTGTTGATGGATGATGGTTTAAATTTGTATTTTTAAAATCATGATAATTTGTTTAGTCTTTGCTCAATATGTTGTGGACTAACCAAAAAATGCAGGGTTATTTTTAACTTTTCATAAATTGCAACTTGAAAGAACAGGGTTACTCAAACACTGCATATATGCAGTCAAAAATATGCATGAATTGAGGGGGAGTTGTAACTCTCTTGAGATGCATGGTTTTAGGGGGAGCCATAATTATTTTGTTTTCACCATCAAAAAGGTGGAAAATGTTGACTTATGTCACACTCCATGTTTTGATGATGACCATATCTTCTCACTAACCATGTTATATAACATTTCAGGAACATCAAGGAAGAAGGTCCAAAGTTAAGATGTCTTTGAAGAAAGAAAAGCTAATTTGAGTCCTACGAATATATGTAAGATCTTAGCATGTATTAATTTCCAAAATAAGGCTCTAGGACATGTGCATTGCATTTATACTCACATTCATATTTGATGTCACATGTTAATTAACTAGCTCATAATATGCATGGCCAGAATTGCTCACATAAGGAATCAAATCTTGTTAAACATTCATATACGGTAGAGCAAGAAATGGGGTAAACATATTACCATAAGTTATGCTTCATAATATTATTCTACGATTCAAGGAATCTATTTGGGTGTCTCCAACGGTCCATTATAGGGTAAGATATATGGACACCGGCCAACAGATATTATATGGTAAGCTCAAAACATGACATCATAGATCATGCTTCATAAATCATGCTGCACAAATTATGCGTCATAAATCAAGGGTCTTAAATCTAGGAAATTATTTAAGGTAACTAGTTGATTGAATAAATTACCATATAGCAGGAATCATGTGCCATAATCTTGTCTCATGACTTGAGAAATCTTATTTATTATATCAAACGGTCCAAATTATGTTAAGAAAAAATGGAAACCCTCCTGCAAATGGTTATGATAATATAAATTGTTGACTTCAGGTATTATAGAATTTGGGATGGTAGAAATCTGCAACAGGCCTATCTCCCATGTAATGGAAATCAATTAGCCTTAAATTATGGATAGCGTGATATCTCAGAAAATGGAATCTCGGTGATGGAAATCAAACTGAGTATATCATGATAGACTGCAAGATTTGTGCTAAGTGTTTTAAACGTGCATATCACAGCAGCAAATCTTGGCAACGAAAATATTCTGGAAATGCTCTATATAAACTGAACTCCTTAATATATTCAAATACGAAAAACATTTATAGTATCTGATACGCATACAAAGTTACAAAAGTGTTTTCACCGTGATTGATATTAATTGCTTTAAGAATAGAGGTTCAGCTAAGAAGATCATATAGACCATATTCTGGTATTATTCTTCTTGCATATCATGTCATTTCATACTAGAGCCTTGAGTTGGTAAGTGATATATTGCTTGATCATTAGACCTCTAGTGTGTATTTTGGTTTTCCTTATCTCAATCAATATTCTATTGTATGTAATACTGTTTGGGTTGATAATTCATTACAGTCAAGTTTGAGGAAAGCATAGGTGCTTAAGAGTGCATAAGTGCACAGGGAACAAAGGTGTTCGAATTGCTAGAACTTGTATTGTAATTGGAAGAATTTAATAAAAGTGAGTCTCCAATACTAGTTGGTATTGAACGTGGATTAGGCTACTATTCTAGAGGGTAGTAGTTGAACCACGTAAAAATTCTGGTGTTGATGTGATTACTTTCTGTGCTTTAATTTTCTGCTATCTATCCAGCTGTCTGCATTATAATTTGATTGAATCAAAATTCTGATTTTATAATCCAGCTTGTTGTTTTCAAAGGAATTTTTATTAGTAACAAAAGTTGGACATAGTCGGTGCCTACACTTATTCAACCCCCCTTCTAAGTGTACATATTTAAATTTCTAGAATAACACGTCTATGTGGATTACCACATGCATGGTGAATGATCATTCGTATTCATTCCTTATTAAACTATGGAAATGATCTGTCTGCGTGAATTACCGCATGGAGGGCTAAAATCCATTTGCAGTTTCGTTATTTTTCTGACCCTCAAAAATTCTGGAAAATTTTGAAATGATAATTTGATGAGTTTTCTAGATTGTGTCCAAAAATGGCGATTTTTGGATGTATAGATTAGGAGTTATGAATTTTACGGGAAAAGACTATTTTAAAAATAAACCCTTATAACTCCTTGTGGTTAACTCCAAAATTGGTGAAATTTTTATTGGGAGTACATGTATATAACAGGCGTATACTCTGTAAATTTTGGAATTTTTGGACAAAAGTAAAATTTATGATCAATGCCTAAATATTCGGTAGTTTTGGCCATATGAAAAATAGTAAATGAATTTTAAAAATTCCGAGAAAAATATATGTTCAATATGGGACTATATTCTGCTAAATCCAAAAAAATAATATTTTTGAGACTGATTTGGTATTTTTCATGAAAATGAACTAGTTATGAGTAAATGAATTAAATATGTTATGTGAAGTAACAAAATTAGAAAATAGGATTTTATAGCTTGGGAATCCTATATAGAGTATATGCATATTTTTTATGAGGGATTTGATCGTTGGTGATGAAATCTTATGAGTATAGCATTTTTGAATGATTAAATGCATTATTTGGTAAAGTGTAAACAATTGAAATAAATTATTTATAAGTTTAAGAAGTGATTAAAATATTGTTATAATATTAATAATATTAGATTATAATTTTATTAAGTGATTGATAATATTTGGATAAATTTAAAGTCTTTAATATTTATCCTTATTTTCGTTTGATTAATGCTTATATCATTGTTACCATCCTCATGCTTATATTGTGATGAAAGTCATCTTTGGCTTACGTGCAAAGATGGATTGTTGATTATTGATTTTATAATTGTATATCTTTGGCTTACGTGCAAAGATGGACTGTTGATTATTGATTTTATAGTTGTATAAATTTTGTAAAACCCTAAATTTTACGAATAAAGATTTAATTTTTTTTTAATATTATGGTGTGGATTTGAGATAATGTTATAGTTGTGGGTAATATTTACATATTTTGAAAAGTATGCAAGTTGTTATATAATATTCAATTGGTCGGGGAATATTCTTTTTGTGGGGAAATATTCGTACGACGGTACAATCATTGGTGGACCCCACAACAGAATTATTGTCGGAATGAGAAAACGACAAAAATATTTTTATGAAAATAATGGCGGAAGATTTACCGTTAACTGTTGAAACACCCGATGTTAAAAGTACAGTAATACGCGTGGTTGCATAGTAGCAAACAGTATTGATTATTGATGCTTACGTGAGAAGTCACTCAGTTTTGTTCAATTATTGCTACAGTAATTGCTGCATAGTATCTCACGTTAGTTGATTCAATTATTGTCGATATTTTATATATTTAAGATTGTATTTGTATTTTGTACCATGTATTTGGCGACTCAAAATAGGTTATGTATACCTATTTTGGGGGCGTCACAGTTGGTATCAAAGCTTAGGGATATGATCCCTGGCTAAGATGTGAGACAAGAACTAGGAGGGGAGAGACGGGGAATTCCTTCGCTAGTATGACCTACCTAAGTTTATTTGACATTTAATTGGTCGGTTAGAGTATTGGGATAATATATTGCATGTCAATTAACCTTTGTTTTGTGGCAGTATTTGAAAATGACATTCGAGAATGTTGAGAATAGCAATGGAGCACAGGAGACCGTTGAGTCTCCACAGATCAATAATCAGGATAATGTGCATCAGAAAGGCGACAATCCTCATGAAAACAATAACATTGACCAAATGATGAACGGTGGAATGTTTCGAGGCTTTATGCAATTCATGCAACATCAGGCGAAAGCGGCTCCTGTCCAAAATGCAGGTGGAAACATTGAAAACTCTCGGACGGTCACTGCTAAACAGTTCAAGGAGCTGGGACCACCAGAGTTTTTTGGAGAGCTAAAACCACTTAAGGCGGAGACGTGGATAAAGCAGATCAATAAGATATTTCATGTCTTAGGATGCTTCGAGGAGCAAAAGGTTCCCTTTGCCACCTTCATGCTGCGGGCAGAGGAAGATTACTGGTGGAAATCTGTAAAGTGTAGTCAACCTGCCACACTGAAGATGTCTTAGGAGAAGTTCCAAGAATTATTCAACGACAAGTACTCTCCCAAAAGTATTCGTCACAGGAAAGAGGTAGAGTTCATTAAACTGGAGCAAAATAACATGACCGTGTCGTAGTACGAAGACAAGTTTGTCGAGTTGTCCCGGTTTACGTCCCATTTGGTTGATAATGAGGAGAGAATGACGCGGATGTTTCTAAGAGGTTTGAAACCCAAGATACGTCAATACATCATTTCTCATAAACTTTGCTTGTATTCAGATGTTGTTAATAGGGCTCAGTTATTGGAGCACGATAATGAGTCAACCCAACCAAAAGAGAGCAGCCGACAAAATGATAATACTAGTGATAACAGTCATCGAAGCGGTGACAACAAGAGTGGAGGGAATCAATATGCCAGAAATGGTAACCACTTCAGTGGTAATCATGGTCAAAACAGTAAGAGTGGACATATCAAGAAGAGGAGATTCAATAATGATGGAAAGACGTCAACATCAGCACCTGTCATTAAGGAAGGAGAACGACCACCTATCATATGTTTCAAATGTGGAGGGGAGGGACACATCAGTCCAAACTGAGCGATGCCATCCAAAGCATGTTACAATTATGGAAGAGAAGGTCACCTAGCCCGATTTTGTCGTGCACCAAAGTCAAGTCTAGCTGGGATGGACGCATCAAAGGCCGTCCCAGACAAGACAAAACCGGAAGTTCAAAGGAGAGCGTTTGTCGTGACCTCCCAGAAAGCAAGGAACCCGAACGAGGTCATCACAGGTAAGCTTATCATAAACTCTAGCAAAGTATATACCTTATTTGATACCGGTTCTACCCATTCTTTTATTTCTCCTACTTGCGCTCAACGTTTAAATTTGACTACGGAGAAATTGGACTTTGACTTATCTGTTGAAACTCCGTTGGGAGAAACCTTCATTACATCCACTGTTTATAAGTCTTGTTTAGTTCAAATCGGCACCCGCACGTTACCTATCGATCTTATATCTTTGAAAATACTTACATTTGATGTGATTTTAAGGATTAATTGGTTAACTACTCATCATACAAAAATTGATTATTTTCATAAGGTTGTTAGCTTTCATATTCCTAACCAACCTATTATGCGAATTCAAGCAACCAAACCATTAAAATAAATCACTGTCATCTCAAGCCATAAAACTATTCATTTATTGAAAAACGAATGTCAGGCTTTCTTAGCTCATATCACGGATTTAAACAAAAATACGTCAGTTTTGAATGATATTTCTATTGTTAATAAATTTCCTCACGTATTCCCTGAAGAACTTTCTGGCCTACCTCCAGAGCATGAAATTGAATTTTGTATCGACCTTGAACCCAGTACAAAACCCATTTCCAAAGCCCCATATCGAATGGCTCCTATTGAACTTCAGGAGTTAAAGATCCAACTGCAGGAATTGTTAGACATCAGTTTCATTCGTCCTAGTACGTCTCCTTGGGGTGCTCTTATTCTATTTGTGAGAAAGAAAGATGGGAGTATGCGACTTTGTATTGATTATCGGGATTTGAATCATGTCACCATCAAAAATAAGTACCCATTGCCACGTATTGATGACATGTTTGACCAGTTTCAAGGCGCCAAATTCTTTTCAAAGATTGATCTTCATTCCGGATATCACCAATTGAAGATTAGAACTGATGACATTCCAAAGACGGCTTTCAGAACTCGGTACGGGCATTATGAATTCTTAGTCATGTCTTTTGGATTGACTAATGCTCCTGCTGCCTTCATGGATATAATGTCTGTATAGTGTTTTGCATAGTAAAATCTTTTTATATAAAACAAAATACTTTTATAAAGTTATTTGTTTAATTAGATTCTAAATAAAATATATATATATATATATATTTAGAATATATTATATTTTATTGCATAGTATCCTTTCTATTTTCCTATAAATAGGATGCTTTGTTAGAATTGGAATCACACCAGAAGTTCAGAGAATTCTTCTTTTATAATTTTGAGCGTATTTCTTTAGAGTTTAAGAAAGCTTTGAGCGTAGTGCAAGTTTTCTTCAAGTATATCATCACCCTACCAGTCGGAATACTCTTCTTTCTAAGGTAACGGGTGTTATTTCTTTCGTATTCATGAAGAGAATTATTTTCTTTCAATACTCGTAAGGGGTATTATTTCTTTCGTATTCATGAAGAGAGCTTCTGTTATTCCATTCTTTATTATTATGTTGGAATAACCTGTCTATGCGAAGTACCGTATACATGGTGAAATTCTTCTGTTATTCCATTCTTTATTATTATATTGGAATAACTCCGCCTACATAAGGCATCGCATACATGGTGAAATTCTTCTATTATTCCATCTCGCCAAATATATTGTCTATGGGTTTACGATAACTTTGGTTCCATTATTTATTATTACATTGGAATTGTCATGCATCTTGATTCTATCGCATGCATGGTGAATTCTGTTGTTATTCCATTCTTTATTATTCTATTAGAATATCATGTCTGTGCGTTTACGCATGACCTGGTTCCATTATTTATTATTCTGTTGGGAATAACCTGTCTGTGCGATCTATCGCATGCATGGTGAATTCTTCTGCTATTCCATTATTTATTATTCTGTTGGAATAACATGTCTATGTGGATTACCACATGCATGGTGAATGATCTTTTGTATTCATTCCTTATTAAATTGTGGAAATTATCTGTATACGTGGATTACCGCATGACGGGTGAAAATTCATTTTAAGTTTCATATATTCTATTATACTCAGTTGGTTAAAGTTTTGATTTCTATACTCCATGAAATTAGTGGAATATCCTCGATATTTGTGCTTCATCCAGTATCTTTTCATGGATATATTCTTCTGAGCATTGTTGAATTTTACTCCACAAAGCAGTATCATGTTGACAATTTGGACATTATTGAGTTCAGGATAAATTAACTTATAAATTTTTAAAATTTATCCTTGAACTTGTTTTATTGAATTATTATGTCATTGTCATCATCCTCATGCTTATATTGTGATTAAAGTCATCTTTGGCTTACGTACATAGATGGACTTGGTATGATTGTGACCAGGGATTATTCGATATAATCATGACCGTAATGTGACGAATGATGTGGTAAAAGTCCTCATTGGCATGTAGTTCATTGATGGACAGTTGTTATTGTGATTATGACCAGGGATTATTTGGTATAGTCATGACCATTGATGATTACATGAATATCCTTAGCCGTGATGCAGGGATGATTTGATTTTATTTATTAAGTTGAGTCTCAATGATTAAGTTGATGAAAAACTTTTTAAATCATAGAAGATAGTAGATTTTATGCTCTACCTGACTCTTCTAATGGATTGCTTGTTTCGCTGCAGTTAAACTTGATGTCTATTATATTTTATCAGTTAAAAATTGTTGAAGACTAATGATAATTTATTCTGCATTATCTTAGTCATAAAATTTCTTACTGGGCTAGTTGAGCTCACCCTTTCTTTTATTGTTCTCTTCAGGAAATGAGAATATAGCTGGGACTAGTCGGGGAACGGAGTGACGGTCCAGATGATAGCAGTAGTAGTCCTCACTATGGCATGACATGCAATATATAATTGTATTGAGGACCTAAGATGTGTGTGACGTATTTTATATGTCACTTAATAATTGATTTTGGTGAACAACAATAGGGTGATGAGAACCCGACCCTGAAAGCGTCAAAAGTGCACCGCAGTAAAATGAAGAGAACAAAAATCTTCTCGTATCCCTTTGGAGACTTGAAATATTTGCTTTTGTACTTTATATGACATGTATTAATTTGAGTATGAATATTGTCGTATTCTATACGTTACAATATTTGTATTGAAACTCATAGTATATATGTCGTCGTATTTTGCACGACTGTTGAATAATTAAGTTGTATTTGAATTTATGTACCATGTATCATGGGGACTCAAGATGGGTGATGAATACCTATTTTGGGGGCGTCACAGTTGGTATCAGAGCTTAGAGATATGATCCCCGGCTGAGATGTGAGACAAGAACTAGGAGGGGAGAGACGGGGAATTCCTTCGCTAGTATGACCTACCTAAGTTTATTTGGTATTTAATTAGTCGGTCAGAGTATAAGGATAATATGTGATATGTTAATTAACCCTTGTTTTGTGACAGTGTTTGAAAATGGCATCCCATTTGGTCGATAATGAGTAGCGAATGACGCGAATGTTTCTGCGAGGTTTGAAACCCGATATACGTCAATACCTCATTTCTCACAAACTTTGTTTATATTCAGATGTTGTGAATAGGGCTCAGTTATTGGAGCGTGATAATGAGTCAGCACAACCAAAAGGCAACGACCAACAACACGATAATAATCGTACCGGTGACAACAACCATCGGAACAATGATAACCATCGTGGGGGAAATTATCATGCCAAGAATGGTAACCACTTCGGTGGTAATCATGACCAAGATAATAGGAGTAGAAATTTCAAGAAGAGGAGATTCAACAATGATGGAAAGATGTCAGCACCAGCACCTGTTGTTAAGGAAGGAGAACGACCGCCAGTTGTATGTTACAAATGCGGAGGGGAGGGACATATCAGTCCAAATTGCGTGATGCAGTCCAAAGCATGTTATAATTATGGAAAAGAAGGTCACTTAGCCCGATTTTGTCATGCACCAAAGTCAAGTCTAGCTGGGACGGTGGCACCAAAGACGGATACGGACAAAACAAAGTCGGTGGTTTCAGGAAGAACATTTTTTGTGACTTCTCAAAAAGCTAGTAACCCAAATGAAGTTAGCACAGGTTAGTTAATTATAAATTCTTGCGAAGTCTATACCTTATTAGATACAGGTTCTACCCATTATTTTATCTCTTTTGCTTGCGCTCAACGTTTAAATTTGACCCCAGAGAAGTTAGACTTTGACTTATTGGTTGAAACTCCGTTAGAAGAAACCTTCATTTCATGTGCTATCCAAGTCTTGGATGAGAGTCACAGTTTTGAACGATATTTCTATTGTTAATAAATTTCCTGACGTATTCTTGAAGACTTCTTAGCCTACCCTTAGAGTGTGAAATTGAATTTTGTATTGACCCCAGTACAAAACCCATTTCTTCAACCCTTAAATATTTCTTCAACTAAAACGAACGTAACATACGCCAAAGACGTTGGCTCGAGCTGTTAAAGATTACGATCGTACAATTCAATACCATCGTGGAAGAACGAATGTGGTAGCTAACGTGTTGAGTAGAAGATCGTATGCGTTTACGAGTGCGAATATATGAACCTACGTGAAGATAGCGAATATACGATTAGACCCGACTTTAATCGATAAAGTTAAAGCCGCTCATGATACAGACTCAAAGCTCATAAATGTGAAGAAGAAGGATCAAGAGGGTGTTATTCTACAATTAAGAATCGACGAAGAGAGGAAATCTCAACCCTCGATTTAATTGGCCCATTTGAAATCCTTGATCGAGTAGGAACTATGGCCTATAGACTCGTTTTATCACCAAGTATGTCGCGTGTTCATAACGTTTTTCACGTATCGATGTTACGTAATTATGTGGAAGACCCAAACCAGATTATTAAAACTAGACAAGATAGCAGAAGATTTAACGTATGAGGAGATACGTGTTACAATCTTGGATAAGAAGGATCATATTCAACACTCAAAGGTTATACCTCAAGAGTTAGAATCTGAAATGAAGTCAAGGTATCTTCATCATACTAGGTACATAGGTAAATTTCGAGGTCGAAATTCCATAAGGAGGGGAGATTGTGAGACCCCAAATTTAATGAATAAAGATTGAAATTTCTCGAAATATTTTTTTAATATTATGGTGTGGATTTGATATAATGTTAAAGTTGTAGGTAATATTTATAAATTTTGCAAAGTACGCAAGTTGTTATATAATATTCGATTGGTCGGGGAATATTCTTTTTAGTAGGGAATATTCGTATAACGGCACAATCATTGGTGGACCCCACAACGGAATTATTGTCAGATTGAGAAAATGACCAAAATATTATTATGAAAATAACGGTGAAAGTTTTACCATTAAAACTGTTGAACTACTCAGTAGTAAAAGTACAGTAATACGCGTGGTTGCATAGTAGCACACGGTATTGATTATTGATGCTAATGTGAGAAGTCACTTAGTTTTGTTCAATTATTGCTACAGTAATTGTTGCATAATATCTCACGTTATTTGATTCAGTTATTGTCAATATTTTATATATTATTAAATCAATAATTGAGACGATGAAGTTATTAAAATTATTATTTGCAATATTAACGATGTCTAGAAGTTCTTCCAAGGAGAGGTTTGGTCACCTAATTGCGCGCTAATAGGAAAAAATCCTTATTAGAAAGCCCCCTTTTTCTTGGGAACGACCTGGTCGATTAATAGTGTGAATTATAATAATGTTGATGAGTTTTGTTTTATTATTATTATTAATGTAATAAAGTAGAAAAGCTTTTTATATAAAACAAAATACTTTTATAAAGTTATTTGTTTTATTAGACTATAAATAGAATATACTATATTCTATTATGCATAGTATTTTGCATAGTAAAATCTTTTTATATAAAATGAATACTTTTATAAAGTTATTTGTTTTATTAGATTATAAATAGAATATATTATATTTTATTATGCATAGTGTTGCATAGTTACTGCATAGTGTTTTGTATAGTAAAATATTTTATATAAAACAAAATACTATTATAAAGTTATTTGTTTTATTAGATTTTAAATAATATATATATATATATATATATTTAGAATATATTATATTTTATTGCATAATATCCTTTTTATTTTCCTATAAATAGGATACTTAGTTAGAATTGAAATCACACCAGAAGTTCATAGAATTCTTTTTCTATAATTTTGAGCGTATTTCTTTAGAGTTTAAGAATACTTTGAGCGTAGTGCAAGTTTTCTTCAAGTATATCCTCGCCTTACAAGTCGGAATACTCTTCTTTCCAAGGTAAGGGTGTTATTTCTTCGTGATCAATAGCGAGAACTATTTTCTTTCAATACTGTAAGGGGTATTATTTCTTTCGTATTCATGAAGAGAGCTTCGTTATTACATTCTTTATTATTATGTTGAATAATATGTCTATGCTAAGTACCGCATACATGGTGAAATTCTTCTTTTATGCCATTCTTTATTATTATGTTGGAATAACTTTATACATGCAAAATCGCATACATGGTGAAATTCTTCTATTATTCCATTCTTTATTATTCGTTTAATATCCACCTGCGTGCGATTACGCATTTGACCTGGTTCCATTATTTATTATTTAGTTGAATAACTCGTCATGCATGCGATTCTATCGCATACACTGCGTGAATTATGTTGTTATTCTATTCTTTATTATTCGTTGGAATATCGTATGCCGCGTTTACGCATGACCGGTTCCATTATTTATTATTACATTGGGAATAACTCCGCATACACGCGATCTATCGCATACATGGTGAATTTTTCTGTTATTCCATTATTTATTATTTTGTTGGAATAACCTGTCTATGTGGATTACCACATGCATGGTGAATGATCATTTGTATTCATTCCTTATTAAATTGTGGAAATGATCTGTTTACGTGGATTACCGCATGACGTGCGAAAATCCATTTGCAGTTTCATATATTCTATTATACTAAGTTGGTTAAAGTTTTGACTTCTATACTCCATGAAATTAGTGGAATATCTTGGATATTTGCGCTTCATCCAGTATCTTTTCATGGAAATATTCTTCTGAGCATTCTTGAATTTTACTCCATAAAGCAGTATCATGTTAACAATTTGGACATTATTGAGTTCAGGATAAATTAACTTATAAATTTTTAAAATTTATTCTTGAACTTATTTTATTGAATTATTTTGTCATTGCCATCATCCTCATGCTTATATTGTGATTAAAGTCATATTTGGCTTACGTACATAGATGGACTTGGTATGACTGTGACCAAGGATTATTCGGTATAATCATGACCGTAATGTGACTAATGATGTGGTAAAAGTCCCCATTGGCCTGTAGTTCATTGATGGACAGTTGTTGGTGTGATTATGACCAGGGATTATTGGGTATAGTCATGACCATTGATGATTACATGAATATCCTTAGCCGTGATGCAGGGATGATTCATTTTTATTTATTAAGCTAAGTCTCAGTGATTAAGTTGATGAAAAACTTTTTAAACCATAGAAGATAGTAGATTTTATGCCTTACTTGACTCTTCTAATGGATTGCTTGTTTCGCTGCAGTTAAACTTGATGTCTATTATATTTTATCAGTTTAACATTGTTGAAGACTAATGATAATTTATTCGCATTATCTTAGTCATAATATTTCTTCATTGGGCTAGTCAAGCTCACCTTTTCTTTTATTGTTCTCTTCAGGAAATGAGAATATAGCTGGGACTAGTCGGGGAATGGAGTGACGGTCCAGATGATAGCAGTAGTAGTCCTCACTATGGCATGACATGCAATATATAATTGTATTAAGGACCTAAGATGTGTGTGACGTATTTTATACGTCACTTAATAATTGATTTTGGTGAACAACAATAGGGTGATGAGGGCAGAGCCACGAAAGCGTCAAAAGTGCAATCATGATAGAATGAAGAGAATGTAAATCTTCTCGTATCCCTTTGGAGACTTGAAATATTTCTTTGTTGTACTTTATATGACATGTATTAATTTGAGTATGAATATTGTCGTATTATATACGTTACAATATTTGTATTGAAACTCACAGTATATATGTCGTCGTATTTTGCACGACTGTTGTATAATTAAGTTGTATTTGAATTTATGTACCATGTATCATGGCGACTTAAGATGTGTGATGAATACCTATTTTGGGGGCGTCACAGCTTGCATAGTATTTTCATGATAAAATCTTTTTATATAAAACATAATACTTTTATAAAGTTATTTGTTTTTCTTAGATTATAAATAGAATATATTATATTTTATTATGCATAGTATTTGCATAGTGCCTGCATAGTATTTGTATAGTAAAATCTTTTTATATAAAATAGAATACTTTTATGAAGTTATTTGTTTTATTAGATTATAAATAGAATATATTATATTTTATTGCATAGTATCATTTCCATTCTCCTTTAAATAGGATGCTTAGTTAGAATTGAAAAACACACCAGAAATTTAGAGAATTCTTCTTCTATAATCTTGAGCGTATTTCTTTAGAGTTTAAGAAAGCTTTGAGCGTAAAAAATAGTGCATGTTTTCTTCAAGTATATCCCCGCCCTACGAGTCGGAATACTCTTCTTTTAAGGTAAGGGGTATTATTCTTTCGTATTCATGAAGAGAGTTATTTTCTTTCAATACTCGTAAGGGTTGTTATTTCATTCTTTATTATTATGTTGGGAATAACTTGTCTATGCGAAGTACCGCATACATGGTGAAATTTTTCTGTTATTCCATTCTTTATTATTCTATTGGAATAACTTCATCGTGAGGTCTATCGCACGCTGGTGAATTTCGTTGTTATTCCATTCTTTATTATTCTTTTGGAATATCACATGCTGTGCGGATTACGCATGACCGATTCCATTCTTTATTATTCGTTGGAAATATCCATGCTCGTGTGGATTGATGACCGGTTCCATTCTTTTATTATACATTTGGAATATCACGTAAAAGTGTGGATTACGTGACCTAGTTCCATTCTTTATTATTCGTGGGGGAATAACACATTCATGCGGTCTATCGCATGCATGGTGAATTCTTACGTTATTCCATTCTTTATTTTTTTGTTGGAATAACTTGTCATGTGGATTACTGCATGCATGGTGAATGATCCTTTTATTCATTCCTTATTAAATTGTGGAAATGATGCATGCTGCGTGGATTACTGGCATGGCGCTAAAATCCATTTGCGATTTCATATATTCTATTATACTCAGTTGGTTAAAGTTTTGACTTCTATACTCCATGAAATTAGTGGAATATCCTGGATATTTGCGCTTCATCCAGTATCTTTTCATGGAAATATTCTTTTGAGCATTCTTGAATTTTACTCCACAAAGCAGTATCATGTTAACAATTTGGACATTATTGAGTTCAGGATAAATTAACTTATAAATTTTTAAAATTTATTCTTAAACTTGTTTTATTGAATTATTATGTTATTGTCATCATCCTCATGCTTATATTGTGATTAAAGTCATCTTTGGCTTACGTACACAGATGGACTTGGTATGTTTGTGACCAAGGATTATTCGGTATAATCATGACCGTAATGTGACGAATGATGTGGTAAAAGTCCTCATTGGCATGTAGGTCATTGATGGACTGTTGTTAGTGTGATTATGACCAGGGATTATTTGGTATAGTCATGACCATTGATGATTACATGAATATCCTTAGCCGTGATGCAGGGATGATTCGATTTTATTTATTAAGTTGAGTCTCAATGATTAAGTTGATGAAAAACTTTTTAAATCATAGAAGATAGTAGATTTTATGCTCTACCTTACTCTTCTAATGGATTGCTTGTTTCGCTGCAGTTAAACTTGATGTCTATTATATTTTATCAGTTTAACATTATTGAAGACTAATGATAATTTATTCTGCATTAACCTAGTCATAATATTTCTTACTGGGCTAGTTGAGCTCACCCTTTCTTTTATTGTTCTCTTCAGGAAATGAGAATATAGCTGGGACTAGTCGGGGAATGGAGTGACGGTCCAGATGATAGCAGTAGTAGTTCTCACTATGGCATGACATGCAATATATAATTGTATTGAGGACCTAAGATGTGTGTGACGTATTTTATACGTCACTTAATAATTGATTTTGGTGAACAACAATAGGGTGATGAGAACAAGCCACGAAAGCGTCAAAAGTGCACCACAGTAAAATGAAGAGAACATAAATCTTCTCGTATCCCTTTGGAGACTTGAAATATTTGCTGTTGTACTTTATATGACATGTATTAATTTGAGTATGAATATTGTCGTATTATATACGTTACAATATTTGTATTGAAACTCACAGTATATATGTCGTCGTATTTTGCACGACTGTTGTATAATTAAGTTGTATTTGAATTTATGTACCATGTATCATGGCGACTCAAGATGGGTGATGAATACCTATTTTGGGGGCGTCACAGTTAGTATCAGAGCTTAGAGATATGATCTCCGGCTGAGATGTGAGACAAGAACTAGGAGGGGAGAGACGGGGAATTCCTTCGCTAGTATGACCTACCTAAGTTTATTTGGTATTTAATTGGTCGGTTAGAGTATAAGGATAATATGTGATATGTTAATTAACCCTTATTTTGTGACAGTGTTTGAAAATGGCATCCCATTTGGTTGATAATGAGTAGCGAATGATGCGAATGTTTCTGCGAGGTTTGAAACCCGATATACGTCAATACCTCATTTCTCACAAACTTTGTTTATATTCAGATGTTGTGAATAGGGCTCAGTTATTGGAGCGTGATAATGAGTCAACACAACCAAAAGGCAACGACCAACAACACCATAATAATCGTACCGATGGCAACAGCCATCGGAACAATGATAACCATCGTGGGGGAAATTATCATGCCAAGAATGGTAACCACTTCGGTGGTAATCATGGCCAAGATAATAGGAGTAGAAATTTCAAGAAGAGGAGATTCAACAATGATGGAAAGATGTCAGCACCAGCACCTGTTGTTAAGGAAGGAGAACGACCGCCGGTCGTATGTTACAAATGCGGAGGGGAGGGACATATCAGTCTAAACTACGTGATGCAGTCCAAAACATGTTATAATTGTGGAAAAGAAGGTCACCTAGCCCGATTTTGTCGTGCACCAAAGTCAAGTCCAAATTTGGGACGGTGGCACCAAAAGAGCGGATCTGGACAAAACAAAGTCGGTGGTTTCAGGAAGAACATTTTTTGTGACTTCTCAAAAATCTAGTAACCCAAATGAAGTTAGCACGGGTTAGTTAATTATAAATTCTTGCGAAGCTTATACCTTATTAGATATAGGTTCTACCCATTATTTTATCTCTTTTGCTTACGCTCAACGTTTAAATTTGACCCCAGAGAAGTTAGACTTTGACTTATTGGTTGAAACTCCGTTAGAAGAAACCTTCATTTCATGTGCTATCCAAGTCTTGGATGAGAGTCACAGTTTTGAACGATATTTCTATTGTTAATAAATTTCCTGACGTATTCTTGAAGACTTCTTAGCCTACCCTTAGAGCGTGAAATTGAATTTTGTATTGACCCCAGTACGAAACCCATTTCTTTAACCCTTAAATATTTCTTCAACTAAAACGAACGTAACATGCGCCAAAGACGTTGGCTCGAGCTGTTAAAGATTACGATCGTACAATTCAACACCATCGTGGAAGAACGAATGTGGTAGCTGACGTATTGAGTAGAAGATCGTATACGTTTACGAGTGCGAATATACGAACCTACATGAAGATAGCGAATATACGATTAGACCCGACTTTAATCGATAAAGTTAAAGCCGCTCATGATACAGACTCAGAGCTCATGAATGTGAAGAAGAAGGATCAAGAGGGCGTTATTCTAGAATTAAGAATCGACGAAGAGAGGAAATCTCAACCCTCGATTTAATTGGCCCATTTGAAATCCTTGATCGAGTAGGAACTATGGCCTATAGACTCGTTTTATCGCCAAGTATGTCGCGTGTTCATAACGTTTTTCACGTATCGATGTTACGTAATTATGTGGATGACCCAAACCAGATTATTAAAACTAGACAAGATAGCAGAAGTTAACGTATGAGGAGAGGAGATAAGTGTTACAATCTTGGATAAGAAGGATCATATTGAACACTCAAATGTTATACCTCAAGAGTTAGAATCTGAAATGAAGTTAAGGTATCTTCATCATACTAGGTACATAGATAAATTTTGAGGTCGAAATTCCATAAGGAGGGGAGATTGTGAGACCCCAAATTTAATGAATAAAGATTTAAATTTCTCAAAATATTTTTTTTATATTATGGTGTGGATTTGATATAATGTTAAAGTTGTCGGTAATATTTATAAATTTTGCAAAGTACGCAAGTTGTTATATAATATTTGATTGGTCGGGGAATATTCTTTTTAGTAGGGAATATTCGTACAACGACACAATCATTGGTGGACCTCACAACGGAATTATTGTTGGATTGAGAAAATGACCAAAATATTATTATGAAAATAAAGGTGAAAGTTTTACCATTAAAACTGTTGAACTACTCAGTAGTAAAAGTACAGTAATACGCATGGTTGCATAGTAGCACACGGTATTGATTATTGATGCTTATGTGAGAAGTCACTTAGTTTTGTTCAATTATTGCTACAGTAATTGTTGCATAGTATCTCACGTTATTTGATTCAGTTATTGTCAATATTTTATATATTATTAAATCAATAATTGAGATGATGAAGTTATTAAAATTATTATTTGCAATATTAACAATGTCTAGAAGTTCTTCCAAGGAGAGGTTTGGTCACCTAATTCCGCGCTAATAGGGAAAAATCCTTATTGGAAAGCCTCCTCTTTCCTGGGAACGACCTGGTCGATTAATAGTGTGAATTATAATAATGTTGATGAGTTTTGTTTTATTATTATTATTAATGTAATAAAACAGAAAACCTTTTTATGTAAAACAAAATACTTTTATAAAGTTATTTGTTTTATTAGACTATAAATAGAATATATTATATTCTATTATGCATAGTATTTTGCATAGTAAAATCTTTTTATATAAAACAGAATACTTTTATAAAGTTATTTGTTTTATTAGATTATAAATAGGATATATTATATTTTATTATGCATAGTGTTGCATAGTACTGTGATATTGTTTTGTATAGTAAAATCTTTTTTATATAAAACAAAATACTTTTATAAAGTTATTTGTTTTATTAGATTTTAAATAAAAATATATATATATATATATATATATATTTAGAATATATTATATTTTATTGCATAGTATCCTTTTTATTTTCCTATAAATAGGATACTTAGTTAGAATTGAAATCACACCAGAAGTTTATAGAATTCTTCTTCTATAATTTTGAGCGTATTTCTTTAGAGTTTAAGAAAACTTTGAGCGTAGTGCAAGTTTTCTTCAAGTATATCCTCGCCTTACAAGTCGGAATACTCTTCTTTCTAAGGTAAGGGGTGTTATTTCTTTCGTATCAATAAAGAGAACTATTTTCTTTCAATACTCGTAAGGGGTATTATTTCTTTCGTATTCATGAAGCGAGCTTTTGTTATTACATTCTTTATTATTATGTTGGAATAACATGTCTATGCGAAGTACCGCATACATGGTGAAATTCTTCTTTTATGCAATTCTTTATTATTATGTTGGAATAAATTGTCTATGCAAAGTACTGCATACATGGTGAAATTCTTCTATTATTCCATTCTTTATTATTCTGTCGGAATATCATGTCTGTGCGATTACGCATGACCTGGTTCCATTATTTATTATTTAGTTGGAATAACCTGTCTGTGCGGTCTATCGCATGCACGGTGAATTATGTTGTTATTCTATTCTTTATTATTCTGTTGGAATATCATGTCTGTGCGTTTACGCATGACCTGGTTCCATTATTTATTATTCTGTTGGGAATAACCTGTCTATGCGATCTATCGCATGCATGGTGAATTTTTCTGTTATTCCATTATTTATTATTTTGTTGGAATAACCTGTCTATGTGGATTACCACATGCATGGTGAATGATCATTTGTATTCATTCCTTATTAAATTGTGGAAATGATCTGTTTACGTGGATTACCGCATGGCAAAAGTGAAAATCCATTTCATAGCTTCATATTATATTATACTAAGTTGGTTAAAGTTTTGACTTCTATACTCCATGAAATTAGTGGAATATCCTGGATATTTGCGCTTCATCCAGTATCTTTTCATGGAAATATTCTTCTAAGCATTCTTGAATTTTACTCCATAAAGCAGTATCATGTTAACAATTTGGACATTATTGAGTTCAGGATAAATTAACTTATAAATTTTTAAAATTTATTCTTGAACTTGTTTTATTGAATTATTTTGTCATTGTCATCATCCTCATGCTTATATTGTCATTAAAGTCATCTTTGGCTTACGTACATAGATGGACTTGGTATGATTGTGACCAAGGATTATTCGGTATAATCATGACCGTAATGTGACTAATGATGTGGTAAAAGTCCCCATTGGCCTGTAGTTCATTGATGGACAGTTGTTGGTGTGATTATGACCAGGGATTATTCGGTATAGTCATGACCATTGACGATTACATGAATATCCTTAGCCATGATGCAAGGATGATTCATTTTTATTTATTAAGCTAAGTCTCAGTGATTAAGTTGATGAAAAACTTTTTAATTCATAGAAGATAGTAGATTTTATGCCCTACTTGACTCTTCTAATGGATTGCTTGTTCCGCTGCAGTTAAACTTGATATCTATTATATTTTATCAGTTTAACATTGTTGAAGACTAATGATAATTTATTCTGCATTATCTTAGTCATAATATTTCTTACTGGGCTAGTTGAGCTCACCCTTTCTTTTATTGTTCTCTTCAGGAAATGAGAATATAGCTGGGACTAGTCGGGGAATGGAGTGACGGTCCAGATGATAGCAGTAGTAGTCCTCACTATGGCATGACATGCAATATATAATTGTATTGAGGACCTAAGATGTGTGTGACGTATTTTATACGTCACTTAATAATTGATTTTGGTGAACAACAATAGGGTGATGAGAACCCGACCCTGAAAGCGTCAAAAGTGCACCGCAGTAAAATGAAGAGAACAGAAATCTTCTCGTATCCCTTTGGAGACTTGAAATATTTGCTGTTGTACTTTATATGACATGTATTAATTTGAGTATGAATATTGTCGTATTATATACGTTACAATATTTGTATTGAAACTCACAGTATATATGTCGTCATATTTGTCACGACTGTTGTATAATTAAGTTGTATTTGAATTTATGTACCATGTATCATGGCGACTCAAGATTGGTGATGAATACCTATTTTGGGGGCGTCACAGCTTGCATAGTATTTTCATGGTAAAATCTTTATATATAAAACATAATACTTTTATAAAGTTATTTGTTTTTCATAGATTATAAATAGAATATATTATATTTTATTATGCATAGTATTTGCATAAAGGCCAAAGATAGTATTTGCATAGTAAAATCTTTTTATATAAAATAGAATACTTTTATAAAGTTATTTGTTTTATTAGATTATAAATAGAATATATTATATTTTATTGCATAGTATCATTTCCATTCTCCTTTAAATAGGATGCTTAGTTAGAATTGAAAAACACACCAGAAATTTAGAGAATTCTTCTTCTATAATCTTGAGCGTATTTCTTTAGAGTTTAAGAAAGCTTTGAGCGTAAAAAATAGTGCATGTTTTCTTCAAGTATATCCCCGCCCTACGAGTCGGAATACTCTTCTTTTAAGGTAAGGGGTATTATTCTTTCGTATTCATGAAGAGAGTTATTTTCTTTCAATACTCGTAAGGGTTGTTATTTCATTCTTTATTATTATGTTGGGAATAACTCCGTCATCCAATACACGCATACATGGTGAAATTTTTCTGTTATTCCATTCTTTATTATTCTATTGGAATAATCTGTCTGTGAGGTCTATCGCATGCCTGGTGAATTCTGTTGTTATTCCATTCTTTATTATTCTTTTGGAATATCCTGTCTGTGCGGATTACGCATGACCTAATTCCATTCTTTATTATTCTGTTGGAATATCATGTCTGTGTGGATTGCACATGACCTGGTTCCATTCTTTATTATTCTGTTGGAATATCTTGTCTGTGTGGATTACGCATGACCTAGTTCCATTCTTTATTATTCTGTGGGGAATAACCTGTCTGTGCGGTCTATCGCATGCATGTTAAATTGTGGAAATGATCTGTCTACGTGGATTACCGCATGGCGGGCGATAATCCATTTGCAGTTTCATATATTCTATTATACTCAGTTGGTTAAAGTTTTGGCTTCTATACTCCATGAAACTAGTAGAATATCCTGGATATTTGCGCTTCATCCAGTATATTTTCATGAAAATATTCTTCTCAGCATTCTTGAATTTTACTCTATAAAACAGTATCATGTTGACAATTTGGACGTTCTTGAGTTCAAGATAAATTAACTTATAAATCTTTAAAATTTATTCTTGAACTTGTTTTATTGAATTTTTATATCATTGTCATCATCCTCATGTTTATATTATGTTGAAAGTAATCTGTGGACTGTAGTTCATAGATGGACTTGGTATGATTATGACCAGGAATTATTCGGTTTAATCATGACCGTAATGTTACGAATGATGTGGTAAAAGTACTCATTGGGCCATAGTGCATTGATGGACAGTTGTTGGCATGATCATGACCATTGATGAATACACGAATATCCTTGGCCCGTAGTGGATGGATTATTTGTGGTCGTGATACTAATGAATATCCTTGGCCGTAGTGCAGGGATGATGTGAATTATTTATTAAGATGAGTCTCAGCAATAAAAGTGATGAAAAACCTTTTAAATCACAGAAGATAGTAGATTTTATTCTCTACCTGACTCTTCTAATGGATTGCTTGTTCCGCTGCAGTTAAACTTGATGTTTGTTATATTTTATCAGTTTAACACTGTTGAAGACTAATGAAAAATTATTCTGCATTGTTACTGGGCTAGTTGAGCTCACCCTTTTGATTTCATTGTTCTCTTTAGGAAATGAGAATATAGTGGGGACTAGTCGAGGAAAGGAGTGACGGTCCAAATGGTATTATTAGTAGTCCTCACTATTCTATGAAATAGTGTGATAATAAATGTTGAGGACTTATTTTGAGTTTGAATACTGTCTAGAAGACAATATTTGTATTAAAACTCACAGCTCATGTTGTATATTTAAGTTTGTATTTGTATTCTGTACCATATATTTGGCGACTCAGAATAGGTGATGTATACCAATTTTGGGGGGGTCACATCTTTGGCTTACGTGCAAAGATTGACGGTTGATTATTGGTTTTATAGTTGTATATCTTTGGCTTACGCGCAAAGATGGACCGTTGATTATTGGTTGTATATCTTTGGCTTACGTGCATTGATTGACAGTTTTTGGTATGATTATAACCAGGAATTATTCGGTATAATCATGACCATTAATGGAAACACGAATATCCTTGGCCCGTAGTGCATGGATAATTTGTGGTCGTAATACTAATGAATATCATTGGCCGTAGTGCAGAGATTATTCGATGATGTGGATTAATTATTAAGCTGAGTCTCAGCGATAAAATATTGATTATACACTTTTAATTAGTAAAAGATAGTAGATATCATGCTCTACTTGACTCTTCTAAAATACAGTTGTATGTCTTTGGCCTGTAGTGCAAAGATGAATTATTAATGAATATCTTTGGTCGTAGTGCAAAGATGAATTTATTAGTATGATTATGAGCAGGAATTGTTATTTGGTATAACCATGATTTTTGATGTTTCAGGTGAAGATATGTGATGAAAATTATCTTCGTCCTGGGTGCGAAGAGGAATTTAGAACCACAATTATGATTATGAGTTATTCATATGATTGTGGATAGGAATTGTTAATTGATGTTACAGGGATAAAACATTGTTGGTGGACTTTTAACATGGAGAAGAAAATAGACCCTATGGTCTATTTGACTCTTCCAATGGATTGCTCGTTCCGCTGCAACTATGGTTGAAAAGTTTTATCATCTACCATATGTTCTAAATCTCTGATTTATTACTAATGAAGGCTATTGATAATTTAATTATCTTTAGTTATGATATTCTTTACTGGGCTAGTTGTGCTCACCCTTTTTACTTCATAATTTTTTTTAGGTAATAAGAGTGTAGCTGGGTCGAGCGGGGGTAACAGGGGATTAGAACGATGGTCTATAGCTGTTGAGGTTTCCCCTGAAATAGTATAGAAATAATTTTATTGTGAATTTCCGATAAGTGTGTCGTATTTTATACGTCATTTTAACCATTGATTTTGGTGAACCGAATAGGGAGAGGTGAACCCAACTTTGGAAGGGTGTTTTGCCATTATCATACAAGATGTCTAATGACAGACGACTTTGTGTTATCATAAGACAGGGTTGTGCACATGCACTTGCTGATTATATCTATCAGTATTACCTATATAATCTTGCAGTTTGGTTGAATTATAATTCTCAATTGGAGACAATGGAGATAATTATATATCAAGAGAAGACTCACCATTGGAAAGAGCATGACAATAATCTTCTCATTTTTCTTTGGGATTTATTGGGTCAACCAAGGATAATTCTCGAGTCATATGATATATATCATAACTTAGATGCATAGCCTCCCATGTACGAAGGTTTCCTTGAGCATTTTCCAAAGATTTTAATTTCTAAAACAATTATTGACTGTACTTTTATGTAAAGTACCATTGTAAGGTGTTGTGGTCGAGGCACCATGAGAGTTACATAGATTTGTATTAAAACTCACAGCTTATCTATTGTCGTACTCTGCACGACAGTTCAACAATTGTATAAATGAAGTTTGTATTTGATTTTTATAGTGTGATATCTGGCGACTCAGAATGGGTAGTGTGGACCTATTTTGGGGGCGTCACAAATGGTATCGAGCTTAGGGATATGGTGCATTTGGCGGAGATATGAGTCTAGAACTAGGAGGGGAGGCAGTAATATACTTCGTTAGTGTGTGACTTACTAAGTAGTAAATTTTTACTTGATAAGTTGACAATTTGTGATATGTCAATTGACCTTTGTTTTGAAGATATATTCTAGAATGAAATCTGAAATACAAGAGATGAACAATGAAAAATAATGATACCGAGGAAATAACAAGGAAGGTACAATCTGAAAAGAAAACAAGGTATTCTCATCTCTTCGAACTACCAGGTACGTAAATTTCGAGGGCGAAATTTCATAAGGAGGGGAGATTATGAGACCCTGAATTTTATGAAATGAAAGTATTCAATGTTTTTATAATTTTTCAATTTAGTAAATGGTTAAATTGATAAAAGGTTAAAGTTAAGGGTGATATTGAAAATTTTTAAAGTATGCAAGTTGTTATAAAATATTCGTTTGGTCGGGGAATATTCTTTTTATCGGGGAATATCCGTAGGACGACACAATCATTGGTGGACCCCACAACGGAAGTATTGTCGTAGTAAGAAAATGACAGAATTATCTTTTTATAAAAATAACAGGGAAAGTGTTACCGTTAAAACTATTAAACTACTTGGTAGTAAAAGTAAAGTAATACGCGTGGTTGCATAGTAGCACACGGTATTGATTATTGATGCTTATGTGAGAAGTCACTCAGTTATACTCAATTATTGGTATAATAATTGATGCATCATATCTCTCATATTATTGATTCAATTATTGTCACAGTATCATCAGCATAATATTTTATATATTATTAAATCAATAATTGAGACGACAAAGTTATTCATATTATTATTTGCAATATTGATAATGTCTAGAAGTTCTATCAAGGAGAGGTTTGGTCACCTAATTGCACGCGAGAAATCCTTATCGGAAAGCCCCCTCTTTCTTGGGAACGACCTGGTTGTTAAATATTGTGAGTTATAATATTAATGATGAATGTTATTAAGAATCGAATTTGAATTTGGAGTTGAATTTGGAGACGCGAACGTGATATTTGAGTCTAGAACGATGAAATTAGTACAAATAGACTATAAACACAAAATTTGTCGGGGTTGACTTTTTGGTCAAAAAAGTCAACAGTTGTGACACCCCCAAATCTGGTACTTCCATTTCCATAGGATTTTGTGTTCATTGTACATACATCGTCTATCTATCTACCCATAATTAAATGCAAACCATGCAATAGATAGAAATAATAAATAAATCTCCCCTTATGGGGTTACATCAACTGCATAATAATAAAATCCCAGGTTGCTTTAACCTTAAACATCTGTATGGAATCATAAACAAATAATAAGTCTTAAGTAACATCAAGTCTAAATATCATTACATAACCACATAAAATAATCAGTCTTCATTACTTGCTCTAGTGGAAGGCTCGTCTGATCTTTCGTTCTTAACTACAACGTTATTATTACACAAGAGTGAGCACGATTGGCCACAAGTATAACAATATAGCAAACGAATAATAACATGTGAATAAATCAAAGACTTCTGAAATAGGAAACTCAGCTTTTGAATCAAGAGTGAATAACATGAGACAAAATAACTTCTGAGGGTCATAAGACCTTGAACTATGTCCTAGGTCGTCAAGTGTTTATACTTGAAACCTTTAACATGTCATAAGACTATGGACTCTTCTTCTCGTACTTAGGGGGATCAGCCCTTAGTACCATACTGTGCACAATATCTTAACGCTAACGCATAAGTAATCCCCTATACAGGGTTGTTCATCTTAGTTTGACATTAGAGTATGCACCAAAGGAAGTTTGGTTTAGATAATTCATCAAGGGTTCTGAAATTTAGAACGCTCATCAACTATGGACTAGTTGAATCATTAAGGGTTCGCTAGTTTAACAAGGTTTAACAGTAATTGATAACTAAATTTGAATAAAATCTCATAAAGTATACAATAGAATAAGTATTGTATAGCAGCATCATGCTTCAAAAGATTAATAACTTTAATATAACAAAACAGACTTGATTAATAATAATGAGAGTTTTCTCGATGTAAAGAGACAACTTATAAGCTCATATAAAGATAACGAGTAGGGTTAGGAAACTTGCCTCGTGCGTAGATTACACGTTAATTAAACTCATTCCTTGATTTAAATCCTATATATCATTTACGTTCACAATACCAGTCAATTATAACGTACTAACCGTCACAAGTTCATTCTTTTGTCTAACTCGAATTCATGACTATACTTAATCAAATTACTACACTCATTCTCATAATTAACACTTCATGAATAATAAGCTAACTATGCATTCAATCATTCCATTCACACGTAATTATGTTATTAACATGTTAAGAATTTATTTTAACACCTCATTATATGTCTAACATGTTTTTATGTTCATTAGATTTGGTTACTATCACATTTCTATACTTGAACACTTAAAAAAAATGCATTTCTGGACAATCGCTAGGTGGCTATATGCTATTTAACCACCGTTTATTATTCTTGCATGCGGCTTGAGACTCATGGCATATGGTGGTATTACTTGCCATAATGGTATATTGCAAAGACGAGACTTTAATGCTTGAGTTAGGCCATGGCTTGACACTCTAGTTTTTGAATTTCCAGTTCGCGAAGAACACAGAATCAGGCGAATTTAACACTACATGGTCATTAAATTCATCAAATTAAACATACCCATAAACTAGAACTCGTACATAATCATTACCCAACCTTTATAGAGTAATTTTAACCAATTAAAACACATAATCACAGAATTAAAACATATAATTTCACTGTTCTTAATGTTCTTAAAGGTTTTGAACATAAAACATAAAAGTTAACACTATGAATTTGTTATAACACCAAATTCATTCATTCAAATTTTGTTTTCTTCGTTTTAGCATGCATAATTATATACAAGCATAAAAATTTAGGAGATAATATATGATTGACGCATTAAATTTGTGCGTAAGGGCCATATGGCCATAATTCAACACTCTGTAATTTTGAAGCAATTATGTACGAAATATTATATGAAACTGATAATATGGAATCATACAATATATATAGTAAAACATGCTACCATGACATAAGATCACGTATATAACCACATAGTCAATACAATCTCCAAATACAGAGATTTTACAGAAATTTTAGAGCCATATTTTAGAAAAATTTAAATGATGTAAAATAGGAATTGGGTTGAAGAGATTACCCAGAGCGTAGAGTGAATAAGGATGACAATTTCTCTTTCAGATACTACTTCAATCACAGAGTTTCTCCCACGCTTTCTTCTAAATTCTCTCTGAAATCTCTCTGGCTCTCAGTTGAACACTTAATGAAGAATACGTAAAATAAAATAAACTGATCCTTTATGTGCAGAGTTGAGGTCAGTTACTCCATACGTGATTTAACTGCCCCAACTCCACTTAAGGCCTTGTTTGGCTAGCCTTAAAGGCTTATATCCAATTAATTTAATAAAACCTTTATAATATAGTTTAAATCATGTCACACCCCTTTATAAAAATAAATCAATATCATATTTCATTTATTTCAAATAAAATATAATAATTTCTCATTAATTCACATAGTCACATAATTAAATTTCTCATTTATTTAATAATGTCAAATTATTAAATCTCTAATTAATAATTAAATTAATTAAAATACTATTGGGCTTATTAAATATTTCTTTTAATACAATAAGCTCACATAATTAAATACTTCGAATAATAAAAATTCTCCACATTAATTTAATAAATATAACACATATAGTTAAATTAATCTACCACAATTTCATCAATTAATTATTTAATCTAATAATTAATTCATCAAAAAATATTTATTCAATCCAATAAATATTTAAAATTAAATTACAAAATCTCGGTTGTCACATCTTTCCCTTCTTAAAAGGATTCTATCCTCAGAATCACAACTCAACAATTCACAACTCAACAATTCGTCTTGTTATATTCTCCCCCCCTACAAAGATTTTGTCTCCAGAATCGCTTATAACAATCTAAGTAAATAAATGAGGATAATTCTTCATCATATTCTCTTTGAGTTCCAACATAGCTTCTTCAGCGTTGTGGTTCCTCCAAATTACCTTAATAGAAGGTATTACTTTGTTTCTCATAACTTGTTCTTTTCGATCGACAATTTGAACAGGAATTTCTTCGTAAGATAAGTCTTTGTCGAAATGTAGGGGTTCATATTCAATCACGTGCATGTAATTGGGTTTGTAGGGTCGTAGGACTGAGACATGGAAAACGTTGTGGACATTCTCTAGAGCTGGAGGTAAGGCTACCTCATAAACAACTTCTTCGACCCTTCGTAGAACTTCAAAGGGTCCAATGAATCTTGGGCTAAATTTCCCTTTCATTCCGAATATGATCTTTCCCTTCCAGGGAGAGACCTTTAAAGACACATAAATACCCGGCTCGAACTCAACATTTTTACGGTGTGGATCGGCGTATTTCTTCTGTCTATCTTAAGCTGCTATCAATCTTGTTCGGATCACTTTGACTATTTCTGCTATTTATTGTACCAATTCCGGGCCTAGTAATTGTCTTTTGCCAACTTCATCCCAGTACAACAGAGTTCTGCACTTTCTGCAGTATAATGCTTCATAAGGCGGCATGCCAATACTAAGCGTGGTAACTGTTGTTGTAGCCGAACTCTACGAGTGGTAAATGGTCATCCCAATTTCCTTTAAAGTCTATTATACAAGCTCTTAACATATCTTCCAATGTCTGAATTATTCTTTCACTCTGTCCATCTGTCTGAGGGTGATATGTCGTGCTCATTCACAACTGTGTACCCATGCATTCTTGTAGACATTTCCAGAAGTTTGACTTAAAACGTGGATCTCTATCAGAAACAATTGACACCGGAACTCCGTGCCTTGAAATAATCTCTTTCACATATAACCTTGCCAACTAATCTAAGTTGAATTTGATTTTGATCAGAAGGAAGTGTGCAGAATTTGTCAATCGGTCAACAATAACCCATACTACGTCGTAGCCTTTCTGAGTTGTCGGTAGGCCAACCAAGAAATCCATCGTAATATGTTCCCATTTCCATTCTGAAATCTCTAAAGGTTGTAGTAACCCACTCGGCCTCTGATGTTCTGCTTTAACTTTCTGACATGTCAGGCATTTGGCAACACATTCTGCAACCTCTCGTTTCAAATTTGGCCACCAAAAATGTTATCGAAGATCTTGGTACATCTTGGTGCTACCAGGGTGAATCGAATATCTTGAGTTGTGAGCCTCGCTCAAAATTTCTTCCTTAATCTCTGGTACTGGCAGTACCCAAATTCTACTCTCAAATCTCAGTATTCCTTCCTTATCCATCTTGAATCTTGATTCGATTCCTTCGGATATCTTCTTTTTCACCGATTTACATTCGTCATCATGAAGTTGAGCCTCCTTAAACTTGTCTAGTAGAGTTGTACCAGATTGCATCTGAAATAGCTTCTCACCGATCTCCATAGGACACTTTACTACCAATTCCAGCTTCTCCATTGCTGAAATTAACTCCTCATGTTCGGTCAACATCATCAGTTTCTCCCGACCCTTTCTACTTAAGGCGTCGGCCACCACATTTTCCTTACCTAGATGGTATAGAATCTCACAATCGTAGTCCTTAATTAACTCCAACAACATTCTTTGGCGCATATTCAAGTCTTTCTGTGTGAAAATATATTTCAGACTCTTATGATCTGTATATATTTCACACTTCTCCCCGTAGAGATAGTGCCTCCAGATTTTCAAAGGAAAAACCACTGCAGCTAACTCCAACTTATGGGTCGGATACCCCTTCTCATAATCTTTCAGTTGTCGTGGACGCATACGCAATGACTCTGCGGTTCTGCATAAGCACACAACCAAGTCCTTTATGCGATACATCACTATAAACTACAAAATTTCTTGTGTCATCCGAAAGAGATAACACAGGTGCTGAACTCAACCTTTTTTTTAATTCTTGAAAGCTTTGCTCACACTTCTCCGTCCAAACAAATTTCACCAACTTTCTAGTCAAATTCACAATCTGAGTTGCGATCTTGGAAAAATCTGAATGAATCTTACGTAATAACCTGCTAATCCGAGAAAACTTCTTACTCCGACGGTGTCTTTGGTCGATCCCGATTAATCGGCTTGCCCGACTTTGGAGGGATCCACCAAAATTCTGTCCTTATCGATCACATGTCCTAGAAATTGTACTCTTTCAATCCAGAATTCACATTTTAAAAACTTGGCATACAACTTCTCCTTTCTCAATGTCTCTAATGTCACCCTCAAATGCTCTTCATGTTCTTTCTTGGTTTTTGAATACACCAGAATGTCATCTATAAATACCACTACGAATTTGTCCAAAAATGGTTTGAACACTCCATTCATTAAGCCCATAAATGTCGCAGGAGCATTTGTTAGACCAAATGACATTATCAAAAATTCATAGTGACCGTATCGTGTTCTGAACGCTGTCTTCGGTACATCCTCTGGTCTCACCTTCAGTTGATGATAACCACTCCTCAAATCTATCTTTGAAAAGTATCTTGCTCCCTTTAATTGATCGAATAAGTCATCGATTCATGGTAATGGATATCTATTCTTAATCATGACCTTATTCAGTTCTATATAGTCTATGCAGAGTCGCATTGTTCCATCATTCTTCTTCATGAATAAAACCGGCGCTCCCCAAGGTGATACGCTTGGTTGGATATACTTCTTGTCCAGTAATTCTTGTAGTTGGACCTTTAGTTCCTTCATCTTTACTGGTGCCATTCGGTACGGTGCCTTCGATATTGGAGCCGTTCCTGGAGCCAAATTGATTACAAATTCAACTGCTCTATCTGGAGGAAGTCTTGGCAAATCATCCGGAAACACGTCTGTAAAATCTCTCACTACTGGTATCTCATCTATATTTAGATTCTCTTTACGACTATCGACTATATAAGCTAGATATCCTACACAGCCTTGCCTTAACAACCTCCTGGCCTGCATCATCGTCAGATAACTTGCTTGTCTAGGCGACTTACTACCATAAAACACAACCTTTGATTTGAGTCATAAGGTTAATACGCTTCTTCCGGCAACATAATTACCGCCCCATAATTGGATAGCCAGTCCATACCCAAAATAATATCGAATTCTCCAAGTCGAATAGGGATAAGATCAACATTCATGATATTACCCTTAATATCCACTCTATAGTTCTTATGCACATACTTAACAGGGATTATTTCTCTATTCGCAATTTCTATGTTCATGGGGTATTCTAACTCGTCCTTAAGCAATTCTAAGTTTTTAGCAAAGTCATCGGATAAAAATAAACAAGTAGCACCCGAATCAAATAATACATAAGCATTAACTTTATTGATCGAAATGATACCTGACACTACATCGCGAGACTGCACTGCATCCTGTACTGTCATGTTGAATGTTCTAGCGGTCGGTTGATTGGTTGCAGTTGGTCCTGCGATAGTTAGAGTGCTTCCACCGGTATTTCCTCTATTTCCTCTTGAACCCATCCCTCCAGATCCCTTCTTAGGATAATCCCTTGCAAGATGATCCTTTGAGCCACAAGTGAAACATGCACCCTTCTTTGGGTTTGGCAGTTAGGTGCTATGTGGCCTTCCTGACCACAATTGTAGCACACTCGTTTTCCCTTCATGAAAACTCCCAGATAAGTTTTCCTGCAGGTTGGGCACGCTTCAATCTTCTTCTTCTGCCCTCCTTGTTGACTTCCAGCTGACTAGTTATCAGACCACTTCCTCTTCTGATTATGGGTACCCCCGTGCTACTCCCACCAGATTTGTTATTTCCTTCATTCTCACTTTTCTTCTTTTTCTGATCCTGATTATACTTAGTTATCGCATTGCTTCCACCTTCAGCGAGTATGGCTTTCTCTAACACTACAGCAAAAGTGTTCAATTGGAACATTGACACCTTGCTATACAACTAGGGCTTCAGTCCATGCTCAAATCGTCTTGCCTTCCTCTCATCGGTATGCACTTGGTATGTGGCGAACCTAGCCAACTCGTTGAACCTTGCCGCATAATCAGCTACTGACATACTTCCCTGTTTCAACTCTAGAAATTGAACTTCCATTTGATTTTGTGAACTGGTCGGAAAGTACATCTCTTTGAATCTCTCCCAGGTTATTACACCTTCACCTCCCCGTACTTTGTTTGCCTGCCACCAATAATTGGCTTCAGACTTCAGCATGAATGTTGCATACACGGTCTTCTGGTCTTCCCTTACTCTAGCGACATTGAACACCTTCTCCAACTCCATAACCTAGGTCTGAGCTTCGATTAGGTTTATGGAGCCCTTAAACTCTGGCGATCCCACCGCCTTGAAGTCCTTGAACGAGGTGTTTGGTGGAGCTTGTGGTTGATTGTTAATTGCTCTGGCTAATAGGTTCACCAACTGCTGAACAGGGTTAGCATTGGCGCCAGTGTTGTTATTCATTGGTTCTTCTTGTGCTTGTTGACGGTTTTGTCTTCTTCTAAGCGGTATATTTCTGTTAAGAATATACGCTTATTAGGTCTTTATTCAATCTCTTAAACATTCAAGGCTTAACTAAAACATTTAATCATAACTCACTTAACACATGAATTCAAATAAATTCTGACATTCTCATTTAATTTAAAAGTTTTAACATCATAAGATAGAATCACTGCTATTTACATAAACTATCTCGAGATAAAGAATCGACGGGATTTAAAATATCAAAATATTCCTTTGTTTATAAACACATCAGAATTTACATCATTAACTGCCATATACTTTTCACATAATTAAACTAATACTATCACTGCCTATTAAGGCGCTGGATAGCATTGCCACGTTCTTCTTCCATGATACGAGACATCATCCTGCAATCAAGCATATATGATGGTAGACCTTCAAACTGGATTGGGTACTTCATAACTCGATCATGGGCCGCATCTATTGCATTGTGAAGTGTAGAGTACGTCTCCCCAAGCTTAGCCTTCTTAGCACGACGTGACTCTCTTACCCAGCCCTCCTCTGCTAATGCCAGTCTTTTTGAGCTCTCTTTCAGATCTTTCTTCAACTTCTCTATTTCTTTGGTCTTCTCCTCAGTTTGACCCTTCTCGTGAACCAAATCCCACTCCACGTTTCACAAACGTGTGTGAAGAGTCACAATTTCCCCATCCTTCTGCTCGATGGTACTCTGCTGCATAACAGTCCTCTCCCTCAGCTCCTGAACAGTGTCTTGCAATTCAGTGTTATGATCATAAAGTGCATCATACATCTCAGCATCAGTGGAGTTCGGTGGGAACTCCTCTTCCTCCTCTTCTTCATCAGAATCCTCCTCTGGATCGGTCTCAGGCTCATGCTCCCGACCAACAACAGGGATCAACGGAGATGGCTCTCTTTGTACCAACTATTCCCCGATGACATGAATATCTCGGGGCTCCTCCTCTGTAGGTACTCGGGGTTCCTCCTCCCCAACTCGACTATCTCCTCTAACATCCGACATCCTGACAACAAAATTTAAGTTTTAGTTACTAATTTGTGCTAGCGAACACATAGATTAACACATAAGCACATAAAGTCTTTTATTATCTTCAATGAATTTAGAAATTCATTTCTTATAACTCGATAAGAGTTTACCACTACTATGTACTCAATCTCCTACAAGGCTACTACCTAAGGTTGTTTCCCCACCTAAGGTTCATAACCTACAGCTTTGATACCAACCTGTGACACCCCCAAATCCTATACTTCCATTTCCACAGGATTTGGCGTTCACTGTACAAACATCATCTATCTATCTACCCATAATTAAATGCAAACCATGCAATAGATAGAAATAATAAATAAATCTCCCCTTATGGGGTTACATCAACTGCATAATAATAAAATCCCAGGTTGCTCTAACCTTAAACATCTGCGCGGAATTATAAACAAATAATAAGTCTTAAGTAACATCAAGTCTAAATATCATTACATAACCACATAAATAATTAGTCTTCATTACTTGCTAATCTTGCCCTTGCCTTTACTAGTGGAAGGCTCGTCTGATCTTTCGTTCTTAATTGCAATGTTATTATTACGCAAGAGTGAGCACGATTACCCACAAGTATAATAATATAACAAATGAATAATAACATGCGAATAAATCAAAGACTTCTGAAGTAGGAAACTCAGCTTTTGAATCAAGAATGAATATAAGAGACAAAATAACTTCTGAGGGTTATAAGACCTTGAACTATGTCCTAGGTCGTCAAGTGTTTATACTTGAAACCTTTAACTGTGACGCCCCCAAAAATAGGTATACATCACCCATCTTGAGTCGCCAAATACATGGTACAAAATACAAATACAACTTAATTACACAAACGTCGTGTACACAATACGACAAAACATAGCCGAGAGTTTTAATAAGAATATTGTCATCTAGACAATATCCACACTCAAAGGAGTCATCATTACATTTATTGTCACACTATTTAACAGAATAGTGAGGACTACTAATAGTATTATATGGACTGTCACTCCGTTTCCCGACTCGTCCCAGCTATATTCTAATTTTCTGAAGAGAATAGTGAAAGAAAGGGTGAGCTCAACTAGCCCAATAAGAAATATTATGACTAAGATATTGTAGAATAAATTATCATTAGTCTTCAACAATGTTAAACTGATAAAATACAATATACATCAAGTTTAACTGCAGCGGAACAAAAAATCCATTAAAAGAGTCAAGTAGAGAATAAAATCTACTATCTTTTATGATGTAAAAAGTTTTTCATTACTTTTATCGCTGAGACTCATCTTAATAAATAATCCACATCATCAAATCATCCCTGCACTACAAGCCAAGGATATTAATTAGTATCACGAGCACGAATTATACATGCACTACAGGCCAAAGATAATCGTGTTTTCATCAACGGTCCTGATCATGTCATAAAACAATTCATCTTTGCTCCCTTGGCCGAAGAGAATCCATATCCATAATCATACCAAAAACTGTCCATCAATGCACTACGGGCCAATGAGGACTTTTTTTCCACATCATTTGTAACATTACGGTCATGATTTTACCGAATAATCCCTGGTCATAATCATACCAAGTCCATCTATGCACTACATGCCACATATGACTTTCAATAAAATATAAACATGAGGATGATGACAATGATATAAGAATTCAATAAAACAAGTTCAAGAATTAAATTATCTAGGAATTAATAACGTCCAAATTGTCAACATAATACTTCTTTGCAGAGTAAAATTCAAGAATTCTCAGAAGAATATTTCCGTGAAAAGATACTGGATGAAGCACAAATATCAAGGATATTGCACTAATTTCATGGAGTATAGAAGTCAAAACTTTAACCAACTGAGTATAATAAAGAATGAAATAACAAAAGAAATCACTAGGCCTGCGATAGACTCAAGACAAAAGTGAGTTATTCCAATAATAATAATAAATAATGAGAACCAAGTCCGCAGTAAACGCATGCATGGGATATTCCAACAGAATAATAAAGATGGAACTAGGTTCAGCGTAAAACGCACAGATAGGATATTCCAACAGAATAATAAAGACGGAACCAGATCCGACGTAAAACGCACAGACAGGATATTCCAATAGAATAGTAAAGAATGGAATAACAACAGAAATCACCATGCATGCGGTACTTCGCATAGACAAGTTATTCCAACAGAATAATAAATAATGGAACCAGGTCAGGCGTAATACGCACCGACATGATAGTCCAACAGAATAATAAAGAATGGAATAACAGAATAATTTCACAAAGTATAGGGAAGTCCCATATACAGGTTATTCCAACAGAATAATAAAGAATGGAATAATAGAAATTTCTTCATGAATACGACATAAATAATACCCCTTACCTTATAAAGAAAAAACTTGATATAGAAGTGGTGAAGTAGCAGAATACTTTTTTTCTTTCTCTCTATAGTTTCTCTCTCTAGAGTTTCAGTGAATTCGTAAGAAATAATGAAGGAATGAGCTTCTATTTATAGAAGAATGGACTGAATAGTAACCAATCCATGAACGGTCTAGATTGATTTACTTTAAATGGATGATCCAGATTGAGTCGCCAAATACATGGTACAGAATTCAAATACAAACTTAATTATACAACATGAGCTATGAGTTTTAATACAAATATTGTATTCTAAACAGTATTCAAACTCAAGATACGACAAAACATAATCTGAGAGTTTTAACACGAATATTGTCATCTAGACAATATCCACACTCAAATTCAATCTTATTACATTTATTATCACACTATTTCATTGAATAGTGAGGACTACTAATGATATCATCAGGACCGTCACTCCGTTCCCCGACTAGTCCCTGCTACGTTCTCATTTCCTGAAGAGAATAGTGAAGGAAAGGGTGAGCTCAACTAGCCCAGTAAGAAATATTATGACTAAGATAATGCAGAATAAATTATCATTAGTCTTCAACATTGTTAAACAGATAAAATATAATAAACATCAAGTTTAACTGCAGCGGAACAAGCAATCCATTAAAAGAGTCAAGTAGAGAATTAAAATCTACTATCTTTTATGATTTAAAAAGTTTTTCATCACTTTTATCGCTGGGACTCAGCTTAATAAATAATCCACATCGTCAATTCATCCCTGCACTACAGGCCAAGGATATTATTTAGTATCACGACCGCGAATTATCCATGCACTACGGGCCAAAGATAATTTTGTTTTCATCAACGGTCCTGATCATGCCATAAAATAATTCATCTTTGCACCCTTGGCCGAAGATAATCCATAGCCATAATCATACCAAAAACTGTCCATCAATGCACTACGGGCCAATGAGGACTTTTTCCACATCATTGGTAACATTACGGTCATGATTATACCGAATAATCCCTGGTCATAATCATACCAAGTCCATCTATGCACTACAGGCCACAAATGACTTTGAACATAATATAAACATGAGGATGATGACAATGACATAATAATTCAATAAAACAAGTTTAAGAATTAATTTATTCAGGAACTAATAACGTCCAAATTGTCAACAGGATACTTCTTTGTAGAGTAAAATTCAAGAATGCTCAGAAGAATATTTCCATGAAAAGATACTGGATGAAGCGCAAATATCAAGGATATTCCACTAATTTCATGGAGTATAGAAGTCAAAACTTTAACCGGTGAGTATAATAAAGAATGGAATAACAAAAGAAATCACCATGCATGCGGTGCCCGCATAGATAAAAGTTATTCAATAGAATAATAAATAGCGAGAACCAAGTAAGGCGTAATACGACCGAAAGGATATTCCAATGTAATAATACGAATGGAATAATAACAGAAATCACCATGCATGTGGTGCGTAGCATGAGGCGAGTTATTCCAATGAATAATAAATAATGAACGGTCGTGCAAAATTCACTGCAATGAGGATGTTCCAAGAATAATAAAGAATGGAATAACAATGAAATCACCATGCATGCAAAGATTTTGCATAGACATGTTATTCCAAGCGTAATAATAAATAACGGAACCAGTCCCACAGACAACGCATGATACAAGATATTCCAATGAGAATAATAAAAATTTTAACTAGGTCCCACAGAAAACGACAAATGTGATCGAGGATATTCCAATGAATAATAAAGAATGGAATAATGTAAGAATTTCACCAAGTATAGAGTAGATCACAGTACACTGAGTTATTCCAATGAGAATAATAAAGAATGGAATAACAGAAGTTCTCTTTATGAATATGAAAAAAATAATACCCCTTATGAGTACAACAAATAATATCCCTTACCTTATAAAGAAGAAACTGGATATAGAAGTAGTGAAGTAGCAGAATAATTTTTTTCTTTCTCTCTATAGTTTCTCTCTCTAGAGTTTCAGTGAATTCGTAAGAAATAATGAAGGAATGAGCTTCTATTTATAGAAGAATGGGTGAATAGTAACCAATCCATGAACGGTCCGATTGATTTACTTTAAATGGGACCGGTCAGATTAGTTTACAATAAAATATAATATATTCTATTTATAATCTAATAAAACGAATAACTTTATAAAAGTATTACATTTTATATATAAAAAGATTTTACTTTGCAAAACACTATGCAGTTACTATACAAACACTATGCATAATAAAAATATAATATATTCTAATTATTATCTAATAAAGCAGTATAACTTTATAAAAGTATACATTTTATATATAAAAGATTTTACTTTTAGCCTAATAAAGCGAATAATTTTATAAAAGTATTCATTTTTTATATAAAAAGCTTTATGTTTTATTACATTAATAATACTATTAAAACAAAACTTATATATATATATATATATATATAACAATTAACAATAATTAAATTAAATAACGTGAGTTACTATGCAAGATTAACTCTTATAGCAATAATTGAACAAAACCGAGTGACTTCTCATGTAAGCATCAATAATCAATACTGGTGTTCTACTTATGCAACCACGGCGTAGACATCGTACTTTTTACTACCGAGTAGTTCAAAAAGATTAATTGGTAAAAACTTCGCCGTTATTATTTTAATAAAATATTTTGTCATTTTCTCAATCAAACAATAATTCCGTTGTGGGGTCCACTAATGATTATCTTAGTCGTCACGAATATTCCCCAAACAACTGAATATTCCCCGACCAATCGAATATAATATACAAACTTGCATACTTTGTAAAATTTATAAATATTACCCACAACTATAACATTATATCAAATTCACACCATAATATTAAAAAAAATATTTCGAGAAAATTAAATCTTTATTTGTAAAATTTGAGATTTTACAATCTCCCCTCCTTATGAAATTTCACCTCGAAATTTACGTCACGCATTACACGGTATGCTTAATGATGAGGACACTTCGTCAGATTCTAACTCTTGAGGTATAACCTTTAAGCGTAGAATATATTCCAGGATTTTAATAGGTACATCTTCATACGTTAAATTATCCGCTATCTTGTCCGGTTCTAAATCAATAATGTGATTCGGGTTGTCCACATATTTACGTAACATCGATACGTGAAAAATGTTATGAATACGCGACATACTTGACGGTAAAACGAGTTTATAGGCCACAGTTCCTACTCGATCGAGGATTTCAAATGGGCCAATTAAAATCGAGGGTTGAGATTTCCTCTCTTCATCGATTCTTGATTCTAGAATAACGCCCTCTTGAACCTTCTTCTTCACATTCATCAGCTCTTAGTATATAGCTTGAGCGGATTTAACTTTATCGACTAAAGTCGATTCTACTCGTATATTCATTATCTTCACTTGGGTTCGTATATTCGCACTCTTAAACGCATACGATCTTCTACTCAACGCGTCAACTACCACATTTGCTTTTCCACGATGGTATTGAATGGTACGATCGTAATCTTCAACAGCTCGAGCCAACGTCTTTGGCGCATGTTACGTTCGTTTTAGTTGAAGAAATATTTAAGGGTTTTAGAAATGGGATTTTGTACTGGGGTCAGTAAAAAATTTGCTTTCACACTCTAGGGGTAGGCTAAGAAATCTTCAAGAATACGTCAGGAAATTTATTAACAATAGAAATATCATTCACAACTGTGACTCTCATATAAGACTTGGATAACATGTCACATTGATACCTATCAACTTGCCATCGTTATTCACAACGTCCCCTACGGAAAGTCTGGCTTCGGTGCATTCCTCACAAGGAAGTCAACAACGAAAGGATCGGGGCTCTTTACTTATGGCTTGATATGACAATGATTGACTTTAGTGGTTTGGTTGCTTGAATTCACATAACAGGTTGGTTAGAAATATGAAAGCTAACAACCTTACTAAAAACATGATGAGTAGTTAACCAATCGATTCTTAAAATCACATCAAAGGCAAGTATTTTAAAAGAGATAAGATCGACAGGTAACGTGAAAGTGTGGATTTGAATCAAACAAGATTTATAAATAGTGGAGGTAACGAAGGTTTCTCCCAACTGAGTTTCAACAGATAAATTAAAATCTAACTTCTCTAGAGTTAAATTCAAACATTTAACACAACTAAGTGAAATGAAAGAGTGAGTAGAACCGGTATCTAACACGGTATAGACTTCGCAAGAGTTTATGATTAACTTACTCGTGATAATTTTATTCAGGTTCCTTGTCACAAAAAAAATGCTCTCTCTTAAACTACCGGCTTTGGCTTGTCTGGGACATCCTTTGGCTTCACCATCCCAGCTGGACTTGACTTCACCATACGACAAAATTGAGCTAGGTGACCTTCTCTTCCGTAATTAAAACACGCTTTGGATTGTTGCGTACAGTTTGGACGGATGTGTCCCTCCTGTCCGCATTTCAAACATACAACCGGTGGTCGTTCTTCTTCCTTTGAAACGGGTGCTAGTGCTGCTGTCTTTCCATCATTATTGAACCTTCTATTCTTGAAATTTCCACTTCTATTATCTTGGCCATGATTACCACAGAAGTAGTTACCATTCTTGGCATGATAATTTCCCCCACGATGGTTATCATTGTTCGATGGTCGTTGCCACCGGTACGATTATTATCGTGTTGTTGGTCGTTGCCTTTTGGTTGTGCTGACTCATTTTCGCGCTCCAATAACTGAGACCTATTCATAACATCTGAATATAAACAAAGTTTATGAGAAATGAGGTATTGACGTATATCGGGTTTCAAACCTTGTAGAAATATTCGCGTCATTCGCTCCTCATTATCGACCAAATGGGATGCAAACCGGGATAATTCCGCAAACTTAGCCTCGTACTGCGACACATTCATATTGTTTTACTTCAGCTTGATAAATTCCACCTCCTTCATGTGATGAATATTTTCAGGAAAGTACTTGTCGTTGAACAATTCTTGAAATTTCTCCCAAGACATCTTGAGTGTGTTAGGCTGGGTACGTTTTACAGATTCCCACCATTGATCTACTTCTTCATGCAACATAAAGGTGGCAAATGGAACTTTTTGCTCCTCTGAACATTCTAAGACATCAAATATCTTGGTGATCTGCTTAATCCACGTCTACGCCTTAAAGTAATGATTTTACAAAAACTCTGGTGGTCCCAGCTCCTTGAACTGATTAGCGGTGACCAACCGTGGGTTGCCATTGTTTCCACCTGCATTATGAACAGGAGTCTCTCATTTGGTGTTGTATGAATTCTAAAAAGCTCCTAAACGTATCGTCGTCCGTCATTTGATCAGTGTTGTTGATTATAGGAGGATTATCGCCTTCCTGTTGCACATTATTCTGGGTATTGATCAGCGGTGACTTAACGGTCTCGTGTGCTCCATTGCTTACCTCAACATTTTCAGATGCCATTTTCAAATACTACCACAAAACAAGGGTTAATTAATATATCACATATTATCTCTATATTCTGACCCCCCAATTAAATACCAAATAAACATAGATAGGTCATACTAGCGAAGGAATTCCCCGTCTCTCCCTTCCTAGTTCTTGTCTCACATCTTAGCCAGGGATCATATCCCTAAGCTTTGATACCAACTGTGACACCCCCAAAAATAGGTATACATCACCCATCTTGAGTCGCAAAATATATGGTACAAAATACAAATACAACTTAATTACACAAACGTCGTGTATACAATACGACAAAACATAGCCGAGAGTTTTAATAAGAATATTGTCATCTAGACAATATCCACACTCAAAGGAGTCCTCATTACATTTATTGTCACAATATTTAATAGAATTATGAGGACTACTAATGCTATCATCTGGACTGTCACTCTGTTTCTCGACTCGTCCCAGGTATATTCTCATTTCCTGGAGAGAACAGTGAAAGAAAGGGTGAGCTCAACTAGCCCAGTAAGAAATATTATGACTAAGATAATGCAGAATAAATTATCATTAGTCTTCAACAATGTTAAACTGATAAAATACAATATACATCAAGTTTAAGTGCAGCGGAACAAAAAATCCATTAAAAGAGTCAAGTAGAGAATAAAATCTACTATCTTTTATGATGTAAAAAGTTTTTCATTACTTTTATCGCTGAGACTCATCTTAATAAATAATCCACATCATCAAATCATCCATGCACTATGTGCTGGGCCGATGATATTATTTTAGTATCATGAGCACGAATTATACATGCATATCTACTGAGCCAAAGATAATCGTGTTTTCATCAACTGGTCCCCGATCATGTCATAAAACAATTCATCTTTGCTCCCTTGTCAAGAAGAATCCATATCCATAATCATACCAAAAGCGTCCATCAATGCACTACGGGCCAATGAGGACTTTTTTCCACATCATTTGTAACATTGCGGTCATGATTATCTTTGAATAATCCTCGGTCATAATCATACCAAGTCCATCTATACATCACAGCCACGATGAATTTCAACAAAATATAAACATGAAGATGATGACAATGATATAAGAATTCAATAAAACAAGTTCAAGAATTAAATTATCCAGGAACTAATAACATCCAAATTATCAACATGATACTTCTTTGCAGAGTAAAATTCAAGAATGCTTAGAAGAATATTTCCATGAAAAGATACTGGATGAAGCGCAAATATCAAGGATATTCCACTAATTTCATGGAGTATAGAAGTTAAAAATTTAACCAACTGAGTATAATAAAGAATTGAATAACAAAAGAAATCACTAGGCCTACGATAGACCGCACAGGCAGGTTATTCCAATAGAATAATAAATAACGGAACGAAGTAAAGGCGTAAATCGCATGCATGAGGATATATTCCAATAGAATAATAATAAAGACGGAACCAGTCCCAGCGTAAAAGGTATGCATAAGATATTCCAACAGAATAGTAAAGAATGGAATAATAACAGAAATCACCATGCATGCGGTACTTCGAATAGACAGGTTATTCTAATAGAATAATAAATAATGGGACCAGGTCAGGCGTAATATGCACCGATGGGATATTTCAACAGAATAATAAAGAATGGAATAACAGAATAATTTCACCAAGTATAGGGAAGTCGCGTGATACAAAGTTATTCCAATGTAATAATAAAGAATGGAATAATGTAAGTTCTCTTCATGAATACGAAAGAAATAATACCCCTTACCTTATAAAGAAGAAACTGGATATAGAAGTGGTGAAGTAGCAGAATACTTTTCTTCTTTCTCTCTATAGTTTCTCTCTCTAGAGTTTCAGTGAATTTGTAAGAAATAATGAAGGAATGAGCTTCTATTTATAGAAGAATGGACTGAATAGTAACCAATCCATGAACGGTCCAGATTGATTTACTTTTAAGCAGACGGTCAGTATTGATTTACAATAAAATATAATATATTCTATTTATAATCTAATAAAATAAATAACTTTATAAAAGTATTACATTTTTTATATAAAAAGATTTTACTATGCAAACACTACGCAGCACTATGCAAACACTATACATAATAAAATATAATATATTCTAATTATTGTCTAATAAAATTGATAATTTTATAAAAGTATTCTATTTTATATAAAAAGATTTTACTATTAGCCTAATAAAACGAATAACTTTATAAAAGTATTCTATTTTATATAAAAAACTTTTCTGTTTTATTACATTAATAATACTAATAAAACAAAACTTATATATATATATATAACAATCAATAATAATTAAATCAAATAACGTGAGATACTATGCAACAACTACTGTAGCAATAATTGAACAAAATTGAGTGACTTCTCACGTAAGTATCAATAATCAATACCGTGTGCTACTATGCAACCACGCGTATTACTGTACTTTTACTACCGAGTAGTTCAACAATATTAACGGTAAAACTTTCGCCGTTATTTTCAATAAAATATTTTTGTCATTTTCTCAATCCGACAATAATTCTATTGTGGGGTCCACCAATGAGTATACCGTCATACGAATATTCCCCGACACAATAAATATTCCCCGACCAATCGAATATAATATAAAAACTTGCATACTTTGCAAAATTTATAAATATTACCCACAACTATAACATTATATCAAATTCACACCATAATATTAAAAAAAAATTATTTTGAGAAAATTAAATCTTTATTCGTAAAATTTGGGATTTTACATTAACAGTCATAAGACTATGGACTCTTCTTCTCGTACTTAGGGGGATCAGCCCTTAGTACCATACTGTGAACAATATCTTAACGCTAACGCATAAGTAATCCCCTATACAGGGTTGTTCATCTCAGTTTGACATTAGAGTCCGCACCAAAGGAAGTTTAGTTTGGATAATTCATCAAGGGTTCTGAAATTTAGAACGCTCATCAACTATGGACTAGTCGAATCATTAAGGGTTCGCTAGTCAAACAAGGTTTAACAGTAATTGATAACTAAATTTGAATAAAATCTCATAAGGTATACAATAGAATAAGTATTGTATAGCAGCATCATTCTTTGAAAGATTAATAACTTTAATATAACAAAACAGACTTGATTAATAATAATGAGAGTTTGCTCGATGTAAAGAGACAACTTATAAGCTCATATAAAGATAACGAGTAGGGTTAGGAAACTTGCCTCGTGCGTAGATTACACGTTAATTAAATTCGTTCCTTGATTTAAATCATACATATCATTTACGTTCACAATACCAGTCAATTATAATGTACTAACCATCACAAGTTCATTCTTTTGTCTAACTCGAATTCATGACTATACTTAATCAAATTACTACACTCATTGTCACAATTAACACTTCATGAACAATAAGCTAACTATGCATTCAATCATTCTATTCACACATAATTGTGTTATTAACATGTTAAGAATTTATTTTAACACCTCGTTATATGTCTAACATGTTTTTATGTTCATTAGATTTGGTTACTATCACATTTCTATACTTGAACACTTAAAAAAAATGCATTTCTGGGCATTCCGCTAAGTGGCGTTGCGACGCCACTGTTAAGCCTATTCTAGGCGTTGCGACTCAAATGGCCATTTGCTTATTTGACGTGTATGACGCCGAGACTTGTTCTTGAGTTCGCGATGGTGATGCGACACTCTAGTTTCTGAATTTCCAGTTCGCGAAGAACACAGAATCAGGCGAATTTAACACTACATTGTCATTAAATTCATCAAATTAAACACACCCATAAACTAGAATTCGTACATAATCATTACCCAACCTTTATAGAGTAATTTTAACCAATTAAAACACATAATCACAAAATTAAAACATATAATTTCACTGTTCTTGATGTTCTTGAAGGTTTTGAACATAAAACATAAAATTTAACACTATGGATTCGTTATAACACCAAATCCATCCATTAAAATTTTATTTTCTTCGTTTTAGCATGCATAATTATATACAAGCATAAAAATTTAGGAGATAATACATGATTGACGCATTAAATTTGTGCGTAAGGGCTATATGGCCATAATTCAACACTCTGTAATTTTGAAGCAATTATATACGACATATTATATGAAGCTGATAATATGGAATCATACAATATATATAGTAAAACATGCTACCATGACATAAGATCACGTATATAACCACATAGTCAATACAATCTCCAACTACAGAGATTTTACAGAAATTTGAGAGCCATATTTTATAAAAATTTAAATGACGTAAAATAGGAATTGGGTTGAAGAGATTACCCAGAGCGTAGAGTGAATAAGGATGACAATTTCTCTTTCAGATACTACTTCAATCACAGAGTTTCTCCCATGCTTTCCTCTAAATTCTCTTTGAAATCTCTTTAGCTCTCAGTTGAACACTTAATGAAGAATACGTAAAATAAAATAAACTGATCCTTTATGCGCAGAGTTGAGGTCAGTTACTCCATACGTGGTTTAACTGCCCCCAACTCCTCTTAAAGCCTTGTCTGGCTAGTAATATAGTTTAAATCATGTCACACCCCTTTATAAAAATAAATCAATATCTTATTTAATTTATTTTAAATAAAATATAATAATTTCTCATTAATTCACATAGTCACATAATTAAATTTCTCATTTATTTAATAATATCAAATTATTAAATCTCTAATTAATTATTAAATTAATTAAAATACTATTGGGCTTATTAAATATATCTTTTAATAAAATAAGCTCACATAATTACATACTTCGAATAATAAAATTCTCCACATTAATTTAATAAATATAACACATATAGTTAAATTAATCTACCACAATTTCATCAATTAATTATTTAATCTAGTAATTAATTCATCAAAAAATATTTATTCAATCCAATAAATATTTAAAATTAAATTACAAAATCTCGATTGTAACATCTTTCCCCTCTTAAAAGGATTCTATCCTCAGAATCACAACTCAACAATTCATCCCGTTACAACAGTTGACATTTTCGGAAAAAGACAAAATTCAAAATTTCAAAAATGATATTGTTGAGAAAAAAATATTTTCATTGTGGTTGGATTATTGGTGTTAGTGGAAATTGACATTTATCTCGATAGTAATTGATGTCTGGAAGTTATATTGACCAACCAGGTAATTAATCGGGTAAATGTGCAATTAAATGCTATTAATTCACATGCTTATAACTATGTATTCACATGTGTGTACTATTGATTCACATTCATTTACTATTAGGGGAGTTGATGCAAGATTGATAATACTTTCAATACTCGTAAGGGTTGTTATTCCATTCTTTATTATTATGTTGAAATAACCTGTCTATGCGAAGTATCGCATACATGGTGAAATTCTTCTGTTATTCCATTCTTTATTATTCTGTTGGAATAACTCATCATGCGATCTATCGCATGCCTGGTGAATTCTGTTGTTATTCCATTCTTTATTATTCTGTTGGAATATCCTGTCTGTGCGGATTACGCATGACCTGGTTCCATTCTTTATTATTATGTTGGAATATCCTGTCTATGCAAATTACGTATGACCTGGTTCCATTCTTTATTATTCTATTAGAATAACATGTATGTGCGGTTTGTCGCATGCCTGGTGAATTCTGTTGTTATTCCATTCTTTATTATTCTGTTGGAATATCCTGTCTGTGCAAATTACGCATGACCTGGTTTCATTCTTTATTATTCTGTTGGAATATCCTGTCTATGCGGATTACGCATGACCTGGTTCCATTCTTTATTATTCTGTTGGGAATAACCTGTCTGTGCGGTCTATCGCATGCATGGTGAATTCTTCTATTATTCCATTCTTTATTATTCTATTGGAATAACCTATCTATGTGGATTACCGCATACATGGTGAATGATCCTTCGTATTCATTCCTTATTAAATTGTGGAAATGATCTGTCTACGTGGATTACCGCATGGCGGGTGAAAATCCATTTGCAGTTTCGTAATTTTTCTAACCCTCAAAAATTCTAGAAAAATTTGAAATGATATTTTATTGAGTTTTCTAGATTGTGTCCAAAAATGGCAATTTTTGGATGTATAGATTAGGAGTTATGAAATGTATGGGAAAAGACTATTTTAAAAGTAAACCCTTATAACTCCTTGTGATTAACTCCAAAATTGATGAAATTTTTATTAGGAGTACATGTATATAACAGGAGTATACCCTGTAAATTTTAGAATTTTTGGACAAAAGAACTATTTATGATAAATATCTAAATATTCAGCAGTTTTGGCAATATGAAAAATAGTAAATGAATTTTAAAAATTCCGAGAAAAATATATGTTTAATATGGGACTATATTCTGCTAAATCCTAGAAAAGAAATATTTTTGGGACTTATTTGGTATTTTTCATGAAAAAGAACTAGTTATGAGTAAATGAATTAAATATGTTATGTGAAGTAACAAAATTGGAGAATAGGATTTTATGGCTTGGGAATCCTATATAGGGTATATGCAAATTTTTGATGAGGGATTTGATCATTGGTGATGAAATCTTACGAGTATGGCAATTTTGAATGATTAAATGCATTATTTGGTAAAGTGTAAACAATTGAAATAAATTGTTTATAAGTTTAAGAAGTGATTAAAATATTGTTATAATATTAATAATATTAGATTATGAGTTTATTAAGTGATTGATAATATTTGGATAAATTTAAAGTCTTTAATATTTATCCTTATTTTCGTTTGATTAATGCTTATATCATTGTCATCATCTTCATGCTTATATTGTGATGAAAGTCATCTTTGGCTTACGTGCAAGGATGGACTGTTGATTATTGATTTTACAATTATATATCTTTAGCTTACGTGCAAAAATGGACTATTGATTATTGATTTTACAATTGTATATCTTTGGCTTACATGCAAAGATGGACTGTTGATTATTGGTTTTATAGTTGTGTATCTTTGGCTTACGTGCAAAGATGGACCGTTGATTATTGGTTGTATATCTTTGGCTTACGTGCATTGATGGACAATTGTTGGTATGATTATAACCAGGGATTATTCTGTATAATCATGACCATTGTTGGAAACACGAATATCCTTGGCCCGTAGTGCATGGATAATTCATGGTCGTAATACTAATGAATATCCTTGGCCATAGTGCAGGGATGATTCGATGATGTGGATTAATTATTAAGCTGAGTCTCAGCGATAAAATATTGATTATACACTTTTAATTAAGTAAAAGATAGTAGATATCATGCTCTACTCGACTCTTCTAAAATACGCTTATATGTCTTTGGCCCAGTAAAGCAAAAAGATGAATTATTAATGAATATCTTTTGGTCGTAGTGCAAAGATGAATTTATTAGTATGATTATGGCGCAGAATTGTTATTTCGTATAACCATGATTTTTGATGTTTTGGTGAAGATATGTGATGAAAATTATCTTCGATCACCGGTGCGAAGAGGAATTTAGAACCACAATTATGATTATGAGTTATTCATATGATTGTGGATAGGAATTGTTAATTGATGTTACAGGGATAAAACATTATTGGTGGACTTTTAGCATGGAGAAGATAATAGACCTGATGGTCTATTTGACTCTTCTAATGGATTGCTCGTTCCGCTGTAACTATGGTTGAGAAGTTTTATCATCTACCATATGTTCTAAATCTCTGATTTTTTTTTCTGATGAAGGCTATTGATAATTTAATTATCTTTAGTCATGATAGTCTTTACTGGGCTAGTTGTGCTCACCCTTTTTGCTTCACAATTCCTTTCAGGTAATAAGAGTGTAGCTAGGTCGAGCGGGGGTAACAGGAGAATAGAACGGTGGTCTATAAATGTTGAGGTTCTCCCTAAATAGTATGGAAATAATTTTATTGAGAACTTTAGATAAGTGTGTTGTATTGTATACGTCATTTGATATTTAATTTTGGTGAACCAAATAGGATGAGGTGAACCCATCTTTGGAAGGGTGTTTTGCCACTATCATACAAGATGTCTAATGACTGACGACTTCGTGTTATCATAAGACAGGGTTGTGCACATGCACTTGCTGATTATATCTATGAGTACCACCTATATAATCTTGGAGTTTGGTTGAATTATAATTCTCAATTGGAGACAATGGAGATAATTATATATCAAGAGAAAACTCACCATTGGAAAGAGCATGACAGTAATCTTCTCGTTTTTCTTTGGGGTCTATTGGGTCAACCAAGCATAATTCTCGAATCATATGATATATATCATAACTTAGATGCATGGCCTCCCATATACGAAGGTTTCCTTGAGCATTTTCCAAATATTTTAATTTCTAAAACAGTTACTGACTGTACTTTTATGTAAAGTACCATTGTAAGGTGTTGTGGTCGAGGCACCATGAGAGTTACATAGATTTGTATTAAAACTCATACCTTATCTGTTGTCGTACTCTGCACGACAGTTCAATACTGGAAAAGCATGTTGTTGAAAGATTATAATCATACCATCCAATACCATACCGAAAAGCTTAACGTAGTAGTATGGCGATTGAGTGAGTAAGATCATACGCGGTACAAGTGCGATATTGTCAATGCAAAGGCCCATTTTGTATAACTTACAAAGGATAGAGATAGAGTTAAAGACTCCAGGGACCCATGTGATGATGGCAAATATACGAGTAGAACCGACTTTAATCGATAAAGTTAAAGTTGTTCAAGCTACAGACCTGGAGATGATGCATATGAGGAAGAAAGTGCAAGAAGGTGTTATTCCAGAAGCAAGAATCGACGAAGAAGGAATACTTTGAGTCAACTCCAGACTTTGTCTTCCTAACGATTCTGACTTGAAGTATAAAATCATGATGGAGACGTACAACACACTGTTTGTAATCCATCCTGGGAGTACCAAAATGTATCGTGATCTTCGATATACATTTTGGTGGAGTAATATGAAGAGAGAGATAGCGGAGTTTATCTCAAGGTGTCTAACTTGTCAACGAGTCAAGGCGGAGCATCAAGTGCCAAAAGGTCCATTGCAACCACTTTAAATTCCAGAATGGAAGTGGGAACACATTACCATGGATTTCGTTACTGGTCTTCCTAAGGTTTCTCAAGGCATAGATGCGATTTAGGTACTTGTTGATAGATTGACCAAGTTTGCTCATTTCTTACAGATACAAAAAACTTATACACTTGAACGTCTTGCTAGTATGTACATAAATGAGATTGTAAGATTGCATTGTATGCCAGTATCCATAGTTTCTGATCGAGACCCAAGATTCACTTCAAGATTTTGGGTTAGTTTGCAAAAAGCTATGGGCACGGATTTACAATTTAGTTCAGTGTATCATCCTCAAACGGACGGACAATCAGAGAGGACTATTCAAACTCTTGAGGATTTATTAAGACTCTGTGTCCTTAACTTTAAAGGAAGTTGGGACAAGTTCTTACCATTAGTCGAGTTTTCTTACAACAATAGTTATCAAGCAAGTATTGGCATGGCTCCATTTGAGACATTGTATGGAAGAAAGTGTCGTTCTCCAGTATGTTGGGATGAGGTGGGTGAAGCAACGTTGTTGGGACCGGAGTTGGTACGTATGACTATAGAAAAGATTCAAACGATCCGACAACGTATAAAAACCTCACAAAATTGACAAAAGAGTTATGCTGATCGTCATCGAAAAGACGTAGAATTCAATATTGGAGATCATGTGTTGTTACGTGTTGCTCCATGGAAAGGAGTTACGAGATTTGGAAAGAGAGGAAAGCTCAATCCTCGATTCATTGGCCCATTTTTAATCCTCGATCGAGTAAGAACTGTGGCCTATAGACTCGCCTTACCACCAAGTATGTCTCGTGTTCATAACGTTTTTCACATATCTATGTTATATAAATATGTGAAAGACCCTATCCACATTATTGAATTAGAACCAGACGAGATAGAGGAAGATTTAATGTATCAAGAGGTACCTGTTAAAATCTTGGATAAGAAGGATCAAATTCTACGCTCTAAAGTTATACCTCAAGTCAAAGTTTTGTGGAGAACCACGATGTTGAGGAAATGAACTAGGAGTTAGAATATGAAATGAAATCAAGGTATCCTCACCTCTTCGAAATACCAGGAACGCACCCTAATTTCGTTGACGAAATTTCATAAGAAGGGGAGGTTGTAAGACCCCAACTTTTTTGAATAAAGATTAATTTCTCTCGAAATATATTTTTGAATATTATGGTGTGGATATGCTATAATGTTTTAGTTGTGGGAAATATTTACAAATTTTGCAAAGTAAGCAAGTGGTTATATAATATTCGATTGGTCGGTGAATATTCGTTTTAACAGGGAATATTCATACAACAACACAATCATTGGTGGACCCCACAACGGAAGTATTGTCGTAAACGACAGAATTATCTTTTTATAAAAATAACGGCGAAAGTTTTACCGTTAAACTGTTGAACTACCCGGTAGTAAAAGTATAATAATACGCGTGGTTCCATAGTAGCACACGGTATTGATGCTTATGTGAGAAGTCACTTTGTTATACTCAATTATTGCTACAGTAATTGCTACATCATATCTCTCATATTATTGATTCAATTATTATCACAGTATTATATGCATAATATTTTATATTATTAAATCAATAATTGAGATGACAAAGTTATTCATATTATTATTTGCAATATTGACAATGTGTAGAAGTTCTTTCAAGGTGAGGTTTGGTCACCTAATTGTGCGCCAATAAGGAGAAATCCTTATTGGAAAGCTCCCTCTTTCCTAGGAACGACCTAGTTGTTAAATATTGTGAGTTATAATATTAATGAAAAATAAGTTCATGTTGATTAAAGATAAAATTAATAGTTCCATTGTGTTGGGATTATTAGTGTTAGTGGAAATCAAAATTTATTTCGATAATAATTGATGTCTGGAAGTTATACTGACCAATCGGATAAATAAGTAATTAATTGCTATTAATTCACATGTTATAACTATTTGTTCACATGTGTGTATTATTGATTCACATTCATGTACTATTAGGGGAGGTGGTGCAAGATTGATAATACTTGCTTGACTAAGTTAAAAATGGAGGTATAGATGGAGGTACTATACTGTAATTCATATTTTCACATGTATAGAACTATTGATTCACATGATTGTACTATTGAATCACATGATATACTATTAGGGGAGGTGGTGCAAGTTTGATAATACTTGCAGTACTAAATTAAAAATGAAGGAATAGATGAAGGTATTATACAGTAATATTTTGAGCCCCAAAACGTGCAATTATCGAAACTATATTTTTCTATAAATAGAAGCTCATTCTTCCTTCATTCTCACCAATTCACTAAGTCTCACAAGAGCAATTATAGAGATAGAAGCTATAAAGAGAGAATTTATAGAGAGAAAGGAGAAGAGAAGTCTGCTTCCTCATTATTCCAGTATCTAGTCTTCTTCTGAGGTAAGGGATATTATTTTTTTCAGTATTCGTAGAAATAATATTTTCTTCCATACTTTGTAGTATGTGAGTAATATTATTTCATCTCGTATTCCTAATTATACACTCATTCTGTTGAAGTATTGCTTCTATACCCCATGAAATTAGTAGAATATCCTTGATATTTGTGCTTCAACCAGTATCTTTTCATGGAAATATTATTATGAGCTGTTTTGATAATTATTGATCTTTTCATACTGGAATACTATTCATGAGTTACTATTTACGGGTTACTATTCACCCTACTATTATTCACTCGGGTATCCGGGGCACTTTAATGTCGGGGTACTATTCACAGGTTACTATTCACCCAATTACTATTCACCCGAATATTATTCACTCAAGTATTTGGGGTACTTTTCATGTCGGGTTACTATTCATGAAAAGTACTATTCACAGGGTACTATTCACGGGGTACTATTCACCCAAAAAATATATTTCTTTTCTGTCCAAATTATTTTTGATACATAAATATTATTCTTGAATTTTACTCTATAAAGCAGTATCATGTTGATAATTTGGATATTTTTAAACTCTGGATAAATTTAAAGTTTTTAATATTTATCCTTGATTTCGTTTGATTAATCCTTATATCATTGTCATCATCCTCATGCTTATATTGTGATAAAAGTCATCTATGGCTTACGTGCATAGATGGACTGTTGATTGGTACGATTATGACCATGGATCATTTGGTATAATCGTGACCCGTAATGTTATAAATGATGTGGTAAAAGTCCTCAGTGGCCTGTAGTGCATTGATGGACAGTTTTTGGTATAATTATGACCAGGGATTATTCGATATAGTCATGACCATTGATGATTTAATGAATATCCTTGACCCGTAGTGCAGGGATGATTCGGTGATGTGGTTTATTTACTAAGCTGAGTCTCAGCAGTAAAAATTGATGAAAATATTTTAAATCATAGAACATAGTAGATATCATGCTCTACTTGACTCTTCTAATAGATTGCTTGTTTCACTGCAGTTAAACTTGATGTCTATTGTATTTTATTAGTTTAACATTGTTGAAGGCTAATGATAATTTATTCTGCATTATCTTAGTCATAATATTTCTTACTGGGCTAGTTGAGCTCACCCTTTTTCTTTCATTGTTCTCTTCAGGAAATGAGAACGTAGCCGGAATTAGTCGGGGAATGGAGTGATGGTCCGAGATGGTGTTATAGTAGTCCTCATTATTCTATAAAATAGTATGACAATAAATGTAATGAGGACTCTATTTGAGAGTGGATATTGTCTAGAAGGAAATATTCCGGTTTAAACTCTCAGCTATATTTTTTCATATATTACACGAATATTGTATAATTAAGTTTGTATTTGTATTCTGTACCATGTATTTGGCGACTCAAGATGGGTAATATATACCTGTTTTGGGGGCGTCACATCGGTTCACCAATACGCCGCCAAGTTCAATGAACTGGCTAGGATTTCTCCACACCATGTGGACAATGAGGAAAGGAAAACAAGGAGGTTTTAGCAGGACTTAAAACCCTGGCTCTAAAACAAAGTTGTTTATTGCAGATTGATTCTTTCGGATCAATCTTAGAGAAGGCTATTATAGCCAAAGGGGGGAGTGAGGCGTTGACTAAGTTCAACCAAGAAAATAAGAATAAGAAAAGGATAAGTGAGGGAGGACTCAAGGCTGAGGGAAGTGGAGGATCTGGAAGTAGTTAGAAGAGGAAGTGGGACAATTCCGAGAATACTGAAACCAAGCAAGGAGACCCGAAGAAGAGGGTTGAATAATGTAAGAACTACGGGAGAAATCACACAGGGGTGTGTTTAAAGGGAAAATCTGTATATTACAACTGCGGGCAAGAGGTATACATCTCTCCTAATTGCCCTAACATGAAGAACAACAACAGATGTTTTGTCTGCGGATCGACAGACCATATAGCAAGAAATTGCCCGAAGAAGGTAGCCGACGGGGGAAGCGGCGACAAGGTAAATAGTAGTAGAAAGCTGACTATAACCGGTCCAACTCCACCATTTAGGTCGACCGCCCGGACCTTCAACATGACGGTCCAAGATGTTGTGGCATCTGGAGAAGTAGTCTCAGGTATAATCCTGATCAATAATATAAATGCATAGGTATTGTTCGATTTGGGTGTAACCTGTCCTTTTATATCTTATGAATCTACTAGACGTTTAAGATTACCTCTAGAGAAACTAGATACTCCTTTGAATATAGAAGTTACGAATAAGGTAGTAATCCCCGTTAATCATTTACATAGAAATTGTTGCGTTAACATAAGGGGACATGAGTTGTCGATAGATTTAATTTCGATTAAATTGGGAGTAGAAATGGGTTAGATACCTATAGTAAGAGAATTTGCGATTTTCGGACGAATCGCTAGGTCTTCTGTCAGTTAGGGAAATTAAGTTTGTTATAGATGTAGTGCTCGGGGTGACACCATTTTTGAGGGCTCTAAAAAGGATGGCCCCAGTAGAGATGAAGGAAGTTGATGATTCAATTGCTAGAACTACTAGACAAGTTTGCAGTAGTATGCATAGATGATATCCTGGTTTATTTGAAGACGCAGGAGTATCATGTTGAACGTTTAAGAAAGGAGAAGTGTGAGAAGAGCTTTCTAGGGCTCAAGGAAATAAAATAAAATAAGATAGAATGTAAAACCCCAACTTTTATGAATAAAGATGATTTTTCTATAAATATCATTTTTGAATATTATGGAATGAATTTGATATAATGTTATAGTTGTGGGTAATATTTATAAATTTTATAAAGTACGCAAGTTGTTATATAATATTCAATTGGTTAGGGAATATTCATTTTAACAGGGAATATTCGTACGACAGCACAATCATTGGTGGACCCCAAAACGGAATTATTGTCAGATTGAGAAAAAGATAAAAATATTTTATGAAAATAATGGCGGAAGTTTTACCGTTAACTGTTGAAACACCCGGTGTCAAAAGTACAGGAATACGCGTGGTTGCATAGTAGCACACGGTATTGATTATTGATGCTTACGTGAGAAGTCACTCAGTTTTGTTCAATTATTGCTACAGTAATTATTGCATAGTATCTCACGTTATTTGATTCAATTATTGTCGATATTTTATATATTATTAAATTAATAATTGAGATGACAGAGTTATTAATATTATTATTTACAATATTAACGATGTCTAGAAGTTCTATCAAAGAGAGGTTTGGTCACCTAATTGTGCGCCAATAGGGAGAAATCCTTATTGGAAAGCCCCCTCTTTCCTGGGAACGACCTGGTCGATTAATATTGTGAATTATAATAATGATGATAAATATTGTTAAAAATATTGAGGTGTTTTTTTATGAGGTCACGGAAGTTTATATATATATATATATAAATTTTGTTTTATTATTATTATTAATGTAATAAAACAGAAAAGCTTTCTATATAAAATAGAATACTTTTATAAAGTTATTTGTTTTATTAGATTATAAATAGAATATATTATATTTTATTATGCATATAGTGTTTGCATATAGTGCCTGATAGTAAAATCTTTTTATATAAAAATGTAATACTTTTATGAAGTTATTTGTTTTATTAGATTATAAATAGAATATATTATATTTTATTATGCATAGTGTTTTGTATAGTGCTCAGATAGTGTTTGCATAGTAAAATCTTTTTATATAAAATGTAATACTTTTATAAAGTTATTTGTTTTATTAGATTTTAAAAATAATATATATATATATATTATAAATAGAATATATTATATTTTATTGCATAGTATCCTTTCCATTCTCCTATAAATAGGATGCTTAGTTAGAATTGAAAATACAACAGAAATTCAGATAATTATTCTTCTATAATCTTGAGCGTATTTCTTTAGAGTTTTAAGAAGCTTTGAGCGTAGAAAACATTATAAATTTCTTCAAGAATATCCTCGCCCTACCAGTCAGAATACTCTTCTTTTTAAGGTAAGGGGTATTATTTCTTTCGTATTCATGAAGAAAGCTATTGTTATTCCATTCTTTATTATTATGTTGGAATAACCTGTCTATGCGAAGTACCGCATGTGACGCCCCCAAAATAGGTCCATTCCATCCAACCCATTCTGAGTCGCCAAATACATGGTACAGAAACAACTACAACTTTATTAATACATTTGTCGTGCAAAAATACGACAACACTTATACTATGAGTTTAAATACAAATATTGACTTCTAGACAATATCCATACCCAAATAAATTCCTCATTACAATTATTGATACACTATTTTACAGAATAGTGAAAACTACTAAACAACTGTCTTGAACCATCACTCCACACCCCAACTAGTTCCCGCTATATTCTCGCCTCCTGAGAAGAAAATGGAACAAAAAGAAAAGGGTGAGCTCAACTAGCCTAGTAAAAGATATTATGACTAAGATAATGTACAACAAATTATCGTTAGTCCTCAACAGGGAAAAATCTGATAGAATACAATAGACTACAAGTTTTAGATCAACAACTGCAGCGAAAACAACAATTCATTAGAAGAGTTAAGTAGAGAATGAAATCTACGATCATCTATGAATTTAAAAGTCCATCATCAATATTTTATCCTTGTAACATCAATCAATATACATCTTGAATCAAATAGTAATCTTTGCACTACAGGCCAAAGATATTAATTAGTCAGTCATGTTCATCTTAACACCTGTTCATCTTTGCACTACGGGCCAAAGATATTCATCAGTTAGTCATGTTCATCTCAACACCTGTACATCTTTGCACTACGGGCCAAAGATATTCATAATAAAATCAACCATCTTTGCACTACAGGCCAAAGATATTCGAAGAATATCATCATTTAGGACCTGAGGATGATGAAAATATTTTAAAAAAGCGAATCCGGTGAAACAAAAGAACAAATTTTAAGGATTCAGTACTTTAGCGATACCCAAGTTCAAAAATACTTCATAAATAATCATAGTGAAGTAAAATTCAAGAATGATCAAAACACGGATACAATCAAAGCTAGTATCCATAATCGATATTTTGGACAAAAACAAAAATTTAATTTTTCTGTGAATAGTGTCGTATTCGTGAATAGTGCCGTATACGTGAATAGTGCCGTATACATGAATAGTAACCCTGACACTAAAAGACAAGAATTTCACAAGAAAAATCTTACCAATAATCCGGCATAATGATATTAGAAAAAAATATTATCATTTTAAAAAAAATAATATCCCTTACCTCAAAAGAATAGTACTTCTGGTTGGAATATCAAATATAACACTGAAGGAAACTTGCACCGTATAGCAACACTCAAAGTATCAAAATACTCACAAGAATACGCTCAATAATATAGAGAGAGAAGTAGAGAGAAAACTTTAGTTTCTGGTGTGATTTTCAATTCTAACCTAAGCACCATATTTATAGGAAAATGCTTAGAACACCAAAACAGAAAATTTAATAAAATATTAATATAATTAACAAATTTCAAGCCCACCTCTTTGACAACTGAATTCAGCAACTTAACACATGTTTAATGAGGCCCATAAATGTGAAAAACGTTTTTCTTAAAAAAACACATTTTAAACTCCAAAAATCAATTATTCCAGAACTTCGGAACTTCAATAATTCATAATAAATAGCCCTTTTATCAGAAAAATTCAAACCATATGTCCTTTCCATATGAAATTCCATTCTCTACAACTTTACAGAAGAAAGTTTTTCCAAATTCCAAAAAGAAATTGACCGAAATCTACAAACGGGCGATTTTACAGGCTATAATCAAATTTTAGTCAAAAATTGTGTCTACCAACACACAAAACATGTGTTAAATATTTTTTTTCGTAACACAAATACTCTTCCTCCTTATTTATTCATATATCACACATTTATTGTAAAAATATCACCATTATTATAAAATATAATAATTTATTTAAATGAATTATTTTATCGTAAAAGATAAAATATCAATTTTCAACAATTGTCACATTAAAAATTTTCTCCATCTATATCCACATAAAATGAATATTTTCTTATCATATAAATCAATAATTAATTATTCACAAATAATATTACGAGTAATCACAATCTCGACAATCGTGTAGTTCCCAAGAAAGAGGGGCTTTCAATAAGGATTTCTCCTTTTCATGCAATTAATTAGGTGACCAAACCTCTCCTTAGACGTAACTTTCTAGACATTGCCAATAATGTTATCGAATAATATTATTCCAATAATATGAATTATTGATCCGATAATGAAAAATCTTGTGTAGTGACAATTATTGAAACAACAATAATATAAAATATCAACGTAGCAATTATTGAATCAATAAAACATAATATTGAAGCAAGAATTATCGTAATAATTATTGAGTAGTGCCTTCACGTAAGAATAAATAATTGGTGCTATACCGTAAAGCATCGTCCAACTTGTATTCATCGTGTTTTAACCACGGGTATTCCAACAAAGATTAATGCAGTAATAACTACGCCGTTATTTATAAGCAACTTATACTTGTCGTTTTCTTCATCAAATCGCTTTTCGTTATGGGCCAACACAAGGCTTCGCCGTCGTACGAATATTCCCCAACAGTAAGAATATTCCACAACCAAACGAATATTCCCCGACAACAATAAATATTTTATAACCACTTGCTTATTTAAAATATTTGCGCATTTTACCCATAACTAACCACATTAATCAAATCAACCCTCACTATTTCAAAATAACAAATAAAGGAAATTCCATTTTATTTAAAAAAATTCGAGGTCTTACACCGCATACATGGTGAAATTCTTCTGTTATTCCATTCTTTATTATTCTGTTGGAACATCCTGTCTGTGCGGATTACTCATGAGCTGGTTCCATTCTTTATTATTCAGTTAGAATAACCTGTCTGTGCGGTCTATCGCATGCCTGATGAATTTTGTTGTTATTCCATTCTTTATTATTCTGTTGGAATATCCTGTTTGTGCGGATTACGCATGACCTGGTTCAATTCTTTATTATTCTGTTGGAATATCTTGTTTGTGCGGATTACGCATGACCTGGTTCCATTCTTTATTATTCTGTTGGGAATAACCTGTCTATGTGGATTACCGCATGCATGGTGAATGATCCTTTGTATTCATTCCTTATTAAATTGTGGAAATGATCTGTCTACGTGGATTATCGCATGGCGGGCGAAAATCCATTTGTAGTTTCATATATTCTATTATACTCAGTTGGTTAAAGTTTTGGCTTTTATACTCCATGAAATTAGTAGATTATCTTGGATATTTGCACTTCATCCAGTATCTTTTCATGAAAATATTCTTCTGAGCATTCTTGAATTTTACTCCACAAAACAGTATCATGTTGACAATTTGGACGTTGTTGAGTTCAGGATAAATTAACTTATAAATCGTTAAAATTTATTCTTGAACTTGTTTTATTGAATTATTATATCATTATCATCATCCTCATGTTTATATTATGTTGAAAGTCATATGTGGCCTGTAGTGCATAGATGGACTTGGTATGATTATGACCAGGGATTATTCGGTATAATCATGACCGTAATGTTACAAATGATGTGGTAAAAGTCCTCATTGGCCCGTAGTGCATTAATGGACAGTTGTTGGCATAATCATGACCATTGATGAATACACGAATATCCTTGGCCCGTAGTGCATGGGTAATTTATGGTCGTGATACTAATGAATATCCTTGCCCGTAGTGCATGGATGATGTAGATTATTTATTAAGCTGAGTCTCAGCGATAAAAGTGATGAAAAACCTTTTTAAATCATAGAAGATAGTAGATTTTACTTGACTCTTCTAATGGATTGCTTGTTCCGCTGCAGTTAAACTTGATGTTTAATATATTTTATCAGTTTAACACTGTTGAAGACTAATGATAAATTATTCTGCATTATCTTAGTCATAATATTTCTTACTAGGCTAGTTGAGCTCACCCTTTTGCTTTCATTGTTCTCTTCAGGAAATGAGAACGTAGCAGGGACTAGTCGGGGAAAGGAGTGACAGTCTAGATGATAGCATTAGTAGTCCTCACTATTCTATGAAATAGGGTGATAATAAATGTATTGTGGACTTATTTTGAGTTTGAATACTGTCTAGAAGATAATATTTGTATTAAAATTCACAACTCATATTGTATATTTAAGGTTGTATTTGTATTCTGTACCATGTTTTTGGCGACTCAGAATAGGTGATGTATACCTATTTTAGGGGCGTCACAGTTGGTATTAAAGCTTAGGAATATGATCCTGGCTAAGATGTGAGACAAGAACTAAGAGGGGAGAGACGGGGAATTTCTTCGCTAGTATGCCCTACCTAAGTTTATTTGGTATTTAATTGGTCGGTCAGAGTATAGGGATAATATGTGATATGTTAATTAACCCTTGTTTTGTGGCAATATTTGAAAATGACATCCGAGAATGTTGAGAATAGCAATGGAGCACAGGAGACCATTAAGTCTCCACAGATCAATAATCAGGATAATGTGCATCAGGAAGGCGACAATCCTCATGCAAACAACAACACTGACCAAATGATGAACGATGGAATATTCAAAGGCTTTCTGCAATTCATGAAACATCAGGCAAGAGAGACTCATGTCCGAAATGTAGGTGGAAACACTGGCAACTCTCGGACGGTCACTGCTAAATAGTTCAAGGAGCTGGGACCACCGGAGTTTTTTGGAGAGCCAAAACGACTTAAGGCGGAGACGTGGATAAAGCAGATCAACAAGATATTTGATGTCTTGGGATGCTCCGAGGAGCAAAAGGTTCCCTTTGCAACCTTCATGTTGCGAGCAGAGGCAGATTACTGGTGGGAATCTATAAAGCGTACTCAACCTGCCGCACTGAAGATGACTTGGGAGAAGTTTCAAGAATTATTCAACGACAAGTACTTTCCCGAATGTATTCGTCACATGAAAAAGGTAGAGTTCATTAAACTGGAGCAAAACAACATGACCGTGTCACAGTACAGAGCCAAGTTTGCCGAGTTGTCCCGGTTTGCGTCCCATTTGGTTGATAATGAGGAGAGAATGACGCGTATGTTTTTAAGAGGTTTGAAACCCGAGATATGTTAATACCTTATCTCTCATAAACTGTGTTTGTATTCAGATGTTGTGAATAGGGCTCAGTTATTGGAGCGCGATAATAAATCAACACAACCAAAAGAGAGCAGCCGACAAAATGATAATACCAGTGATAGCAGTCATCGAAGCGGTGACAACAAGCGTGGAGGAAATCAACATGCCAGAAATGGTAACCACTTCGGTGGTAATCATGGCCAAAACAATAAGAGTGGACATTTCAAGAAGAGGAGATTCAACAATGATGGAAAGACTTCAGCATCAGCACCCGTCGTTAAGGAAGGAAAATGACCACCTATCTTATGCTTCAAATGTGGAGGGGAGGAACATATCAGTCCAAACTGCTCGATGCCATCCAAAGCATGTTACAATTGTGGAAGAGAAGGTCACCTAGCCCGATTTTGTCGTACACCAAAGTCAAGTCCAGCTGGGATGGAGGCATCAAAGGCCGTCCCAGATAAGATAAAACAAGTAGTTCAAGGGAGAGCGTTTGTCGTGACCTCCCAGAAAGAAAGGAACCCAAACGAGGTCATCATGGGTAAGCTTATCATAAACTCTAGCGAAGTATATACCTTATTTGATACCGGTTCTACCCATTCTTTTATTTCTCCTACTTGCGCTCAACGTTTAAATTTAACTCCGGAGAAATTAGACTTCGACTTATCTGTTGAAACTCTATTGGGAGAAACCTTCATTACATCCACTGTTTATAAGTCTTGTTTGTTTCAAATCAGTACCCTCACATTACCTGTCGATCTTATTTCATTGAAAATACTTTCATTTGACGTAATTCTAGGGATTAATTGGTTAACTACTAATCATGCAAAAATTGATTATTTTCGTAAGGTTGTTAGCTTTCATATTCCTAATCAACCTATTATGCGAATTCAAGCAACCAAACCATTAAAATCAACCACTGTCATCTCAAGCCATAAAGTTATTCGTTTATTGAAAAACGGATGTCACGCTTTCTTAGCTCATGTCACGGATTTAAACAAAAAAATGTCAGTTTTGAATGATATCTCTATTGTTAATAAATTTCCTGACGTATTCCTTGAAGAACTTCCTGGCCTACCCCCAGAGCATGAAATTGAATTTTGTATCAACCTTGAACCCGGTACAAAGCCCATTTCCAAAGCCCCATATCGAATGGCTCCTATTGAACTTCAAGAGTTAAAGACCCAACTGTAGGAATTGTTAGACATTGTCTTTATTCGTTCTAGTATATCTCCTAGGGGTGCTCCTGTTCTATTCGTGAAGAAGAAAGATGGGAGTATGCGACTTTGTATTAATTATCGGGAGTTTTATCATGTCACCATCAAAAATAGGTACCCATTGCCACGTATTGATGACCTGTTTGACCAGTTGCAAGGAGCTAAATTTTTTTCAAAGATCGACCTTCGTTCCAAATATCACCAATTGAAGATTAGAACAGATGACATTCCAAAGACGGCTTTCAGAACTCGGTACGGGCAGTATGAATTCCTAGTCATGTCCTTTGGATTGACTAATGCTCCTGTTGCCTTCATGGATATGATGAACCGAGTATTCGAGGAATATTTGGATCACTTTGTGGTTGTCTTTATTGATGACATCCTTATTTATTCTAAAGGCCGTGAAGATCATGAACAACACTTGAGGCTGATACTCCAAAAGATTCGTGAAAACAAGCTTTATGCCAAATTGAAGAAATGCGAGTTCTGGCTTAAGGAAGTAGCATTCCTTGGGCACGTAGTATCAATTCATGGAATATCTGTTGATCCAGAAATGATTGAAGCTATTCAAAGCTGGGAGAAACCTAAATCAGTGACCAAAGTACATAGCTTTCTCGGATTAGCTGGTTATTATCGGAGATTTTTAGAAGAGTTTTCTCGAATCGCTACTCCATTAACTCAGCTGACTCGGAAAGATACAAAGTTCGGTTGGAGCGAAGAATGTGAGAAGAGTTTTCAAGAACTCAAGAGGAGATTCATTTTAGCACCTGTTCTAACAATACCATCTGGCTCGGAGGGATTTGTCATCTACAGTGATGCTTCAGGAAAAGGGTTAGGATGTGTTCTCATGCAACGTTGTTAGGACCGAAGTTGGTACGTATGAATACGGAAAAGATTCAAACGATCCGACAATGTATAAAAACCTCACAAGATCGACAAAGGAGTTATGTTAATCTTCATCAAAAGGACGTGGAATTCGATATAGGAGATCATGTGTTGTTACATGTTTCTCCATGGAAAGGAGTTATGAGATTTGGAAAGAGAGGAAAGCTCAATCCTCGAATCATTGGCCAATTTTTAATCCTCGATCAAGTAGGAACTGTGGCCTATAGACTCGCTTTACCGCCAAGTATGTCTCGTGTTCATAACGTTTTTCACATATCTGTGTTACGAAAATATGTGAAAGACCCGAACCACATTATTGAGTTTGAACCGGACGAAATAGTGGAAGATTTAACGTATGAAGAGGTACATGTTCAAATCTTGGATAAGAAGGAACATGTTCTACGCTCCAAGGTTATACCTCAAGTCAAAGTATTGTGGAGAAACCACGATGTTGAGGAAATGACCTGGGAGTTAGAATCTGAAATGAAATCAAGGTATCCTAACCTCTTCGACATACCAGATACGTACCCTAATTTTGAGGGCAAAATTTCATAAGAATGAGAGGTTGTAAGACCCAACTTTTGTGAATAAAGATGATTTTTCTATAAATATCATTTTTGAATATTATGGAATGAATTTGATATAATGTTATAGTTGTGGGTAATATCTATAAATTTTGCAAAGTACGCAAGCTGTTATATAATATTCGATTGGTCGGGGAATTTTCGTTTTAATAGGAATATTCATACGACGGCACAATCATTGGTGGACCCCACAAGGGAATTATTGTCGGATTGAGAAAACGACAAAAATATTTTATGAAAATAACGGCGAAAGTTTTACCGTTAACTGTTGAAATACCCGGTGTTAAAAGTACATGAATACGCTTGGCTGCATAGTAGCACACGATATTGATTATTGATGCTTACGTGAGAAGTAACTCAGTTTTGTTCAATTATTACTATAGTAATTGTTGCATAGTATCTCACGTTATTTGATTCAATTATTGTCGATATTTTATATATTATTAAATTAATAATTGAGATGACAGAGTTATTAATATTATTATTTGCAATATTAACGATGTCTAGAAGTTCTGTCAAGGAGAGGTTTGGTCACCTAATTGCACACTAATAGGGAGAAATCCTTATTGGAAAGCCCCATCTTTCCTGAAAACGACCTGATCGATTAATATTGTGAATTATAATAATGATGATAAATGTTGTTAAAAATATTGAGGTGTTTTTTTATGAAGTCACGGAAGTTTATATATATATATATATATATAAATTTTGTTTTATTATTATTATTAATGTAATAAAACAGAATAGCTTTTTATATAAAATAGAATACTTTTATAAAGTTATTTGTTTTATTAGATTATAAATAGAATATATTATATTTTATTACGCATAGTGCTGATAGTGTTTGCGTAGTAAAATCTTTTTATATAAAACATAATACTTTTATAAAGTTATTTATTTTATTTGATTATAAATAGAATATATTATATTTTATTATGCATAGTATTTGCATAGTGTACTGCATAGTGTTTACATAGTAAAATCTTTTTATATAAAATAGAATACTTTTATAAAGTTATTTGTTTTATTAGATTTTAAATAAACTATATATATATATATATATATTTTATAAATAGAATATATTATATTTTATTTCATAGTATCCCTTCCATTCTCCTATAAATAGGATGCTTAGTTAGAATTAAAAACACACCAGAAATTCAGAGAATTCTTCTTCTATAATCTTGAGCGTATTTCTTTAGAGTTTGAAGAAGCTTTGAGCGTAGAAAACAGTATAAGTTTCTTCAAGAATATCATCGCCCTACCAGTCAGAATACTCTTCTTTTTAAGGTAAGGGGTATTCTTTCTTTCGTATTCATGAAGACAACTATTGTTATTCCATTCTTTATTATTATGTTGGAATAACATGTCTATGCGAAGTACCGCATACATGCTGAAATTCTTTTGTTATTCCATTCTTTATTATTATGTTGGAACATCCTGTCTATGTGGATTACGCATGACCTAGTTCCATTCAATATTATTTTGTTGGAATAACCTGTCTATGCGGTCCATCGCATGCCTGGTGAATTCTGTTGTTATTCCATTTTTTATTATTCTGTTGTAATATCCTGTGTGAGACCCCAAATTTTACGAATAAAGATTTAATTTTCTCGAAATATTTTTTTTGAATATTATGGTATAGATTTGATATAATGTTATACTTGTGGGTAGTATTTATAAATTTTGCAAAGTATGCAAGTTGTTATAAAATATTCGTTTGGTCGGAGAATATTCATTTTATCGGAAATATCATTGTCATCATTTTATCGGAAGTATTTATCCTTGTTTTTGTCTGATTAATGCTTATATCATTGTCATCATCCTCATGCTTATATGGTGATGAAAGTTATCTTTGGCTTACGTGCAAAGATGGACTATTGATTATTGAATTGTATATATCTTTGGCTTACGTGCAAAGATGGACTGTTGATTATTGGTTTTATAGTTGTATATATTTGCCTTACGTGCAGAGATGAACTTGGTATGATTATGACCAGGGATCATTAGGTATAATCATGACCTGTAATGTTATAAACGATGTGGTAAAAGTCCTCATTGGCTGGTAGTGCATTGATGGACAGTTTTTGGTATGATTATTGTGACGCCCCCAAAATAGGTATACATCACCCATCTTGAGTCGCCAAATACATGGTACAAAATACAAATAAAAACTTAATTATACAACTGTCGTGTAAAATACGACAAAACATATGCTATGAGTTTTAATACAAATATTGTCATCTAGACATTATCCACACTCAATAGAGTCGTCATTACATTTATTATCACACTATTTTATAAAATAGTGAGGACTACTACGACACCATCTCGGACCATCACTCCATTCCCTGACCAGTCCCGGCTACGTTCTCATTTCCTGAAGAGAACAATGAATGCAAAAGGGTGAGCTCAACTAGCTCAGTAAGAAATATTATGACTAAGATAATGCAGAATAAATTATCATTAGCCTTCAACAATGTTAAACTGATAAAATACAATAAACATCAAGTTTAACTGCAGCAGAATAAGCAATCCATTAGAAGAGTTAAGTAAAGCATGATATCTACTATCTTCTATGATTTAAAATGTTTTCATCAATTTTTATCGCTAAGACTCAGCTTAATAAATAAACTACATCATCGAATCATCCCTGCACTACGGGCCAAGGATATTCATTAAATCATCAATGGTCATGACTATACCGAATAATCCCTAGTCATAATCATTCCAAAAACTGTCCATCAATGCACTACAGGCCACTAAGGACTTTTACCACATCGTTTATAACATTACAGGTCATGATTATACCGAATGATCCCTGGTCATAATCATATCAAATTCATCTCTGCACGTAAGCCAAATATATACAACTATAAAACTCATAATAAACAGTCCATCTTTGCACGTAAGCCAAAGATATACAATTCAATAATCAATAGTCCATCTTTGCAAGTAAGCCAAAGATAACTTTCATCACCATATAAGCATGAGGATGATGACAATGATATAAGCATTAATCAAACAAAAACAAGGATAAATATTAAAGACTTTAAATTTATCCAAATATTATCAACCACTTAATAAACTCATAATCTAAAATTATTAATATTATAACAATATTTTAATCACTTCTTAAACTTATAAACAATTTATTTCAATTGTTTAAACTTTACCACATAATACATTTAATCATTCAAAATGCCATACTCATAAGATTTCATCACCAATGATCAAATCCCTTATCAAAAATCTGCATATACCCTATATTGGATTCCCAAGCCATAAAATCCTATTTTCCAATTTTGTTACTTCACATAACATATTTAATTCATTTACTCATAACTAGTTCATTTTTATGAAAATTACCAAATTAGTCCCAAAAATATTTCTTTTCTGGGATTTAGCAGAATATAGTCCCATATTGAACATATATTTTTCTCGGAATTTTTAAAATTCATTTACTATTTTTCATATGGCCAAAACTACCTAATATTTATATATTTATCATAAATTGTACCTTTCTCCAAAAATTCCGAAATTTACAGGGTATACTCCTGTTATATACATGTACTCTCAATAAAAATTTCACCAATTTTGGAGTTAACCATAAAGAGTTATAAGGGTTTACTTTTAAAATAGTCTTTTCCCATAAAATCCATAACTCTTAATCTATACATCCAAAAATCGCCATCTTTGGACACAATATAAAAAACTCATCAACTTATCATTTCAATTTATTCCAGAATTTTTGAGGGTTAGAAAAATTACGAAACTACAAATGGATTTTTACTCGCCATGCGGTAATCCACGTAAATAGATCATTTCCACAATTTAATAAGGAATGAATACAAAGGATTATTCACCATACACGCGGTAATCCACATAGACAGGTTATTCCAACAGAATAATAAAGAATGGAATAAGAGAAGAATTCACCATGCATGCGGTAGTCCGCTTAGACAGGTTATTCTCAATAAAATAATAAAGAATGGAACCAGGTCATGCGTAATTCTCACAGACAGGATATTCCAACAGAATAATAAAGAATGGAACCAGGTTATGCGTAATCCGCACAGACAGGATATTCCAACAGAATAATAAATAATTGAATAACGGAAGAATTCACCATACATGCGATAGACTGCACAGATAGGTTATTCTAATAGAATAATAAATAATGAAACCAGGTCATGCGTAAACGCACTGACAGGATATTCTGACGGAATAATAAAGAATGGAATAATAGAAGAATTTCACCATGTATGCGGTACTTTGCATAGACAGGTTATTCCAACATAATAATAAGGAATGGAATAAAAATAGCTCTCTTCATGAATAAGAAAGAAATAATACCCCTTACCTCAGACGAAAACTGGATACTAGAATAGTGAGGTAGAAGACTTCTCTTCTTCTTTCTCTCTATAATTTCTCTCTATAATATTTGCTCTATAGTTTTAGTGAATTGGTGAGAAATGAAGGAAGAATGAGTAGGAAAATATAGTTTCTATAATTGCACGTTTTGGGGCTCAAAATATTACAGTACAATACCTTCAACTTTTCTTTCATTTTTAATTTAGTCCTGCCAGTATTATCAAACTTGCACCACCTCCCCTAATAGTAAATCATGTGAATCAATAGTTCAATCATGTGAATCAATAGTTAATCATGTGACTCAATAGTTCTAAACATGTGAAAAAAAATAATTATAGTATAGTACCTTCATCTATACCTCCATTTTTAACTTAGTCATGCAAGTATTAATAAACTTGCACCAACTCCCCTAATAGTAAATGAATGTGATTCAATAGTACACACATGTAAACAAATAGTTATAAACATGTGAATTAATAGCAACTAATTGCTCATTTATCCGGTTAATTACCTGATTGGTCAATATAACGTCCAGACATCAATTATTATCGAAACAAATGTCGATTTCCACTAACACTAACAATCCCAACACAATGAAAATATTTTTCTCAAAAATTTCATTTTTGAAATTTTGAAGTTTGACTTTTTCTAAAAAAGTCAACTATTCCCTTTTTTTGACCAAAAAGTAAACCACGACAAATTTTGTGTTTATAGTCTATCACTATTAATTTCATCGTTCTGAACTCAAATATCAAGTCCACGTCTCCAAATTCAACTCCAAACTCAAATTCAATTTTTAATAACATTCATCATTATTATTATAACTCACAATATTTAACAAATCGGTCGTTTCTAGAAAGAGGGGCTTTAGAAAAGGATTTCTCCTTATCAAGGCAATTAGGCGACCAAACCTCTCCTTGGCAAAACTTCTAGACATTGTCAATATTGCAAATAATAATATGAATAACTTTTGTGATACCCCAAATTTTATGAAATAAAAGTATTCAATTTTCTATTTTGGTAAATAGTTAAATTGATAAAAGTTTAAAGTCAAGGGTGACATTTGAAATTTTTTCAAAGTAAGCAAGTTGTCATAAAATAATCGGTGGTAAAATATGCGTGGTTGCATAGTAGCATATACCAGTATTGATTATTAATGCTTACGTGAGAAGTCACTCAGTTTGATTCAATTATTGTCGATATTTTATATATTATTAAATCAATAATTGAGATAACAAAATTGTTAATATTATTATTTGCAATATTAACGATGTCTAGAAGTTCTGCCAAGGAGAGGTTTGGTCACCTAATTGTGCGCCAATAGGGAGAAATCTTTATCGAAAGCCCCTCTTCCTCAGAACGACACTGGTTGATTAATAGTGTGAATTATGATATTGATGATGAAGTTTTGTTTTATTAGTATTATTAATGTAATAAAATAGAAAAGCTTTTTATATAAAATGTAATACTTTTATAAAGTTATTCATTTTATTAGACTATAAATAGAATATATTATATTCTATTATGCATAGTATTTTGCATAGTAAAATCTTTTTATATAAAATAGAATACTTTTATAAAGTTATTTATTTTATTAGACAATAATTAGAATATATTATATTTTATTATGCATAGTTTTTGCATAGTGTTTCAGATAGTAAAATCTTTTATATAAAATAGAATACTTTTATAAAGTTATTCGTTTTATTAGATTATAAATAGAATATATTATATTTTATTGTAAACCAACTGGACCTAGTAGCTTAAAAGTAAATCATCTGGACCGTTCAGAATTAGTTACTATTCAGTCCATTCTCCTATAAATAGAAGCTCATTCCTTCATTATTTTTTACAAATTCACTGAAACTCTAGAGAGAGAAACTGTAAAGAGAATTCTTCTTCTATAATCTTGAGCGTATTTCTTTAGAATTTAAGAAAGCTTTGAGCGTAGTGCAAGTTTTCTTCAAGTATATCCCCGCCCTACCAGTCGGAATACTCTTCTTTCTAAGGTAAGGTATATTATTTGTTGTACTCGTAAGGGTATTATTTCTTTCATATTTATGAAGAGAACTTCTGTTAATCCATTCTTTATTATTATTCATTGGAATAACTTTTGTATCATGCTAGCTACCTATACTTGGTGAAATTCTTCAGTTATTCCATTCTTTATTATTATGTTGGAATAACCTATTTATGCAAAGTACCGCATACTTGGTGAAATTCTTCTGTTATTCCATTCTTTATTATTATGTTGGAATAACCTGTTTATGCGAAGTACCGCATACATGGTAAATTTTTCTGTTATTCCATTCTTTATTATTATGTTGGAATAACCTGTTTATGCAAAGTACCGCATACATGGTGAAATTCTTCAATTATTCCGTTCTATATAATTTTGTCGGAATATCCTGTCGGTGCGTTTACGCATGACCTGGTTCCTTTCTTTATTATTCTGTCAGAATATCATGTTTGTTCATTATGCATGACCTGGTTCCAATATTTATTATTCTGTTGGAATAACCTATCTGTGCGGTCTATCGCATGCATGGTGAATTCTGTTGTTATTCCATTCTTTATTATTCTGTTGGAATATCACGTCGCGCTTGATTACGCATGACCGGTTCTATTCTTTATTATTATTATGTGGGAATAACTCGTCTGCATGGGTCTCTATCGTATGCATGGTGAATCCTTCTATTATTCCATTCTTTATTATTCTGTTGGAATAACCTGTCTATGTGGATTACCACATGCATGGTGAATGATCCTTTGTATTCATTCCTTAATAAATTGTGGAAATAATCTGTTTACGTGGATTATGATGGAAGTTATAATGAAAGTATTGGACTGACGAAAGTCATGGTTATATGTAGTATTAGTAAGTGTTAAAATGAGTTATGTTAGTTATTATGTGAAAATATGAAAGTTTCTTAGAAATCACAAAGGGTTGAATATTAGATTTTGGTGAAAATGGAACATGAAATTCAATTGACCATATCTCCTATTATATTTTGAATTTTTGAGTGTGGTCAAGTTCTAAAGTTAGATCTATAAGTTTTCTAACATCTCCATGTGGAATCACTGAAAGAGGAGTTGTAAATTTTCGTGTGGACTGATTTTAGCAAAGCACGAAAAAGTAAAAAAAGAGGAAAAGGCTACTGCCCAGAAGTTTAAAAGGGCATTTTGACCACTTAGTTTATGAAATAAATTCCGGCCTTTTGGGACATGAAAATATATGGTATAAAGTAACTCCTGTCCAAAAATGAGCACATTCCGACTTACAATGAACAAGTTATGACTATTTCAATATATAAGTTTTTCAGACAAAAAATGCTATAACCAGAGTTTAATAACTGCGATGACCATGAAATTTAAACTGGAAGCTCACGTTAACATTTGTAAGATCCTGCTAAGATTTGGGAATTTCTGGAATTAAGCTTGAAGTAGTTAATTTTTTAATGAATTAATTAGAAATTGACTTTTGAAAAATAGTAAATGAATTTTAAAAATTTCGAGAAAAATATATGTTTAATATGGGACTATATTTTGCTAAATCCCAGAAAAGAATTTTTTTTGGGACTGATTTGGTATTTTTCATGAAAATGATCTAGTTATGAGTAAATGAGTTAAATATGTTATGTGAAGTAACAAAGTTGGAAAATAAGATTTTTATGGCTTGGGAATCCTATATAGGGTATATGCATATTTTTGATAAGGGATTTGATCATTGGTGATGAAATCTTATGAGTATGCCATTTTTGAATGATTAAATGCATTATGTGGTAAAGTGTAAACAATTGAAATAAATTATTTATAAGTTTAAGAAGTGATTAAAATATTGTTATAATATTAATGATATTAGATTATGAGATTATTAAGTGAGTGATAACATTGAGATATTCTTGAACCTTGGATAAATTATATTATAAATGTTTAATATTTATCCTTATCTCATTTGATTGATTCTTTATATCATTGTCATGATCCTCATGTTTATATTGTGTTGAAAGTCATCTGTGGCTTACGTGCCTAGATGGACTTGGTATTATTATGACCAGGGATTATTCGGTATAATCATGATCGTAATATTACAAATGATGTGGTAAAAGTCATCTTTGGCCCGTAGTGCATAGATGGACTTGGTATGATTATGACCAGGGATTATTCGGTATAATCATGACCGTAATTGAAAACACGAATATCCTTTGCCGTAGTGTATGGATAATTCGTGATCGTGATACTATTAAGTCGAGTCTCAAAGATTATTGGTTTATGATTGTATATCTTTGGCCTGTAGTGCAAAGATGAACTGTTGGTTATTGGTTATACAGTTGTATGTCTTTGGCCAGTAGTTCAAAGATGAATTGTTAATGAATATCTTTGGTCGTAATGCAAAGATGAATTTATTAATATGATTATGAGCAGGAATTGTGATTTGGTATAACCATAATTTTTTATGTTTCAAGTAAAGACAGGTAAAGAAAATTATCTTCGTCCTAGATGAGAAATGGAATTTGAAATCACAATTATGATTATGAGTTATTAATATTATTGTGGACAGGAACTGTTGATTGATGTTATAGGGATTAAACATTGTTGGTGGACTTTTAACATAGAGAAGATAATAGACATTATGGTCTATTTGACTCTTCTAATAGATTGCTCGTTCCGCTGCAATTATGGTTGAAATGTTTTATCATCTACCATATGTTCTAAATCTTTGATTTATTACTGATTAAGGCTATTAATAATTTAATTATCTTTAGTCATGATATTCTTTACTGGGCTAGTTGTGTTCACCCTTTTGCTTCACAATTCCTTTCAGGTAATAAGAGTGTAGTCGGGTCGAAGCTGGGATAATGAGGGAATAGAACGGTGGTTCATAGCTATTGAGGTTCTCCCTAAATAGTATGGAAATAATTTTGTTGAGAACTTTAGATAAGTGTGTCGTATTGTATACGTCATTTGTTATTTAATTTTGGTGAACCGAATAGGGTGAGGTGAACCCAACTTTGGAAGGGTGTTTTGCCACTATCATACAAGATGTCTAATGATATACAACCTCGTGTTATCATAAGACAGGGTTGTGCACCTCAACTTGCTGAGTATATCTACGAGCACTACCTATATGATCTTGGAGTTTATTTGAAATAAAATTTTCACTTGGAGACAGTGGAGATAGTTATATGTCAAGAAAAGACTCACCATTGGAAAGAAGATGACAGTAATCTTCTCATTTTTCTTTGGGGTCTATTGGGTCAACCAAGGATAGTTCTCTGGACATATGATATCTATCATAACTTAGATTCATGGCCTCCTATGTACGAAGGTTTCCTTGAGCACTTCCCAAAGATTTTAATTCCTAAAACAGTTATTGACTGTACCTTTATGTAAGGTGTAATTGTGACATGAATCAGATTTGGGATATATATTTGTTTAAACTCTCAGTTTATGTTTTGTCGTATTTTACACGACAGTTGTATAATTAAGTTGTATTTGATTTATGTACCATGTATTTGGCGACTCAAGATGGGTGATGTATACCTAATTTTGGGGGTGTCATAACTTTGTTGTCTCAATTATTGATTTAATAATATAAAAATTTCGATAATAATTGAATCAAACTAAGTGACTTCTCACGTAAGCATTAATAATTAATATCGTGTGCTACTATGCAACCACGCGTATTTTACCACTGATTATTTTATGACAACTTGCTCACTTTGAAAAATTTTCAAATGTCACCCTTAACTTTAACCTTTATCAATTTAACAATTTACTAAATAAAATAATAACTATAAGAAAATTGAATAATTTCATTTCATAAAATTCGGGGTCTCACAATCTCCCTTCCTTATGAAATTTTACCCTCGAAATTTACATACCTGGTAGTCGAAGAGATAAGGATTTCAAATTCTATTTCACAGGCTACTTCCTTTGTTTCATGGTTCATCCATTACTCATCTCCTATATTTCAGATATCATTCTAGAATACAACTTCAAAACAAAGGTTAGTTGACATGTCACATCTTATCTCTATATTGTGACTGACCAATTAAATACCAAATAAACTTAGGTAGGTCATACTGGCAAAGGAATTACCAGTCTCTCCCCTCCTAATTCTTGTCTCACATCTCAGCCAGGGATCATATCCCTAAGCTTTGATACCAACTGTGACGCCCCCAAAATAGGTATACATCACCCATCTTGAGTTGTCAAATACATGGCACAAAATATAAATAAAAACTTAATTATACAACTGTCGTGTAAAATACGACAAAACATATGCTGTGAGTTTTAATACAAATATTGTCATCTAGACAATATCCACACTCAATGGAGTCCTCATTACATTTATTATCACATTATTTTATAGAATAGTGAGGACTACTATGACACCATCTCGGACCATCACTCCGTTCCCCGACTAGTCCCGGCTACGTTCTCGTTTCCTAAAGAGAACAATGAAAGAAAAAGGGTGAGCACAACTAGCCCAGTAAGAAATATTATGAGTAAGATAATGAAGGATAAATTATCATTAGCCTTCAACAATGTTAAACTGATAAAATACAATAGACATCAAGTTTAACTGCAGAGGAAGAAGTAATCTATTAGACGAGTCAAGTAGAGCATGATATCTACTATCTTCTATGATTTAAAATGTTTTCATCAATTTTTATCGTTGAGACTTAGCTTAATAAATAAACCACATCATCGAATCAATCCTACACTACGGGCCAAGGATATTCATTTAATCATCAATGGTCATGACTATACCGAATAATCCCTGGTCATAATCATACCAAAAATTGTCCATCAATGCACTACAGGCCACTAAGGACTTTTACCACATCGTTTATAACATTACAGGTCATGATTATACCGAATGATCCCTGGGCATAATCATACCAAGTCCATCTCTGCACGTAAGCCAAAGATATACAACTATAAAACCCATAATCAACAGTCCATCTTTGCACGTAAGCCAAAGATATACAATTCAATAATCAATAGTCCATCTTTGCACGTAAGCCAAAGATAATTTTCATCACCATATAAGCATGAGGATGATGACAATGATATAAGCATTAATCAAACGAAAATAAGGATAAATATTAAAGACTTTAAATTTATCCAAATATTATTAACCACTTAATAAACTCATAATCTAATATTATTAATATTATAACAATATTTTAATCACTTCTTAAACTTATAAATAATTTATTTTAATTGTTTACACTTTACCACATAATGCATTTAATCATTGAAAATGCCATATTCATAAGATTTCATCACCAATGATCAAATCCCTCATCAAAAATCTGCATATACCCTATATAGGATTCCCAAGCCATAAAATCCTATTTTCTAATTTTGTTACTTCACATAACATATTTAATTCATTTACTCATAACTAGTTCATTTTTATGAAAAATATTAAATCAGTCCCAAATATATTTCTTTTCTAGGATTTATCAGAATATAGTCCCATGTTGAACATATATTTTTCTCGAAATTTTTAAAATTCATTTACTATTTTTTATATGGCCAAAACTACCGAATATTTAGACATTTTTCATAAATTGTACCGTTGTCCAAAAATTCCAAAATTTACAGGGTATACTCCTGTTATATACATGTACTCCCAATAAATATTTCACCAATTTTGGAGTTAACCACAAAGAGTTACAAGGGTTTACTTTTAAAATAGTCTTTTCCCATAAAATCCATAACTCTTAATCTATACATCCAAAAATCGCCATCTTTGGACACAATATAGAAAACTCATCAAATTATCATTTCAAATTTTTCCAGAATTTTTGAGGGTTAGAAAAATTACGAAACTGCAAATGGATTTTCACCCGCCATGAGGTAATCCACGTAAACTTATCATTTCAACAATTTAATAAAGAATGAATACAAAGGATTATTAACCATGCATGCGACAATCCACATAATTAGGTTATTCCAACAGAATAATAAAGAATGAAATAACAAAAGAATTCATCATGCATGCGGTAGTCAACGTAGATAGGTTATTCCCAATAGAATAATAAAGAATGGAACCAGGTCATGCATAATCATGCATGCATGTGATATTCCAATGAGAATAATAAAGAATAGAACCGAGGTCATGCGTAATCGCATGATGCGGATATTCCAACAAAATAATAAATAATAGAATAAATGTAAGAATTCACTATGCATGCGATAGATCATCGCAGCATACGAGTTATTCCAACATAATAATAAATAATGGAATCAGTCATGCGAACGCATCTGAGAATAAGATATTCGACGTAATAATAAAGAATGGAATGGAATAATAGAAGAATTTCACCATATATGCGGTACTTCGCATAGACAGATTATTCCTACATAATAATAAGGAATGTAATAACAATAGCTCTCTTCATGAATAAGAAAGAAATAATACCCCTTACCTCAGAAGAAAACTGGATACTGGAATAGTGAGGTAGCAGACTTCTCTTCTTCTTTCTCTCTATAATTTCTCTCTATAATAATTGCTCTATAGCTTTAGTGAATTGGTGAGAAATGAAGGAAGAACGAGTAGGAAAATATAGTTTCGATAATTGCACGTTTTTGGACTCAAAATATTACTGTACAATACCTTTAACTTTTCTTTCATATTTAATTTAGTCCTGTCAGTATTATCAAACTTGCACCACCTCCCCTAATAGTAAGTTATGTGAATCAATAGTTCAATCATGTGAATCAATAGTAAATCATGTGACTCAATAGTTTTAAACATGTGAAAAAAATAATAATTATAGTATAGTACCTTCATCTATACCTCCATTTTTAACTTAGTCATGCAAGTATTAACAAACTTACACCAACTCCCCTAATAGTAAATGAATGTGATTCAATAGTACACACACGTGAACAAATAGTTATAAGCATGTGAATTAATAGCAACTAATGTGAGACCCCAGATTTTATGAATAAAGATTTAAATTTCTCGAAATATTTTTTTGAATATTATGGAGTGAATTTGATATAATGTTATAGTTGTGGGTAATATTTATAAATTTTACAAAGTATGCAAGTTGTTATAAAATATTCGTTTGGTCGGGGAATATTCTTTTTATCGGGAATATCCGTACGCCGGCACAATCATTGGTGAACCCACAACGGAAGTATTGTCGTAGTAATAAAATGACAAAATTATTTTTATGAAAATAACGACGGAAGTTTTACCGTTAAAACTGTTGATCTACTCGGTAGTAAAAGTACAGTAATACGCGTGGTTGCATAGTAGCACACGGTATTGGTTATTGATGCTTACGTGATAAGTCACTCAGTTATTCTCAATTATTGCTACAGTTATTGCTGTATCATATCTCTTATATTATTGATTCAGTTATTGTCACAGTATCATCTTCATAATATTTGATATATTATTAAATTAATAATTGAGATGGCAAAGTTATTCATATTATTAAATTGTAATATTTACAATGTCTAGAAGTTCTGTCAAGGAGAGGTTTAATCATCTAATTGCGCGCTAATAAGGAGAAATCCTTATCTGAAAGCCCCCTCTTTCCTGGGAACGACATGGTTGTTAAATATTGTGAGTTATAATATTAATGATGTATAAGTTTGTGTTGATTAAAGATGAATTTGATAGTTCCATTATGTTGGGATTATTGGTGTTAGTTGAAATCGACATTTATTCCGATGATAATTGATGTCTGGGGGTTATATTGATAAATTGAGTAATTTATCTGATCAATGAGCAATTAATTGCTACTAATTCACATGCTTGTAAAACTATTTGTTCACATGTGTTTACTATTGAGTCACATTCACTTACTATTAGGGGAGTTTGTGCAAGATTGATAATACTTACAGGACTAAATTAAAAAGAAAAGAAAAGTTGGAGGTATTGTACTGTAATATTTCGAGCCCCAAAACGTGCAATTATCAAAAATATATTTTCCTATAAATAGAAGCTCATTCTTCCTTCATTTCTCACCAATTCACAAAAGCTATAGAGCATTTATTATAGAGAGAAAGAAGAAGAGAAGTCTGCTAACTCTTTATTCCAGTATCCTGCTTTATTCTAAGGTAAGGGGTATTATTCTTTTGTATTCATGAAGAGAATTATTTTCTTTCAATACTCGTAAGAGTTGTTATTCCATTTTTCATTATTATGTTGGAATAACCTGTATATGCGAAGTACCGCATACATGGTGAAATTCTTCTGTTATTCCATTCCTTATTATTATGTTGGAATAACCTGTCTATGCGAAGTGCCGCATACATGGTGAAATTATGTTATTATTCCATTCTTTATTATTCTGTCGGAATATCCTGTCTGTGCGTTTACGCCGGACCTGGTTCCATTATTTATTATTATATCGAAATATCATGTCTGAGCGTTTACGCTGGACCTGGTTCCATTATTTATTATTCTGTCAGAATATCCTGTCTGTGCGTTTACGTCAGACTTGGTTCCATTATCTATTATTCTGTCGGAATAACCTATCTGTGCGTTTACGCCAGACCTGGTTCCATTATTTATTATTTTATTGGGAATAACCTGTCTGTGTAGTCTATCGCACGCATGGTGAATCCTTCTGTTATTCCATTCTTTATTATTCTGTTAGAATAACCTGTCTATGTGAATTACCACATGCATGGTGAATGATCCTTTGTATTCATTCCTTATTAAATTGTGGAAATGATCTGTATACGTGGATTACCGCATGACGGGTGAAAATTCATTTGCAGTTTAATATATTCTATTATACTCAGTTGGTTAAAGTTTTGGCTTCTATACTCCATGAAATTAGTAGAATATCCTGGATATTTGCGCTTTATCCAGTATCTTTTCATGAAAATATTCTTCTGAGCATTCTTGAATTTTACTCCACAAATAAGTATCATGTTGACAATTTGGACATTATTGAATTCAGGATAAATTAACTTATAAATCTTTAAAATTTATTCTTGAATTTGTTTTATTGAAATATTATGTCATTTTCATGATGAGTTATGTTGGTTATTATGTGAAAACATGAATGTTTTTTAGAAATCACAAAGGATTGAAAATCAGATTTTGGTGAAAATGGAACATGAAATTCAATTGACCATATCTCCTAATATATTTCAAATTTTTGGGTGTGGTCAAGTTCTAGAGTTAGATCTATGAGTTTTCTAACTTATTCAAGTGGAATCACTGGAAAAGGTGTAGTAGATTTTCGTGTGGACTATTTTTAGCAAAGGAGTCAAAAGCTGCAAAATAGCAAAAAACTACCGTCCATAAAATTAGAAGGGCTGTTTCGGCCACTTAATTTGTGAGAAAAATTCCAGCCTTTTGGGACATGAAAGTATATGGTATAAAGTAACTCCTAACCAAAAATGAGCTCATTCTCACTTAAATTGAGCAAGTTATGACCATTTCAATATTTAGGTTTTTCCGACATAAAATGCTATAACCGGAGTTCTATAACTCCGATGACCATGAAATTTAAACTGGAAGCTCATGTTAACATGTGTAAGATCCTGCCAAGATTTGGGAATTTCTGGAGTTAAACTTGAGGTAGCTAATTTCTTAAGGAATTAATTAGAAATTAATTTTTGAAAAATAGTAAATAAATTTTAAAAATTTCGAGAAAAATATATGTTCATTATGGGACTATATTATGCTAATTTCCAGAAAAGAAATATTTTTGGGACTGATTTGGTATTTTTCATAAAATGGTTTGAATTACTGAACATATGAATTAAATATGTTATGTGAAGTATAAAATTGGTAAATAGGATTTTATGGCTTGGAAATTCTATATAAGGTATATGCATATTTTTGATGAGGATTTGATCATTGGTGATGAAATCTTATGAGTATGATATATTTTGAATGATTAAATGCATTATTTGGTAAAGTGTAAACAATTGAAATAAATTGTTTATAAGTTTAAGAAGTGAGTAAAATATTGTTATGATATTAACAATATTAGATTATGAATTTATTATGTAATTGATAATATTTGGATAAATTTAAAGTCTTTAATATTTATCCTTGTTTTCGTTTGATTAATGTTTATATCATTGTCATCATTCTTATGCTTATATTGTGATTAAAGTCATCTTTGGCTTACATGCATAGATGGACTTGGTATGATTATGACCAGGGATTATTCGGTATAGTCATGACCGTAATGTGACAAATGATGTGGTAAAAGTCCTCATTGGCCTGTAGTTCATTGATGGACAGTTGTTGTTGTGATTATGACCAGGGATTAATTGGTATAGTCATAACAATTGATGATTACATGAATATCCTTGGTCGTGATGCATGGATGATTCGATTTTATTTATTAAACTGAGTCTCAGCGATTAAGTTGATGAAATTTTTTTTAAATCATAGAAGATAGTAGATTTTATTCTCTACTTGATTTTTCTAATGGATTGCTTGTTCCGCTGCAGTTAAACTTGATTTCTATTGTATTTTATCAGTTTAACAGTGTTAAAGACTAATGATAATTTATTCTGCATTATCTTAGTCATAATATTTCTTACTGGGCTAGTTGAGCTCACCCTTTCTTTCACTGTTCTCTTCAGGAAATGAGAATATAGCTGGGACGAGTCAGGGAACGGAGTGACGGTCCATGTGATAGCATTAGTAGTCCTCACTATTTTGTTAAATAGTGTGACAATAAATGTAATGAGGACTCCATTGAGAGTGGATATTGTCTAGAAGGCAATATTCTTGTTTAAATTCTCAACTTATGTTTTGTCGTATGTTACACGACAGTTGTATTATTAAGTTTTTTATTTGTATTTTGTATCATGTATTTGGCGACCCAAGATGGGTGATGTATACCTATTTTTGGGGGCGTCACAGTTGGTATCAAAGCTTAGGGATATGATCCCTGGCTAAAATTTGAGACAAGAACTAGGAGGGGAGAGACGAGGAATTCCTTCATTAGTATGACCTACCTAAGTTTATTTGGTATTTAATTGGTCGGTCAGAGTATAGGGATAATATGTGATATATCAATTAACCCTTGTTTTGTGACAGTGTTTGAAAATGGCATATGAAAATACTGAGATAAGCAATTGAACAAAATAATATGACCGTATCGCAATATAAGGCTAAGTTTGCGGAGTTATCCCGGTTTGCATCCAATTTGGTCGATAATGAGGAGCGAATGACGCGAATGTTTCTAAGAGGTTTGAAACCCGACATACGTCAATACCTCATTTCTCATAAACTTTGTTTATATTCAGATGTTGTGAATAGAGCTCAGTTATTGAAGCGCGATAATGAGTTAGCTCAAGCAAAAGGTAACAACCAACAACACGATAATAATCATACCGATGGCAACGGCTATCGGAATAATGATGACCATCGTGGGGGAAATTATCATGCCAGGAATGGTAACCACTTCGGTGGTAATTATAGCCAAGATAATAAAAGTGGAAATTTCAAGAAGAGAAGGTCATTTAGCTCGATTTTGTCGTATAGTGAAGTCAAGTCCAGCTGGGACGGTGGCACCAAAGGCGGATACGGACAAAACATAGTCGGTGGTTTTAGGAAGAGCATTTTTTGTGACTTCTCAAAAAGCGAGTAACCCGAACGAAGTTAGCACGGGTTAGTTAATTATAAATTTTTACGAAGTCTATACCTTATTAAATACCGGTTCTACCCATTCTTTTATCTCTCTTACTTGCGTTCAACATTTAAATTTGACTCTGGAGAAGTTAGACTTTGACTTATCTGTTGAAACTCCGTTAGGAGAAACCTTCATTACATGTGCTATCTCAGTCTTGGATAATAGTCACAGTTTTGAATGATATTACTATTGTTAATAAATTTCCTGACGTATTCTTGAAGACTTCTTAGCCTACCCCAGAACATGAAATCGAATTTTGTATTGACCCCAGTACAAAACCCATTTCTTCAACCATTAAATATTTCTTCACCCAAAACGAACGTATAATGTGCCAAAGACGTTGGCTCGAGCTGTTGAAGATTACGATCGTACCATTCAATATCATTGTGGAAGAGCGAACGTGGTAGCTGACGCATTGAGTAGAAGATCGTGTGCGTTTACGAGTGCGATGTTGTTAACACAAAAACCGATTTCGTATAACTTACAAATGATGAAGATAAAGTTAAGCATTATATGATATATTATTAAATCAATAATTGAGATGACAAAGTTATTCATATTATTAAATTACAATATTTACAATGTCTATAAGTTCTGCCAAGGAGAGGTTTGGTCACCTAATTGTGCGCCAATAGGGAGAAATCCTTATTGGAAAGCCCCCTCTTTCCTGGGAATGACCTGGTTGTTAAATATTGTAAGTTATAATATTAATGATGAATAAATTCGTGTTGATTAAAGATGAATTTGGTAGTTCCATTGTGTTGGGATTATTAGTGTTAGTGTAAATCGACATCTATTCCGATGATAATTGATGTCTGAGGGTTATATTGATAAATCGGGGAATTTATCGGATAAATGAGCAATTAATTGCTACTAATTCACATGCTTATATAACTATTTATTCACATGTGTGTACTATTGAATCACATTCTTATACTATTAGGGGAGTTGGTGCAAGATTTATAATACTTGCATGATTAAATTAAAGATGGAGGTATAGATGGAGGTACTATACCGTAATTCGTATTTTCACATGATTATAACTATTGATTCACATGATTTAACTATTGATTCACATTATTTACTATTAGGGGAGGTGGTGCAAGTTTGATAATACTTGCAGGACTAAATTAAAAATGAAAGAAAAGTTGGAGGTATTGTACTGTAATTTTTTGAGCCCCAAAACGTGCAATTATCGAAACTATATTTTTCTATGAATAGAAGCTCATTCTTCCTTCATTTCTCACCAATTCACTAAAGCTATAGAGCAATTATTATAGAGAGAAATTATAGAGAGAAGCTATAGAAAGAAAATCTATAGAAGAAGAGAAGCCTACTACCTCACTATTCCAGTATCCAGTTTCTTCTGAGGTAAGGGATATTATTCCTTTTATATTCATGAAGAGAACTTCTGTTATTCTATTCTTTATTATTCTGTTGGAATATCCTGTCTGTACGTTTTGCGCCAGACCTGGTTCCATCTTTATTATTCTGTTAGAATATCCTATTCATGCGTTTTCTACGCGGGATTCGGTTCCGTCTTTTTTATTATTCGTTGGAATATCCCGTTCGTGCATGCGTTTACGTCGGACCTAGTTTTGTCTTTATTATTACATTTGGAATAACTTGCTGTCTGCGGCTCTATCGCATGCCTGGTGTTTTCTTTTGTTATTCCATTCTTTATTATACTCAGTTGGTTAAAATTTTGATTTCTATACTCCATGAAATTAGTGGAATATCCTTGATATTTGCGCTTCATCCAGTATCATGTTGACAATTTGGACGTTATTAGTTCCTGGATAAACTAATTCTTGAACTTGTTTTATTAAATTCATATATCATTTTCATCATCCTCATATTTATATTTTGTTGAAAGTCATCTGTGGCCTGTAGTGCATAGATGGACTTGGTATGATTATGACCAGGGATTATTCGGTGTAATCATGATAGTAATGTTACAAATGATGTGGTAAAAGTCCTCATTGGCCCGTAGTGCATTGATGGACAGTTGTTGGCATTATCATGGCCATTGATGAATACACGAATATCCTTGGCCCGTAGTGCATGGATAATTTATGGCCGTGACCCTAATGAATATCCTTGGTCGTAGTGCAGGGATGATGTGGATTATTTATTAAGCTGAGTCTCAGCAATAAAAAGTGATGAAAAACCTTTTTAAATCATTAAAGATAATAGATTTTATTCTCTACTTGACTCTTTTAATGGATTGCTTGTTCCGCTATAATTAAACTTGATGTCTATTGTATTTTATCAGTTTAACATTGGTGAAGGCTAATGATAATTTATCCTGCATTATCTTAGTCATAATATTTCATACTGGGCTAGTTGAGCTCACCCTTTCTTTTCTTCATTCTCTTCGTGAAATGAGAATATAATTTGGAACGAGTCAGGGAACGGAGTGACGGTCCAGATGATAGTATTAGTAGTCCTCGCTATTCTGTGAAATAGTGTGATAATAAATGTATTGAGGACTTATTTTGAGTTTGTATACTGTCTAGAAAACAATGATTGTATTAAAACTCACAGCTCATATTGTATATTTAAGTTTGTATCTGAATTTTGTACCATGTATTTGACGACTCAGAATAGGTGATGTATGCCTATTTTGGGGGCGTCACACCATCACTCCGTTCCCCGACTAGTCCCGGCTACATTCTCATTTCCTGAAGAGAACAATGAAAGCAAAAGGGTGAGCTCAACTAGCCTAGTAAGAAATAATATGACTACGATAATGCGGGATAAATTATCAATAGCCTTCAACAATGTTAAACTGATAAAATACAATAGACATCAAATTTAACTGCAGCGGAATAAGCAATCCATTAGAAGAGTCAAGTAGAGCATGATATCTACTATCTTCTATGATTTAAAATGTTTTCATCAATTTTTATCGCTGAGACTCAACTTAATAAATAAACCACATCATCGAATCATCCCTACACTACGGGCCAAGGATATTATTAAATCATCAATTGTCATGACTATTACTGAATAATCCCTGGTCATAATCATACCAAAAACTGTCCATCAATGCACTACAGGCCATTGAGGACTTTTACCACATCGTTTATAACATTACAGGTCATGATTATACCGAATGATCCCTGGTCATAATCATACCAAGTCCATCTCTCCATGTAAGCCAAAGATATACAACTATAAAACCCATAATCAACTGTCCATCTTTGCACGTAAGCCAAAGATATACAATTCAATAATCAACAGTCCATCTTTGCACGTAAGCCAAAGATAACTTTCATCACCATATAAGTATGAGGATGATGACAATGATATAAGCATTAATCAAACGAAAACAAGGATAAATATTAAAGACTTTAAATTTATCCAAATATTATCAACCACTTAATAAACTCATAATCTAATACTATTAATACTATAACAATATGCGTATACCCTATTTTCAATTGTTTACACTTTACCACATAATGCATTTAATCATTCAAAATGTCATACTCATAAGATTTCATCACCAATGATCAAATTCCTCATCAAAAATATGCATATACCCTATATAGGATTCCCAAGACAGAAAATCCTATTTTCCAATTTTGTTACTTCACATAACATATTTAATTCATTTACTCATAACTAGTTCATTTTCATGAAAAATACCAAATCAGTCCTAAAAATATTTCTTTTCTGGGATTTAACAGAATATAGTCCCATATTGAACATATATTTTTCTCAGAATTTTTAAAATTCATTTACTATTTTTTATATGGCCAAAACTGTTGAATATTTGGACATTTATCATAAATTGTACCTTTGTCCAAAAATTCCGAAATTTACAGGGTATACTCCTGTTATATACATGTAATCCCAATAAAAATTTTACTAATTTTGGAGTTAACCACAAAGAGTTATAAGGGTTTACTTTTAAAATAGTCTTTTCCCATAAAATCCATAACTCTTAATCGATACATCCAAAAATTGCCATCTTTGGACACAATATAAAAAACTCATCAAATTATCATTTCAAATTTTACCAGAATTTTTGAGGGTTAGAAAAATTACAAAACTGCAAATGGATTTTCACCCACCATGCGGTAATCCACGTAAACAGATTATTTCCACAATTTAATAAGGAATGAATACAAAGGATTATTCACCATGCATGCGGTAATCCACATAGACATGTTATTCCAACAGAATAATAAAGAATGGAATAACGGAAGAATTCACCATGCATGCGGTAGTCCGCGTAGACAGTTTATTCCCAATAGAATATTAAAGAATGGAACCAGGTCATGTGTAATTCGCACAGACGGGATATTCTAATAGAATAATAAATAATGCAACCAGGTCATGTGTAATCCGCACAGATAGGATATTCTAACAGAATAATAAATAATGGAATAACAGAAGAATTCACCATGCATGCGATAAACCGCACAGACAGGTTATTCCAACAGAATAATAAATAATGGAACAAAGTCATGCAGAACGCACGTACGTGATATTTCGACGAGAATAATAAAGAATGGAATAATAGAAGAATTTCACCATGTATATGATACTTCGCATAGACAGGTTATTCCAACATAATAATAAGGAATGGAATAATAATAGCTCTCTTCATGAATAAGAAAGAAATAATACCCCTTACCTCAAAAGAAAACTGGATACTAGAATAGTGAGGTAGCAGACTTCTCTTCTTCCTTCTCTCTATAATTTATCTCTATAATAATTGCTCTATAACTTTAGTGAATTGGTGAGAAATGAAGGAAGAATGAGTTTCTATTTATAGGAAAATATAGTTTTGATAATTGCACGTTTTGGGGCTCGAAATATTACAGTACAATACCTTCAACTTTTCTCTTATTTTTAATTTAGTTCTGCAAGTATTATCAAACTTGCACCACCTCCCCTAATAGTGGATAAGTGGGTTTTATACCTACTTATTGGATATCAATTTGTGCGAATTATGCCCATCTCAAGTACATTTTAGTATGTTTATAGTTGCATTTCATGTTATTTTGCATTGCATGTACTGAGAACTCCTTTGGCGTAAAAGTGCAGGAAATAGCATACTTTGGTGGTGTTGGATGGCACGAGGCTGATAGATGCATGGCATGAGGATCAATTGGAGCAGAGAAGCTAAGCATGGGTGTTGATGGACAAGGAAATGAGCAGCAGATGATCGATTCTGAAGCAGCAGGCGTAACTCAAAGTTATAGAAGTTGCATATGTCACATGCTGGCTTATATAAAGCAACACACGCGTGATAAGATGCGACCATACGGCTGGGCCAGAATTGACACTGCAAGTCGCTCACCCGCGCGAGGATTACTATGGGGCCGCGCGCGATGAATGCTGACTACTGAGCTATTTATTTTAATTTCCAATTTTAAAGAGTTGGAATTACTTAAAACTATTCTGACTGGTGTCAGACATATAATTCAGTGGTTTTTTACGTAACTTTCATATTGTTACTAGGGTTTACACCTTGGGAGAGATTCTAACGAAGAACGAAGCCAAAACTCCATCTTTTCTAATTCTTCTTGGGGATTCTCTGTCATTTTGGATAATTATTATTGTTTTACTTGATTTATATGAGGATTTGAACGTTGATATTGGTTTACAATCTGCAATTGGGTTTGATCGTTTCTATCCCTTCTTCTTCAATTGTTTGCTTGTTATCCATGTTTAGCTTTGATCCCATAATGGTTTTTGGTTCAGTCATGAACTAAACTCCATTATGGGATTCTAATGGATTTTAATATGTAGTTTAGTTGCATGCCTGAGTGTTGGACTGTTTTGCATATCAATAGGAATTTCTATCATGGTTGTTTTGCATGCATGAATGACTGATCACCATTCGTTTCAGTACTTGTATGGAATTGACAATGAACATGTGAGTATAGATTGTAATCATGATAGCATGTGTATACGGGGCTGTTTTATATAGCTTTGTATTTTGTGAATTAGATAGACATATACTAATTCACCGTTTGAGTTAAAATAAGGGCTTGTGCTTAAATTCAATGTAATTGCAATTTCACATAGACATATAGTGATTTTGGTTATATTATGATTTCATGGTGTCTATCGCATGTGGATGTTGTGTAACTAGGTCATAATGCATTGAAAAATGGTTATGTCTATTTTAGTGTTCTTGGCTATTTTCCTGTGACATGTGAACGTTCTTGCATGAGGGTAGTAATTAGATGAAGTATTAAATGAAGTTAGGATCTCATTATCTCCATATTTGATTTATTATATTCTTATTCTCATTTTAGTTATTATTTGCATTTAGATAATTCACAATTATAATATTCAGTTTAAGCAAATAAAAATAGTGATTTGATTGATGAATAGTAGTTTAAATTGAACAACTTTCTCTGTGGGACGATACTCTACTTCCTTTGTATTACTTGTTGACGCATGTATGCTTGCATGAGTTAGAGCTCTTTTGTTATAACTGAAAAAGAGGCAACAAGTTTTTGGCGCCGTTGCCGGGGAAAGGCATTTAAATTTAAATAATTATCATCAATTTTAAGCTATTTTGTATGACTTAGACATATCTATTCTTATCTCATTTCTATTTTTGTTTTGTTTGTGTTTTATGGTACTTGTAGATTTTTATGCGCACGCGATTATCCAATTCTGAGTTAATACCAGCACAGGATAACATTAACGGAAGAGGTTGGAAAGCAGGTGTGCGGAGAAATTTGGAAGCACAGTTGGAGAGTACAATACCGGACATAGCAGAAGAACAAAGAGAAGAGCACAAGGCTCTGAGGGACTATTCGATGCCGAACATAAATGGACTACAGTCGAGCATAGTTAAACCGGCAATAGCAACGAACACTTTTGAGATTAAACCGGGCACTATTCAGATGGTGCAGAATTCAGTACAGTTTGGGGGTGCTGCTACGGATGATCCAAATGAACACCTATTGAGCTTTATTGAGATTTGTGATACATTCAGATACAACGGTGTGACAGAAGATGCTATCAGACTTAGGCTATTCCCATTCTCATTAAGGAATAAGGAGAGAAGTTGGCTACATTCTTTGCCATCAGGGTCAATCACTACATGGGAGGACTTAGCACATAAATTCTTAACCAAGTTTTTCCCAATGGCTAAGACTGCAAAGACGAGGACAACTATTTCTCAGTTTGAACAACAACAGGGAGAGTCCTTATATGAAGCATGGGAGAGATATAAAGAGATGCTAAGGAAGTGTTCGCATCACGGTATACCGGATTGGATGGTGATCAACACCTTTTACAACGGATTGGGATGGTAGTCGAGACCTATTGTAGATGCAGCTACAGGAGGGGCATTATGGACGAAGAACTATGATGAGGCCTATACACTTATCGAGACTATGGCTGTAAATGATTTTCAAAATCCTACATCTCGGATGCCGCAGCCCAAGGTCGTAGGTGTGTTGGAGGTAGATGTTATTACTCAGTTGTCGGCACAGATGGCAGCTATGGCAAAGAAGATACACAATAGCAGAGAGCAAAGTGAAAATAGTTGCCTTCATTTGTGAGATTTGTGCGGGGTCACACTCCACGGATCAATATGCCATCAGCTCAGAGTTGGTACAGTATTTGAGTAATTATAGAAACGACCAAGGTCAGTTTCAAAATACATACCAACAAAATAACCAAAATCATCCAAACTTTAGTTGGTCTAATAACCAAGGGAATCAGCAGAATCGAGCCGGTAGAATCAACACTTTCGATCACGGCCATCTCAAATTACGGTTTACACAAAACCACCATTCCCACCGGGATTTTCTCAACAACAACATCACACTCCAGCTGCACCTCAACAGGAAAAGAAATCAGAAGTGGAGGAGATGACGTTGAAGTACATGGCAAAAATGGAATTCATGATCAAAAGCCAAGCAGTGGCTATCAAGAATTTGGAGACTCAAATGGGGCAGATGGCGAGCATGCTTAACAATAGGCCCATTGTTCTTTGCCAAGTAATACAGAAACAAATCCAAGAAGAGACAGGAAGGAGTAGTGTCAAGCGATCACATTAAGATTTGGGAAAGATCTTGCAGTCTTCGCAAGTCGCAGCGCCCGCACTCCAATTGTATTAAGGAAGGCGGCGCGCTATGCAATGCCGAAGCAGAAGCAGTACCTATAGAGAAATAAAATCTGGAAAAATCTGAGTCACAACAGGTAGAGAAAGATAAAGCAGAACCAGTTGAGAAGCAGAGATTGAATAAGCAGAGGGAAGATAAGCAATTCAGCAAATTTTTGGTGGTCTTTAAAAAGCTGCAAATCAACATACCTTTCGCCGAGGCATTGGAACAAATGCCAAGTTATGCAAAGTTTATGAAGGGTATATTGTCAAGGAAGAGAAGACTAGATGAGTTTGAGACAGTGGCCTTTATAGAGGAATGCAGTGCAGTGCTTCAGCGTAAACTACCTCCAAAGCTGAAAGATTCGGGCAGTTTCACAGTTCCATGCACGATCGGAAAGATAAACTTCGAAAAGTGTTTATGTGATCTTGGGGCAAGTATTAATCTAATGCCCTTGTCAGTGTTTAATCAGTTGGGATTGTCGGCTCCAAGGCCGACAAACATTTCTTTGTAGCTACCTGACAGATCACGTATCCACAGGGAATTGTTGAAGATGTATTAGTGAAAGTGGACAAATTTATCTTTCTGGCTGACTTTATCATATTAGATTATGAGGAAGACAAGAGTATACCGATCATACTGGGGAGACCATTCTTAGCCACAGGAAGGACTTTGATAGACGTACAAAAAGGGGAACTCACTATGCGTGTACATGATCAAGAAGTCGCCTTCAATGTCTTCAAAGCCATGAAGTTCCCAGCAGATGAAGAGGACTGTCTTCGGGTTGATTCGGTGGAGCAGGCCTTAAATGATGAGGTACAAAATTTGGTGAACTATGAACCGTTGAGGTGTATAACTGATGGAAATCCAGATTTGTAGGTCAAGCCATTGTCAAAAGTAAGAAACATTAATGTGAGGGGCGAGGTGGACAAGCAGAAAGTCACCTCAACTCTTCCTTTGACGTGAGATTCAGAGACAGTCAAGCTAATTGACTATAACTTAGCGCTTGATGGGAGGCAACCCATTAATTCTATCTCTATTTTCTTTATAATTATTCAGTTAGGTTGATTTGGTTAGCTCATTTTATATTTCATTTGTGATAGTTTGTCCGTGTTGCATGATTGAGGGTGTAGAAGAAGTTGCATTGAGAATGATTGATAGATGTTAGACTTTATTTGGTCATTAATTCATATCTTAATAGTGTGCAATAATGTCTATATAGGTCTCTGGAATTGAAGACATCACTGATATGCAGAGTGGAATTGAACATCAGCAGTGCAGATGTCTGGATCGCGCGGCCGCGTAAGAAATGCAGTACAAATGCGCGCGCCCACGTATCAAGTCAATCAGAACATATTTCACACCCGCGCGCCCACGCGCGCAAGAAACACTGAATACTCATGCTTGCACATGCGACATCGATCGACGGAAAATTTTTAAGTTTAAAAACGTGATGGAGATCAGTTGGACTCTCATTTGCAAACATAACAGAACGCAATCATCGTGCTCTTTCCATAACGTACGTCTCTTCCTCTTTGGCAATTACACAATTGAAGCCATCAATGTCTCCACCACGTAATCATCCACAATTCTTCCACATTCCATATCTACTCAGCCTCTACATTGCAGTATAAAACTAGGGTTTCAAGAGAGGGTTGTGCGATATCAGTGTGGGAAAAATCAAAGCTTTTGCAAGCATTAATTCTTAGTCAGATCATCTGCATTTTCTCTCTATTATCTGCAAATGGTTCCAAACAGGGCACGATTATCTTCTTCCTCATCATCTTCCTCCGGCAGTCACGGGGAGGACATTGTCGACCACACCAAGTTCCTGTGTTTGGAAGCCCAGCAAGAGTACTACCAAATTGTAGTGAAAACATTTGTCAAGGAAAGAGGATTCAAACCGGAGGGGCAAGATGGCCAGTTATGTGCCATGATTCACGAACGAGGATGGGGTGGACTGACTGCCACTCCCACGCCCATTCCAATGAGCATAGTCCGCGAGTTCTACGCCAATGCTAAAGTCATCATGAGCGGTATCTCTATGGTTCAAGGTTTTGAGATAGACTACAGACCCATCGCCATCAGAACCGTTTTTAGACTCACTGAGACTCTGCCAATAGGGGCTGCAAACTGGGTCACCGGTGCACATATGGAAACAGACTTAGAGTTGGTGATTGCTGAGTTGTGCATGCCTGACACGAAATGGACATATAAAATCGGCACAAACCAGCCTCGCATATTCCCAGCAGCAGCCCTAAACCGATATGAAAAGGTGTGGAACATGTTCATCTATGCAAAGCTAGTGCCTTCATCTCATCAGCACGAGATCAGAGCAGAGAGGGTCATTATTCTGTGGGGAATAATCACCGGAAAATACATTGACATTGGCCATTTCATCCATCAGAATATGCTGCGATATCTGCGGGGAGGCACCATTGGGAGCATTCCACACGCTTCAGTGGTAGCCATGCTATGCGCTCATTAGGGATGCAACTGGGGCAACGAGCAAATGCAATATCCAAGTCAGGACATCACTCATGTCACCATAGCGAAATTTGAGGATTGGGTCGGAGGCGTGCCACACCCACGAGGAAGAGGATTTATCGTCTAGCCCATATTTCTAGAGCCATCATAGCAGCCCCCTTGGACAGATGAGGCAGGCCCATCGACGCAGGCCCATGCTCCTCATGGTGATCACCAGCTCCGAAGGTTGGAGTGAAGGGTTGATGCCATCTACGATAATTTTGGAGCGTTTGCTACGGGTCTTAGGAGAGCTTTGGCCAAAGCCTTTGCACAGCAGGGAATGATGTTAGAATGGCCTTAGTTTGGGACAACAGTGCCATATCCACCACCAGATTCACCACCCAAGGAGGGTGGTGCAGCCGATCATTAGGGGAGTTCTCTTTTACGCTTTACCTTCATTCATTGGGACATTAAATACTTTAAGTTTTGGGGTATTGGGGTAGTAGTATAGTAGCATGTAGTTAGTTTTTACATGATTAGTTTAAAATTTTGCATGTTTAGTTTATTTGTTTGTGTGTTAGAATTTTTTTTTATTTTAGTTAGTTTGCATGTCTCACAAAGTTCTTGCTTTATAGGAATTCTTGCCTAGCCGATGATGATAGTGAATTGTGAAGGATTTTTGAATATTGTGGATAACATGAACGTAGTTATAATATTTTACACGATGAAATTCATGTTGCTGTTTAAATGCTTTCAGTTTGCACGGATGTGTTCACAATCACTTGTAGGCATAAGACGTATGTGTTACATTGCTTGTTAGAAAATGTAGTTTTAAAAAGATAAATATGTGGAACATGCATTTAGACTTGCAAGACATTGACATTCAAACTTTAGGAAAACATGGGTATGCTATGTATAAAAAAAATGACTAAAAAAATGAATAGCAATAATGTGGCTAGTCTTATTTTGGGGCCCTGGCTACTTGAGTAAGTACGCCCGAGGGGATTGTCTCTACACCTAGCGCCCTAAGGTCTTTCATGGTCTGGGAGTCGTTGGTTGAAAGCTCGCTAAGGGGTAGCACTGTGCCTAATGGAATAAGGCATTGCACAGTCATGCGAAAAAAAAATGAAAATGAAAAGAAAAATAGCAATAAACACCGCGGGAAAGAGTGAAAATCGCCCTCATGCATAGCAATAAAGTAATTAAGCCCATTGTTGAACTTTAGTTTGTGTTGATATGTTAGAACAGTCTTCGTTGCATAAGTAAACATGAGTCTTGATTTAGTCTATAATTTTCTATTTTGAGCAGTTGAGCATGTATATTCTTGGCTTGAATCAAGTTTTGGTGAACACAACACACACACACACAGCATCTCTATAGCATGTATGAATTATCTGAGTGTATGATGTTATGACCATAGTTTAGTTTGAACTTGTATTCTTGAATCTGGATAATTCGCTGAGGCATTTTGGACTGAAATTCTGTTAAAGTTGGAATGATGTGAGACTAGTTTGCATAATAGTTTAGCTACATAGTAGTGCTTTTACATTTTCATTGTTAGTTAGCATGCATTTCTTGAGGGCAAGCAATAGTTCAAGTTGGGGGGTATTTGATAAGTGGGTTTTATACCTACTTTAAAGAGTTGGAATTACTAAAAACTATTCTGACTGGTGTCAGACGTAGAATTCAGTGTTTTTTTACGTAACTTTTATATCGTAACTAGGGTTTACACCTTAGGAGAGATTCCAACGAAGAATGAAGCCAAAACTCTATCTTTTCTAATTCTTCTTGGGGATTCTCTGTCATTGTGGATTATTAATATTGTTTTGCTGGATTTATATGAGGATTTGAACGTTGATATTGGTTACAATTTACAATTGGGTTTGATCGTTTCTATCCCTTCTTCTTCAATTGTTTGCTTGTTATCCATGTTTAGCTTTGATCCCATAATGGTTTTTGGTCCAGTCATGAACTAAACTCCATTATGGGATTCTAATGGATTTTAATATGTAGTTTAGTTGCATGCCTAAGTGTTGGACTGTTTTGCATATCAATAGGAATTTCTATCATGGTTGTTTTGCATGCATGAATGACCGATCACCATTCGTTTCAGTACTTGTATGGAATTGACAATGAACATGTGAGTATGGATTGTAATCATGATAGCATGCGTATACGGGGCTATTTTATATAGCTTTGTATTTCGTGAATTAGATAGACATATACTAATTCACCGTTTGAGTTAAAATAAGGGCTTGTGCTTAAATTTAATGTAATTGTAATTTCACATAGACATATAGTGATTTTGGTTATATTGATGATTTCATGGTGTCTATCGCATGTGGATGCTATGTAAGTAAGTCATATTGCATTGAAAAATGGTTATGTCTATTTTAGTGCTCTTCGCTATTTTCCTATGATATGTGAACGTTCTTGCATGAGGGTAGTAATTAGATGAAGTATTAAATGAAGTTAGGATCCCATTATCTCCATATTTGATTTATTATATTCTTATTCTCATTTTAGTTATTATTTGCATTTAGATAATTCACAATTATAATCTTTAGTTTAAGCATATAAAAATAGTGATTTGATTGATGAATAGTAGTTTAAATTGAATAACTTTCTCTGTGGGACTATACTCTACTTCCTCTGTATTACTTGTTGACGCATGTATGCTTGCATGAGTTAGAGCTCTTTTGTTATAACTGAAAAAGAGGCAACAATAGTAAATCATGTGAATCAATAGCTCAATCATGTGAATCAATAGTAAATCATGTGACTCAATAGTTCAAAACATGTGAAAAAATTAATTATAGTATAGTACCTTCATCTATACCTCCATTTTTAACTTAGTCATGCAAGTAGTAACAAACTTGCACCAACTCCCCTAATAGTAAATGAATGTGATTCAATAGTACACACATGTGACAAAATAGTTATAAGCATGTGAATTAATAGCAACTAATTACTCATTTATCCGGTTAATTACTCGATTGGTCAACATAACCTCCAGACATCAATTATTATCGAAATAAATATCGATTTCCACTAACACTAACAATCCCAACACAATGAAAATATTTTTCTCAAAAATTTCATTTTTGAAATTTTGAAGATTCACTTTTTCCAAAAAAGTCAACTGTTAACTTTTTTTTTACCAAAAAGTCATCCCCGACAAATTTTGTGTTTATAGTCTATTTTTACTAATTTTATCGTTTCGGACTCAAATATCACGTCCACGTCTCCAAATTCAACTCCGAACTAAAATTCAATTTTTAATAACATTCATCATTAATATTATAACTCACAATATTTAACAACCAGGTCGTTCCCGGGAAAGAGGGGGCTTTCCGATAAGAATTTTTCCTTATTGGCGCAATTAGGTGACCAAACCTCTTCTTGACAGAACTTCTACACATTGTCAATATTATAAATAATAATATGAAAAACTTTGTGATCTCAATTATTGATTTAATAATATAAAAATATCGACAATAATTGAATCAAACTGAGTGACTTCTCACGATAGCATTAATAATCAATATCGTGTGCTACTATGCAACCACGCATATTTTACCACTGATTATTTTCTAACAACCTGCTTACTTTGAAAAATTTTCAAATGTCACCCTTAACTTTACCCTTTATCAATTTAACCACTTACTAAATAAAATAATAATTATAAGAAAATTGAATAATTTCATTTCATAAAATTTGGGGTCTCATAATTATGACCAGGGATTATTCGGTATAGTCATGACCATTGATTATTTAATGAATATCCTTGGCCCGTAGTGTAGGGATGATTCGATGATGTGGTTTATTTATTAAGTTGAGTCTCAGCGATAAAAATTGATGAAAACATTTTAAATCATAGAAGATAGTAGATATCATGCTCTACTTGACTCTTCAAATGGATTGCTTGTTCCGCTGCAGTTAAACTTGATGTTTGTTATATTGTATCAGTTTAACACTGTTGAAGGCTAACGATAATTTATTCTGCATTATCTTAGTCATAATATTTCTTACAGGGCTAGTTGAGCTCACCCTTTTGCTTTTATTATTCTCTTCAGGAAATGAGAACGTAGCAGGGACTAGTTAGGAGAACGAAGTGATGGTCCAGATGATAGCATTAGTAGTCCTCACTATTCTATGAAATAATGTGATAATAAATGTAATGAGGACTCTATTTGAGAGTGGATATTGTCTAGAAGGTAATATTCATGTTTAAACTCTTAGATTATATTTTGTCGTATCTCACACGACTGTTGTATAATTAAGTTTGTATTTGATTTATGTAGTGTGTATCTGCCGACTCAAGATGGGTGATGTATACCTATTTTGGGGGCGTCACAGTTGGTATCAAAGCTTAGGGATATGATCCCTATCTGAGATATAAGACAAGAACTAGGAAGGGAGAGACGGGAAATTCCTTCGCTAGTATGACCTACCTAAGTTTATTTGGTATTTAATTGGTCGGTCAAAGTATAGGGATAATATGTGATATGTGAATTAACTCTTGTTTTGTGAAAGTGTTTGAAAATGGCATCTGAAAATGTTGAGATCAGCAATGAAGCACATGAGACCGTTGAGTCACCAACGATCAATACCCAGGATAACGAGCAACAACACGATAATAATCGTACCGATGGCAACGACCATCGGAACAATGATAACCATCGTGGGGGAAATTATCATGCCAAGAATGGTAACCACTTTGGTGGTAATCATGGCCAAGATAATAGAAGTGGAAAATTCAAGAAGAGAAGATTTAACGATGATGGGAAGATGTTGGCAGCAGCACCAACACTAACAACAAATTCTAGGGGAGGAGAACGACCGCCAGTTAGATGCTATAGATGCAGAGAGGAGGGACACATAAGTCCAAACTGTTCACAGCCTTCCAAGGTATGTTTTAGTTGTGGAAAAGACGGTCATATAGTTCGATTGTGTCCTGTAGCAAAATCAAGTCCAGTTGGGACGGTGGCACCTAAGGCGGATACGAACAAAACAAAGTCGGTGGTTTCAGGAAGAGCGTTTTTTGTGACTTCTCAAAAAGCGAGTAACCCGAACGAAGTTAGCACGGGTTAGTTAATTATAAATTCTTGCAAAGTCTATACCTTATTAGATACCGGTTCTACCCATTTTTTTGTCTCTCTTACTTGCGCTCAACGTTTAAATTTGACTCCAGAAAAGTTAGACTTTGACTTATCTGTTAAAATTCTGTTAGGAGAAACCTTCATTTCATGTGCTATCCAAGTCTTGGATGAGAGTCACAATTTTTAAATGATATTTCTATCGTTAATAAATATCCTGACGTATTCCCTGAAGACTTCTTGACCTACCCCAGAGCGTGAAATCAAATTTTGTATTAACCCCAGTACAAAACTCATTTCTAAAACCCTCAAGTATTTCTTCACCCAAAATGATCGTATAATATGCCAAAGACGTTGGCTCGAGCTGATGAATATTACGACTATACCATTCAATATCATCGTGGAAGAGCGAACGTGGTAGCTGACGCGTTGAGTAGAAGATCGTATGCGTTTACGAGTGCGATGTTGTTAACACAAAAACCCATTTCGTATAACTTATAAATGATGAAGATAGAGTTAAAGACTTTAGGAACCTACGTGAAGATAACAAATATACGAGTAGAATCGACTTTAATCGATAAAGTTAAAGCCGCTCAAGCTACAGACCCGAAGCTGATGAACACGAATAAGAAGGTTCAAAAGGGCGTTATTCTAGAAGCAAGAGTCGATGAAGAGAGGAAATCTCAATCCTCGATTTAATTGGCCCATTTGAAATCCTCGATTGAGTAGGAACTGTGGCCTATAGACTCGTTTTACTGCCAAGTATATCGTGTGTTCATAATGTTTTTCACGTATCGATGTTACGTAAATATGTGGATGACACGAACCATGTTATTAAATTAGAACTAGATGAGATAGCAGAAGATTTAACGTATGAGGAGATACGTGTTAAAATCTTAGATAAGAAGGATCGGATTCAACCCTCAAAGGTTATACCTCAAGAGTTAGAATCTCAAATGAAGTCAAGGTATCCTCATCTTTTCGGCATACCAGGTACGTACGTAAATTTCGAGGGCAAAATTTCATAAGAATGGGAGATTGTGAGACCCCAAATTTTACGAATAAAGATTTAATGTTCTCAAAATATTTTTTTTGAATATTATGGTGTGGATTTGATATAATGTTATAGTTGTGGGTAGTATTTATAAATTTTGCAAAGAATGCAAGTTGTTAAAAAATATTCGTTTGGTCGGGGAATATTCTTTTGTCGGGAATATCCAAATGACTAAGCACAATCATTAGTGAACCCACGACGGAAGTATATCATAGTAAGAAAAACGACGTAATTATCATTTATAAAAATACTTATTGAAAGTGTTACCAATTAAAACTATTGAACTATCCCGGTAGTAAAAGAAATACGATGTCTGGCGCGTGGTTGCATAGTAACACACGGTATTGGTTATTGATGCTTACGTAAGAAGTCACTCGGTTATACTCAATTATTTGCTGATGGAATTGTTGCACCATATCTCTCATATTATTGATTCGATTATTGTCACAAAGATTATCATCGCAAAATATTTTATATATTATTAAATCAATAATTGAGACGACAAAGTTATTCATATTATTATTTGCAATATTGACAATGTCTAGAAGTTCATTAAGGAGAGGTTTGGTCACCTAATTAACTTGCGCTAATAGGAGAAATCCTTATTGAAAGCCCCTCTTTCACAGGAGCGACACTGGTTGTTAAATATTGTGAATTATAATATTAATGATGAATAAGTTCATGTTGATTAAAGATGAAATTGATAGTTCCATTGTGTTGGAATTATTAGTGGTAGTGAAAATTGACATTTATTTCGATAATAATTGATGTCTGGCAGTTATCGGGGTATTAATCAGATAAATGAGCATTTAATTGCTATTAATTCACATGATTATAACTATTTGTTCACATGTGTGTACTATTGAGTCACATTCAATTACTATTAGGGGAGTTGGTGCAAGATTGATAATACTTGTATGACTAAGTTAAAAATAGAGGTATAGATGGATGTACTATACTGTAATTCGTATTTTCACATGTCTAGAACTATTGAGTCACATAATTTACTATTGATTCACATGATTTACTATTAGGGGAGGTGGTGCAAATTTGATAATACTTGCAGAACTAAATTAAAAATGAAGAAAAAGTTGGAGGTATTGTACTATAATATTTCGAGCCCCAAAATGTGCAATTATCGAAACTATATTTTCCTATAAATAGAAGCTCATTCTTCCTTCATTTCTCACCAATTCACTAAAGCTATAGAGCAATTATTATAGAGAGAAATTATAGAGAGAAAGAAGAAGTGAAGTCTGCTACCTCATTATTCCAATATCCAGTTTTATTCTAAGGTAAGGGGTATTATTTCTTTCGAATTCATGAAGAGAACTATTTTCTTTCAATACTCGTAAGGGGTATTATTTCTTTTGTATTCATGAAGAGATCTATTGTTATTCCATTCCTTATTATTCTGTTGGAATAACATGAATACACGGACTACCGTATACATGGTGAAATTCTTCTGTTATTCCATTATTTATTATTATGTTGGAATAACCTGTCTATGCGAAGTACCGCATACATGGTAAAATATTCCTGTTATTCCATTCTTTATTATTCTATTGGAATAACATGTCTATGTGGATTAACATATGCATGGTGAATGATCCTTTGTATTCATTCCTTATTAAATTGTGGAAATGATCTGTTTACGTGGATTACTACACGGCGAGTGAAAATCCATTTGCAATTCGTAATTTTTCTGAACCTCAAAAATTCTGGAAAAATTTCAAATGATAATTTGATGAGTTTTCTATATTGTGTCCAAAGATGGCGATTTTTGGATGTATAGATTAAGCGTTATGGATTTTATGGGAAAAGACTATTTTAAAAGTAAACCCTTATAACTCTTTGTGGTTAACTCCAAAATTGGTGAAATTGTTATTGGAAATACATGTATATAACAGGAGTATACCCTGTAAATTTCGAAATTTTTGGACAAAAGTACAATTTATGATAAATGTCTAAATATTCGGTAGTTTTGGTCATATGAAAAATAGTAAATGAATTTTAAAAATTCTGAGAAAAATATATGTTCAATATGGGACTATATTCTGCTAAATCCTAGAAAAGAAATATTTTTGGGACTGATTTGGTATTTTTCATGAAAATGAACTAGTTATGAGTAAATGAATTAAATATGTTCTGTGAAGTAACAAAATTGGAAAATAGGATTTTATGGTTTGGGAATCCTATATAGGGTATATGCAGATTTTTGATGAGGGATTTGATCATTGGTGATGAAATCTTATGAGTATGGCATTTTGAATGATTAAATGCATTATGCGGTAAAGTGTGAACAATTGAAATAAATTGTTTATAAGAATTGATTAAAATATTGTTATAATATTAATAATATTAGATTATGAGTTTATTACGTGGTTGATAATATTTGGATAAATTTAAAGTCTTTAATATTTATCCTTATTTTCGTTTTATTAATGTTTATATCATTGTCATCATTCTCATGCTTATATGGTGATGAAAGTTATCTTTGGCTTACGTGCAAAGATGGACTGTTGATTATGGAATTGTATATATTTGGCTTACGTGCAAAGATGGACTATTAATTATTGATTTACTAGTTGTATATCTTTGGCTTAGGTGCAGAGATGGACTTGGTATAATTATTACCAGGGATCATTCGGTATAATCATGACTTGTAATGTTATAAATGATGTGGTAAAAGTCCTCATTGCCCGATAGTGCATTGATAGACAGTTTTTGGTATAATTATAATCAGGGATTATTCGGTATAGTCATGACCATTGATGATTTAGTGAATATCATTGGCCCGTAGTGCAGGGATGATTCTATGATGTGGTTTATTTATTAAGCTGATTCTCAGTGATAAAAATTGATGAAAACATTTTAAATCATAGAAGATAGTAGATATCATGCTCTACTTGACTCTTCAAATGGAATGCTTGTTCCGCTGCAATTAAACTTGATGTTTGTTATATTGTATCAGTTTAACACTATTGAAGGCTAACGATAATTTATTCTGCATTATCTTAGTCATAATATTTCTTACTGGGCTAGTTGAGCTCACCCTTTTGCTTTCATTGTTCTCTTCAGGAAATGAGAATGTAGCAGGGACTAGCCGGGGAACGGAGTGACGGTCCAAATGATAGCATTAGTAGTCCTCACTATTCTATGAAATAATATGATATTAAATGTAATGAGGACTCCATTTGAGAGTGGATATCGTCTAGAAGGCAATATTCATGTTTAAACTCTTAGATTATGTTTTGTCGTATCTCACATGACTATTGTATAATTAAATTTGTATTTAATTTATGTAGTGTGTATCTGGCGACTCAAGATGGGTGATGTATACTTATTTTTTTGGGCGTCATCATCACATGCATGCGGATTACGCATGACACGGTTCCATTCTTTATTATTACATTTGAATATCTTATGTCTGTGCAAATTACGTATGACTGGTTCCATTCATTATTTATTACATTGGAATAACTCATGCTGTCTTGATCTATCGCATGCTTGGTAAATTTTGTTGTTTTTCCATTCTTTATTATTCTGTTGGAATATCCTGTTTGTGCGGATTACGCATGACCTGGTTTAATTCTTTACTATTCTGTTGGAATATCCTGTTTGTGCGGATTACGCATGACCTGGTTCCTTTCTTTATTATTCTGTTGGGAATAACCTATCTATCTAGATTACCGCATGCATGGTGAATGATCCTTTGTATTCATTCCTTATTAAATTGTGGAAATGATCTGTCTACGTGGATTACCGCATGGCGGGCGAAAATCCATTTGCAGTTTCATATATTCTATTATACCCAGTTGGTTAAAGTTTTGGCTTCTATACTCCATGAAAATAGTAGAATATCCTGGATATTTGCACTTCATCCAGTATCTTTTCATTAAAATATTCTTCTGAGCATTCTTGAATTTTACTCCACAAAACAGTATCTTGTTGACAATTTGAACGTTGTTGAGTTCAGGATAAATTAACTTATAAATCGTTAAAATTTATTCTTGAACTTGTTTTTATTGAATTCTTATATCATTGTCATCATCCTCATGTTTATATTATATTGAAAGTCATCTGTGGCCTGTAGTGCATAGATGGACTTGGTATGATTATGAGCAGGGATTATTCGGTATAATCATGACCGTAATGTTACAAATTATGTGGTAAAAGTCCTCATTGGCCCGTAGTGCATTGATGGACAGTTGTTGGCATTATCATGACCATTGATGAGAACACGAATATCATTGGCCCGTAGTGCATGGATAATTTGTGGTCGTGATACTAAAGAATATCCTTGGCCGTAGTTCAGGGGTGATTCGATGATGTGGATTATTTATTAAGCTGAGTCTCAGCGATAAAAGTGATGAAAAACCTTTTAAATCATAGAAGATAGTAGATTTTACTTGACTCTTCTAATGGATTGCTTGTTCCGATGTAGTTAAACTTGATGTTTATTATATTTTATCAGTTTAACACTATTGAAGACTAATGATAAATTATTCTGTATTATCTTAGTTATAATATTTCTTAATGGGCTAGTTGAGCTCACCCTTTTGCTTTCATTGTTCTCTTTAGGAAATGAGAACGTAGCAGGGACTAGTCGGGGAAAGGAGTGACAGTCCAGATGATAGCATTAGTAGTCCTCACTATTCTATGAAATAGTGTGATAATAAATGTATTGAGGACTTATTTTGAGTTTGAATACTGTCTAGAAGACAATATTTATATTAAAACTCACAGCTCATGTTGTATATTTAATGTTGTATTTGTATTTTGTACCATGTATTTGGCGACTCAGAATAGGTGATGTATACCTATTTTGGGGGCGTCACATAGATATTTGAGTGAGGCACCGATATTATCTTTATCAGAAGATACTAGTGATTTTGTAATATATAATGATACGTCGTATAGGGGACTTGAGTGCATGCTTAGGAAGCACGGTAAGGTCATTTTGCATACGTGTCATGTCAGTTAAAGGATTATGAGAGGAGATACCCTACTCATGGCCTGGAGTTAACAGTGGTAGTTTGGCCTTGAAAGTTTGGAGGCACTACCTATATGATGGAAAATGTGAGATATACACGGACCACAAAAGTCTGAAATATATCGTCACACAAAAAGAGTTGAATATGTGTCAGGGAAAGTGGTTAGAATTAACCAAAGGTTATAATTGTGGGACGCCGAAAATAACAGTGGCAAGTGGATAGATACCAGTGTGACGTGCTGTCCGTTTATGGATATGAGTCATAGATTGGTTAACTTTTAGTATAACTCGATAACGAGGGAGTGATAAGATTTGAAGGAAGAATTTGGGTCCAAGTTGTACCAAAATTAAGAGGAGATTTTGCAAGAGACCCATAGTTCGAGGTTCTCGACTCATCTAAGTATTACGAAGATGTATCAAGACCTCTGACAACAAGTGTGATGGTCGAACATAAAGAGAGAAGTCGCAGAGTGTGTTAGTAGGATCTTGACTTGTCAGAAAGTCAAGGTCGAGCATCATAGATCAAGTGGGTTGTTACAACCCTTAGAGATTCCAAGAGTGGGAATGAGAGCATATCACGATGGATTTCGTGGTAGGACTTCCAATTACGAAAAAAGGATACGAAGCTATATTTCGTGGGTTGTTTGACTAAGTCGGCGCGTTTGAGGTTGAGTACGGTTTATCATCCTCAAACAAATGAGCAGAAAGAGTGAGCGATGCAGACCTTAGAAGTTATGCTAAGAGCATGTGTCACGCCCCCAAAATAGGTATACATCACCCATCTTAAGTCGCTAAAAACATGGTACAAAATTTAAATACAACTTAATAATACAATTGTCGTGTAAAATATGACAAAACATAAACTGAGAGTTTTAATGAGAATATTGTCTTCTAGACAGTATTCAACTCAAATGGAGTCCTCAATACATTTATTATTACACTATTCCATAGAATAATGAGGACTACTAATGCTATCATCTGGACCGTCACTCCGTTCCCCGACTAGTCCCGGCTACGTTCTCATTTTCTGAAGAGGACAATGAAAGCAAAAGGGTGAGCTCAACTAGCCCAGTAAGAAATATTATGACTAAGATAAAACAGAATAAATCATCGTTAGCCTTCAACAGTGTTAAATTGATAAAATATAACAAACATCAAGTTTAACTGCAGCGGAACAAGCAATCCATTAAAAGAGTCAAGTAGAACATAAAATCTACTATCTTCTATGATTTAAAAGGTTTTTCATCACTTTTATCGCTGAGACTCAGCTTAATAAATAATCCACATCATCGAATCACCCCTGAACTACGGCCAAGGATATTCTTTAGTATCACGACCACAAATTATCCATGTACTACGGGCTAAGGATATTCGTGTTTTCATCAATGGTCATGATCATGACAACAACTATCCATCAATGCACTACGGGCCAATGAGGACTTTTACCACATCATTTGTAACATTACGGTCATGATTATACCAAATAATCCCTAGTCATAATCATACCAAGTTCATCTATGCACTACAAAAGCCATGATGACTTTCAATGTAATATAAAAACATGAGGATGATGACAATGATACAAGAGTTCAATAAAATAAGTTCAAGGATAAATTTTTAAAGATTTATAATTTAATTTATCCAAAAATCAATAACGTCCAAATTGTCAACATGATACTGCTTTGTGGAGTAAAATTCAAGAATAATATTGTACCAAAAATAATTTGGACTGAAAACGAATTAATTTTTATCATGAATAGTACCCCGGGTGAATAGTACTCAAGTGAATCGTGAATAGTACTTCAGGAATAGTAACCCTGTGAATAGTACTCTGGCATGAAAAAGTTAAAATTTATCAAGAATGCTCAGAATAATATTTCCATGAAAAGATACTGGATGAATCACACATATCAAGGATATTCTACTAATTTCATAGAGTATAGAAGCCAAAACTTTATTAAAACGAGTATAGAATTTTAAATCTGAAACGAAATAATATTACTTACATACTACAGAGTATGGGAGAAAATATTATTTCAAACAAATATTGGACAAAAATAACATCCCTTACCTTGAAAAAAAGAGTATTCCAAGTGGTATAGCGGGGATATTCTTGAAGAAAACTTTCACCATTTTCCGCACTCAAAGATTTCTAAAACTCTAAAGAAATACGCTCAATATTATAGAAGAAGAATTCTCTGATTCTGGTATGATTTTCAATTCAAACTTAAGCGCCTATTTATAGGAAAATGCTAGAACACCATAGGAGACTAAATAATAAAATAATATTATTATTTTTTTCTACGCACACTTATTTGAAAAAATTTCAGCCACCACAAGTGGGGCCTACTAAAATCAACCACCTTTCCCAACAACCAAAAGTGGGGTCCACCTATATTTTTAATAAAAATATTTTAATTTCTGAAACATCAATAATTCATAATAAATAGCCCTTTTATAAAAAAAAATACGAATTTTATGTTCATTCCACACGAAATTGAATTCTCTACAGCTTTGCAGAAGAAAGTTTTTCCAAATTTCAAACAGAAAATATCTGAAATTCACAAACGACGATTTTTAACACTTCTTAAAATTCATAACAAATTATACGTTAATTTTTAATGGTTCAAAATTTGTGGACATATACTCAACTTATGTATGTATAACATATCCAAAAATCACAACGATCCAACGGTCAGATCAAAATTATAACTCACGCAATAGAGCTTTAAGAACAGCGATTTGATTTTTAATACCTCCCTTCTGACAAAAATACTGATAAAATACCTCAACATTAATTCCTTCAATTATATCCACATAAAATAAATATTTTCCTATCTATCATTTATGTCCACATAAAATAAATATTTTCTTATCATATAAATCAATAATTAATTATTCACAAATAATATTACAGAATCACAATAATGACAACCAGGCCGTTCCCAGGAAAGAGAGGGCTTTTGGATAAGGATTTCTCCTTACTGGCGCGCAATTAGGTGACCAAACCTCTTATTGACAGAACTTTCTAGACATTGCCAATAATGCTATCTAATAATATTATTCAAATAATATGAATTATTGATTTGATAATGGAAAATACTGTGCAATGATAATTATTAAAACAACAATAATATAAAATATCAACGCAGCAATTATTGAATCAATAAAATAAAATATTGAACAGTAATTACTGTAACAATTATTGAGTAGTGTCTTCTTACGTAAGGATCAATAATTTAAAAAAACTATGTAATACCGTGTGCTACTGTGCAACCACGTGTATTACTGTATTTTAACCACCAGATATTCCAACAGTGTTAACTGTAACAACTACGTCGTTATTTATAAAAACTCAAACTTGTCATTTTCTTCATCCTACAGTTATTCTTTTACGGGGCCCACAAATGATTGTGCCGTCGTAGGAATATTCCCTATTAAAACGAATATTCCCCGACCAATTGAATATTATATAACAACTTGTGTACTTTTGCAAAATTTATAAATATTACCCACAACTATAACATTATATGAAATTCACTCCATAATATTCAAAAATGATATTTATAGAAAATTCATCTTTATTCAAAAAGTTAGGGTTTTACAACCTCCCCTTCTTATAAAATTTTGCCCTCGAAATTAGGGTACATACCTGGTATGTCGAAGAGGTAAGGATACCTTAATTTCATTTCAGATTCTAACTCCCAAGTCATTTCCTCAACATTGTGGTTTCACCACAAAACTTTGACTTGAGGTATAACCTTGGAGCGTAAAATATGTTCCTTCTTATCCAAGATTTTAACAAGAACCTCTTCATACGTTAAATCTTCCGCTATTTCGTCCGGTTCTAACTCAATAATATAGTTCAGGTCATTCACATATTTACGTAACATAGATATGTGAAAAATATTATGAACACGAGACATACTTGGCGGTAAGGCGAGTCTATAGGCCACAATTTGTACTTGATCGAGGATTAAAAATGGGCCAATGAATCGAGGATTGAGCTTTCCTCTCTTTCCAAATCTCGTAAATCATTTCCATGGAGCAACACATAACAACACATGTTCTCCAATATTGAATTCCACGTCCTTTCGATGAAGATCAGCATAACTCTTTTGTCGATCTTCTGAGGTTTTTATACGTTGTCGGATCGTTTGAATCTTTTCTGTAGTCATACATAACAACTTTGGTCCCAAAAACGTTGCTTCACCCACCTCATCCCAGCATACTGGAGAACGACACTTTTTTCCATACAACGCCTCGAATGGAGCAATGCCAATACTTTTTTGTTAACTGTTGTTGTAGGAAAACTCCACCAATGGTAAGAACTTTTCCCAACTTCCCTTGAAGTCAAGGACACAGAGTCTTAATAGATTTTCAAGAATTTGAATAGTCCTCTCTAACTGCCCATCCGTTTGAGGATGATAAGCCGAAATAAATCGTAAATCCGTGCCCATAGCTTTTTGCAAACTAACCCAAAATCGTGAAGTGAATCTTAGGTCTCGATCAGAAACTATGTTTACTGGCATACCATACAGTCTTACAATCTCATTTATGTATATACGAGCAAGACGTTCAAGTGTATAAGTTTCTCATATAAGTAAGAAATGAGCAGACTTGCTCAATCTATCAACAATGACCCAAATTGCATCTATGCCTTGAGAAACCTTGGGAAGACCAGTAATGAAATCCATGGTAATGTGCTCCCACTTCCATTCTGGAATTTCAATTGGTTGCAATGGACCTTTTGGTACTTGATACTCCGCCTTGACTCGTTGACAAGTTAAACACTTTGAGATAAACTCTGCCATCCCTCTCTTCATATTGCTCCACCAAAATGTATGTCGAAGATCATGATACATTTTTGTACTCCCAAGATGGATTGCAAACAGTGTGTTATGCGCCTCCATCATGATTTTATACTTTAAACCAGGGTCGTTAAAAACACAAAGTCTGGAGTTGACTCGAAGTATTCCTTCTTCATCGATTCTTGCTTCTGGTATAGCACCTTCTTGCACTTTCTTCCTCATACGCATCAGCTCTAGGTCTGTAGCTTGAGCAGCTTTAACTTTATCGATTAAAGTCGGTTCTACTCGTATATTTGCCCGAAGCATCGCTGTAGATGACAAATCCCTCTGAGCCAGATGGTATTGTCGAACAGGTGCTGAAATGAGTCTCCTCTTGAGTTCTTGAAAACTCTTCTCACATTCCACGCTCCAACCGAATTTTGTATCTTTTTGAGTCAGCCGAGTTAATGTAGTAGCGATTCGACAAAACCCTTCTACGAATCTCCGATAATAACCAGCTAAGCCGAGAAAGCTATGTACTTCGGTCACTGATTTAGGTTGTTCCCATCTTTGAATAGCTTCAATCTTTGTCGGGTCAACATATATTCCATGACTTGATACTACGTGCCCAAGGAATGCTACTTCCTCAAACCAGAACTCGCATTTCTTCAACTTGGCATAAAGCTTGTTTTCACGAAGCTTTTGGAGTATCAGCCTCAAGTGTTGCTCATGATCTTCACGGCTTTTGGAATATATGACGATGTCATCAATAAAGACGACCACAAAGTGATCCAAATATTCCTTGAATACTTGGTTCATCATATCCATGAAGGCAGCAGGAGCATTAGTCAATCCAAAAGACATGACTAGGAATTCATAATGCCCGTATTGAGTTCTGAAAGCCGTCTTTGGAATGTCATCGGTTCTAATCTTTAACTGATGATATCCGGTACGAAGATCAATTTTTGAAAAGAATTTGGCGCCTTGTAACTGGTCAAACAGGTGATCAATACATGGCAATGGTTACCTATTTTTGATGGTGACATGGTTCAACTCCCGATAATCAATACAAAGTCGTATACTCCCATCTTTCTTTTTCACGGAAGAACAGGAGCACCCCAAGGAGACGTACTAGGACGAATGAAACCGATGTCTAACAATTCCTGCAATTGGGTCTTTAACTTCTGAAGTTCAATAGGAACCATTCGATATGGGGCTTTGGAAATGGGTTTTGTATCGGGTTCAAGGTCGATACAAAATTCAATTTCATGCTCTGGGGGTAGGCCAGGAAGTTCTTCAGGGAATACGTCAGGAAATTTATTAACAATAGAAATATCATTTAAAACTGACGTATTTTTGTTTAAATCCTTGACATGAGCTAAGAAAGCTTGACATCTGTTTTTCAATAAATGAATAGCTTTATGGCTTGAGATGACAGTGATTGATTTTAATGGTTTGGTTGCTTGAATTCACATAATAGGTTGGTTAGGAATATGAAAGCTAACAACCTTACGAAAATAATTAATTTTTGCATGATGAGTAGTTAACCAATCAATCCCTAAAATTATGTTGACTGCAAGTATTTTCAATGAAATAAGATTGACAGGTAATGTGAGAATACCAATTTGAACTAAACAAGACTTATAAACAGTGAATGTAATAAAGGGTTCTCCTAACGGAGTTTCAACAGATAAGTCAATGTCTAATTTCTCTAGAGTCAAATTTAAACGTTGAGCGCAAATAGGAGAAATAAAAGAATTGGTAGAACCGGTATCAAATAAGGTATAGACTTCGCTAGAATTTATGATAAGCTTACCCGTGATGACCTCGTTCGGGTTCCTTGCTTTTTGGGAGGCAAATGCTTTCCCTTGAACTACCGCCTTTGACTTTTCTGGAACAGCCTTTGGTGCATACATCCCAGCTGGACTTGTCTTCGGTGCATGATAAAATCGGGCTAGGTGACCTTCTCTTCCATAATTATAACACGCTTTGGACTACATCGCGTAGTTTGGACTGATGTGTCCCTCCCCTCCACATTTGAAGCATATGATAGGTGGTCGTTCTACTTCCTTAATAACGGGTGCTGGTTCTGACGTCTTTCAATCATTGTTGAATCTCCTCCTCTTGAAATGTCCACTCTTATTGTCTTAGCCATGATTACCACCGAAGTGGTTACCATTTCTGGCCTGTTGACTCCCTCCACGCTTGTTGTCACCGCTTCGATGACTGCTACCACTGGTATTATCATTTTGTTGGTTGCTCTTTCTTGTTGGGTTGACTCATTATCACGCTCCAATAACTGAGCCCTATTCACAACATCTAAATACAAACACAGTTTATGAGAGATAAGGTATTGACGTATCTCGGGTTTCAAACCTCTTAGAAACATTCACGTCATTCTCTCCTCATTATCAACCAAATGGGACGCAAACCGGGATAACTCGGCAAACTTGGCTTCGTACTGTGACACGGTCATGTTGTTTTGCTCCAGTTTAATGAACTCTACCTCTTTCATGTGACGAATACTTTTGAGAAAGTACTTGTCGTTGAACAGTTCTTGGAACTTCTCCCGAGACATCTTCAGTGCGGCAGGTTGAGTACGCTTTACAGATTCCCACCAAGAATCACACGCCGCGCATAACATGAAGGTGGTAAAGGGAACCTTTTGCTCCTCGGAGCATCCTAAGACATCAAATATCTTTTTGATCTACTTTATCCACGTCTCCGCCTTAACTGTTTAGCAGTGACCGTCCGAGAGTTACCAGTGTTTCCACCTGCATTTCGGACATGAGTCTCTCTTGCCTGATGTTGCATGAATTGCAGAAAGCTTCTAAACATTCCATCGTTCATCGTTTGGTCAGTGTTGTTGTTTTCATGAGGATTTTTTGAGACGCCCCCAAAATAGGTATACATCACCCATCTTGAGTCGCCATATACATGGTACATAAATCAAATACAAACTTAATTATACAACTGTCGTGCAAAATACGACAAAACATAGTTGAGAGTTTAAATAAGAATATTGCCTTCTAGACAATATCCACTCTCAAATAGAGTCCTCATTACATTTATTGTCACATTATTTTATAGAATAGTGAGGAGTTCTATAACACCATCTCTGACCATCACTCCATTCCCTGACTAGTTCCGGCTACGTTCTCATTTCCTAAAGAGAACAATGAAAGCAAAAGGTTGAGCTCAACTAGCCCAGTAAGAAATATTTTGACTAAGATAATATAGAATAAATTATCATTAGCCTTCAACAATGTTAAACTGATAAAATACAATAGACATCAAGTTTAACTACAGCGGAACAAGCAATCCATTAGAAGAGTCAAGTAGAGCATGATATCTACTATCTTCTATAATTTAAAATGATTTCATCAATTTTGATCGCTGAGACTCAGCCTAATAAATAAACCACATCATCGAATCATCCCTGCACTATGGGCCAAGGATATTTATTAAATCATCAATGGTAATGACTATACCGAATAATCCCTGGTCATAATCATACCAAAAACTGTCCATCAATGCACTACAGGCCATTGAGAATTCTGCCACATCATTTATAACATTACAGGTCATGATTATACCGAATGATCCCTGGTCATAATCATACCAATTAACATTCCATCTATGCACGTAAGCCAAAGATGACTTTCATTACAATATAAGCATGAGGATAATGAAATTGATATAAGCCGTAATCAAACGAAATCAAGGATAATTATTAAAGACTTTAAATTTATCCAGAGTTTAAAAATATCCAAATGGTCAACATGATACTGCTTTGTAGGGTAAAATTCAAGAATAATATTTCTGTATCAATAATAATTTGGACAGAAAAGAAATATATTTTTTGGGTGAATAGTAGCCCGTGAATAGTACCCTGTGAATAGTACTTCTCGTGAATAGTACCCCAACATGAAAAGTACCCCAAATACTCGAGTGAATAATATTCGGGTGAATAGTAATTGGGTGAATAGTAACCCGTGCATAGTACTCCGACATGAAAAGTGCTCCGAATACCCGAGTGAATAATACTAGAGTGAATAGTAACTGGGTGAATAGTAACCCATAAATAATAACTCATGAATAGTATTTCGGTATGAAATGATCAATAATTATCAAGAAAGCTCATAATAATATTTCCATGAAAAGATACTGGATGAAGCACAAATATCAAGGATATTCTACTAATTTCATGGAGTATAGAAGCAATACTTCAACAGAATCAGTGTATAATCAGGAATACGAGACGAAATAATATTACTCACATACTATAGAGTATGGAAGAAAATATTATTCTTATGAATACTGAATAAAATAATATCCCTTACCTCAGAAGAAGACTGGATATTGGAAGAGTGAGGTAGCAGACTTCTCTTCTCCTTTCTCTCTATAGATTCTCTCTCTATAGCTTCTATCTCTATAATTGCTCTTGTGAGACTTAGTGAATTGATGAGAATGAAGGAAGAATGAGCTTCTATTTATAGGAAAATATAGTTTCGATAATTGCACGTTTTGGGGCTCGAAATATTACAGTCTAATACCTTTATATTTTTCTTCATTTTTAATTTAGTCCAGCAAGTATTATCAAACTTGCACCACCTCCCCTAATAGTACATCATGTGAATCAATAGTTCAATCATGTGAATCAATAGTTCTATACATGTGAAAATACGAATTATAGTATAGTACCTCCATTTATACCTCCATTTTTAACTTAGTTATGCAAGTATTATCAATCTTGCACCACCTCCCCTAATAGTACATGAATGTGAATCAATAGTACACAGATGTGAACAAATAGTTATAATCATGTGAATTAATAGCAATTAATTACTCATTTATCCGATTAATTACCCGATTAGTTAGTATAACTTCCAGACATAAATTAATATCGAAATAAATGTCGATTTCCACTAATGCTAATAATCCCAACATATGGAACTATCAATTTCATCTTTAATCAGCACAAATTTATTCATCATTAATATTATAACTCACAATATTTAACAATTAGGTCGTTCCCAGGAAAGAGGGGGCTTTCCAATAAGGATTTCTCCCTATTAGCGCGCAATTAGGTGACCAAACCTCTCCTTGACAGAACTTCTAGAAATTGTCAATATTGCAAATAATAATATGAATAACTTTGTCATCTCAATTATTGATTTAATAATATATAAAATATTATGCAGATGATACTGTGACAATAATTGAATCAATAATATTAGAGATATGATGTAGCAATTACTACAACAATAATTGAGTATAACTGAGTGACTTCTCACGTAAGCATCAATAATCAATACCCTGTGCTACTATGCAACCACGCGTATTACTGTACTTTTACTACCGGGTAGTTCAACAGTTTAACGGTAAAACTTTCGCCGTTATTTTTATAAAAAGATAATTTTGTCGTTTTCTAACTGCAACAATACTTCCGTTGTGGGGTCCACCAATGATTGTGTCGTAGTACAAATATTCCCTATTAAAACGAATATTCCCCAACCAATTGAATATTATATAACCACTTGCTTACTTTGTAAAATTTGTAAATATTATCCACAACTATAACATTATATCATATCCACACCATAATATTCAAAAATATATTTCGAGAGAAATTAATCTTTATTCATAAAAGTTGGGGTCTTACAACCTCCCCTTCTTATGAAATTTCGTCCTCAAAATTAGGGTGTGTACCTGGTATGTCGAAGAGGTGAGGATACCATGATTTCATTTCAAATTCTAACTCCCAGGTCATTTCCTCAACATCGTGGTTTCTCCACAAAACTTTGACTTGAGGGTATAACTTTAGAGCGTAGAATATGATCCTGTTTATCCAAGATTTTAACAGGTACCTCTTCATACATTAAATCTTCCGCTATCTCGTTCGGTTCTAGTTCAATAATGTGGTTCAGGTCTTTCACATATTTACGTAACATAGATATGTGAAAAATGTTATGAACACAAGACATACTTGGCGGTAAGGCGAGTCTATAGGCAACAATTCCAACTCGATCTAGGATTAAAAATGAGCCAATGAATTGAGGATTCAGCTTTCCTCTCTTTTAAAATCTCGTAACTCCTTTCCATGGAGCAACACGTAACAACACATGATCTCCAATATTGAATTTCACGTCTTTTCGATGAAGATCAGCATAACTCTTTTGTCGATCTTGTGAGGTTTTTATATGTTGTCGGATCGTTTGAATCTTTTCCATAGTCATACGTACCAACTCTGGTCCCAATAACGTTGCTTCACCCACCTCATCCCAGTATACTGGAGAACGACACTTTCTTCCATACAACGCCTCAAATGGAGCCATGCCAATACTTGCTTGATAACTGTTGTTGTAGGAAAACTCCACCAATGGTAAGAACTTGTCCCAACTTCCCTTGAAGTCAAGGACACAGAGTCTTAATACATCTTCAAGAGTTTGAATAGTCCTCTCTGATTGTCCATCTGTTTGAGGATGATACGCCGAACTAAATCATAAATCTGTGCCCATAGCTTTTTGCAATCTAACCCAAAATCTTGAAGTAAATCTTTGGTCTTGATCAGAAACTATGGATACTGGCATACCATGCAATCTTACAACCTCGTTTATATATATATGAGAAAGACGTTCAAGTGTATAAGTTTCTCGTATCGGTAAGAAATGAGAAGACTTGGTCAATCTATCAACAATGACTCAAATCGCATCCATGCCTTGAGAAACCTTGGGAAGACCAGTAACAAAATCCATGGTAATGTGCTCCCACTTCTATTCTGGAATTTCAAGTGGTTGCAATGGACCATTTGGCACTTGATGCTCCGCCTTGAATCGTTGACAAGTTAGACACCTTGAGAAAAACTCCATTATCTCTCTCTTCATATTACTCCACCAAAATGTATGTCGAAGATCACGATACATTTTGGTACTCCCAAGATGGATTGCAAATGGTGTGTTGTGCGCCTCCATCATGATTTTATACTTCAAGTCAGGATCGTTAGGAACAAAAAGTCTAGAGTTGACTCAAAGTATTCCTTCTTCATCAATTCTTGCTTCCAGAATAGCACCTTCTTATACTTTCTTCCTCATACGCATCAGCTCCAGGTCTCTGTAGCTTGAGCAGTTTAAACTTTATCGACTAAAGTCGGTTCTACTCGTATATTCGCTATCATCACATAGGTACCTGGAGTCTTTAACTCTATCTCCATCCTTTGTAAGTCATACAAAATGGGCCTTTGCGTTGACAATATCGCACTCGTACCCGCATATGATCTTCTACTCAATGCATCAGCTACTACGTTCGCTTTTCCAAGATGGTATTGAATGGTATGATCATAATCTTTCAACAGATCAACCCATCATTGTTGCCGCATGTTGAGTTCTTTTTAAGTGAAGAAATATTTGAGGCTTTTATGATCCGTATAGATCTCCACCTTCTCTCCATACAGGTAATGCCTCCAAATCTTAAGCGCAAAAATAACAGCTTCCAACTCTAGATCATGAGTAGGATAATTCCTCTCATATTCTTTGAGTTGTCATGAGGCATAGGCTATGACTTTCCCATGTTGCATGAGAACACATCCTAAACCTTTGCATTTCAAGCATCATTGAGATGACAAATCCTCCCGGCCAGATGGTATTGTATCCGAACAGTCTTTGAAATGAGTCTCCTCTTGAGTTCTTGAAAACTCTTCTCACATTCCTCGCTCTAACCAAATTTTGTATCTTTTCGAGTCAGCTAAGTTAATGGAGTAGCGATTCGAGAAAACCCTTCTACGAATCTTCGATAATAACTAGCTAAACCGAGAAAGCTACGTACTTCGGTCACTGACTTAGGTTGCTCCCAGCTTTGAATTGCTTCAATCTTTGTCGGGTCAACAGATATTCCATGATTTGATATCACGTGCCCAAGGAATGCAACATCCTCAAGCCATAACTCGCATTTCTTCAACTTGGCATATAGCTTGTTTTCACAAAGTTTTTGAAGTATCAGCCTCAAGTGTTGCTCATGATCTTCACGGGTTTTGGAATAAATGAGGATGTCATCAATAAAGACAACCACAAAGTGATCCAAATATTCCTTAAATACTCGGTTCATCATGTCCATGAAGGCAGCATGAGCATTAGTCAATTCAAAAGACATGACTAAGAATTCATAATGCCCGTACCGAGTTCTGAAAGCAGTCTTTGGAATGTCATCAGTTTTAATCTTCAACTGATGATATCCGAAACAAAGATTGATCTTTGAAAAGAATTTGGCGCCTTGCAACTAGTCAAACAGATCATCAATACGAGGTAACAGGTACCTATTTTTGATGCTGACATGATTCAACTCCCGATAATCAATACAAAGTCGCATACTTCCATCTTTCTTCTTTACGAATAGAACAGGAGCACCCCAAGAAGACGTACTAGGACGAATGCCGATATCTAATAATTCTTGTAGTTGAGTTTTTAACTCCTGAAGTTCAATAGGAGTCATTCGATATGGGGCTTTGGAAATGGGTTTTGTACCAGATTCAAGGTCGATAAAAAATTCAATTTCACGCTCTAGGGGTAGGCCAGAAAGTTCTATAGGGAATATGTTAGGAAATTTATTAACAATAGAAATATCATTCAAATCTGACGTATTTTTATTTAAATCCATGACATGGGCTAAGAAAGCTTGACATCCGTTTTTTAATAAATGAATAGCTTAATGGCTTGATATGACAGTGATTAACTTTAGTGGTTTGGTTGCTTGAATTCGTATAATAGGTTGGTTAGGAATATGAAAGCTAACAACCTTACGAAAACAATCGATTTTAGCATGATGAGTAGTTAACCAATTAATCACTAAAATCACATCAAATGCAAGTATTTTCAAAGAGATAAGATCGACAGGTAACGTGCGGTTACCGATTTGAATCAAACAAGACTTATAAATAGTGGATGTGATGAAGGTTTCTCCTAACGGAGTTTCAACAGATAAATCAAAGTCTAACTTCTCTTGAATTAAATTTAAACGTTGAGCGCAAGTAGGAGAAATAAATGAATGGGTAGAACCGGTATCAAATAAAGTATAAACTTCACTACAGTTTATGATTACCTTACCCGTGATCACCTCGTTCGGATTCCTCGCTTTTTGGGAGGTTACGACAAATGCTCTCCCTTGAACTACCAGTTTTGTCTTGTCTGGGACACCCTTTGATGCCTCCATCCCAGATGGACTTGACTTTGGTGCATGACAAAATCGGGCTAGGTGACCTTCTTTTCCACAATTATAACACGCTTTGGACTGCATCGCGCTGTTTGGACTGATGTGTCCTTCCCCTCCACATTTGTAACATGCAGTCGACAGCGGTTCTCCTTCCTTAACAATAGGTGCTGGTGCTGACGTCTTTCCATCATTATTAAATCTCCTCTTCTTGAAATTTCCACTTCTATTATCTTGGCCATGATTACCACCGAAGTGGTTACCATTTCTGGCATGTTGATTCCCTCCACGTTTGTTGTCACCGCTTCGATGACTGCTACCACTGGTATTATCGACTTGTCGGCTGCTCTCTCTTGGTTGGGTTGACTCATTATCGCGCTCCAATAACTGAGCCCTATTTACAACATCTGAATACAAACACAGTTTGTGAGAGATAAGGTATTGACGTATCTCGAGTTTCAAACCTCTTAGAAACATCCGCGTCATTCTCTCCTCATTATCAACCAAGTGTGATGCAAACCAGAACAACTCAGCAAACTTGGCTTTGTACTACGACACGGTCATATTATTTTGCTCTAGCTTGATGAACTCTACCTCTTTCATGTGACGAATACTTTCGGGAAAGTACTTGTCGTTGAACAGTTCTTGGAACTTCTCCCAAGTCATCTTCAGTGCAACAGGTTGAGTACGCTTTACAGATTCCCACCAGTAATCTGCCTCTGCACGCAACATGAAGGTGGCAAAGGGAACCTTTTGTTCCTCGAAGCATCCTAAGACATCAAATATCTTGGTGATCTGCTTTATCCATGTCTCTACCTTAAGTTGTTTTGGCTCTCCAAAAAACTCTGGTGGTCCCAGCTCCTTGAACTGTTTAGCGGTGACCGTCCGAGAGTTGTCAGTGTTTCCACCTGCATTTTGAACAGGAGCCGCTCTCGCCTGATGTTGCATGAATTGCATAAATCCTCTGAACATCCCATCATTCACCATTTCATCGGTGTTATTGTTTACGTGGGGATTATTGTCTTCCTATTGCCCATTATCCTGGGTATTGATCATTGGTGACTCAACGGTCTCATATGCTTCATTGCTTATCTCAACATTTTCGGATGCCATTTTCAAATACTGCCACAAAATAAGGGTTAATTGACATGTCACATATTATCCCAATACTCTGACCGACCAATTAAATACCAAATAAACTTAAGTAGGTCATACTAACGAAGGAATTCCCCGTCTCTCCCCTCCTAGTTCTTGTCTCACATCTCAGCCAGAGATCATATCCCTAAACTTTGATACCAAAAGTGACGCCCCCAAAATAGGAATACATCACCCATCTTGAGTTGCTAAATACATGGTACATAAATCAAATACAAACTTAATTATATAACTATAGTGCAAAATATGACAAAACATAGCTGAGAGTTTAAACAAGAATATTGCCTTCTAGATAATATTCACTCTCAAATAGAGTCCTCGTTACATTTATTGTCACACTATTTTATAGAATAGTGAGGACTTCTATAACACCATCTCGGACCATCACTCCGTTCCCCGACTAGTCCTGGCTACGTTCTCATTTCCTGAAGAGAACAATGAAAGCAAAAGGGTGAGCTCAACTAGCCCAGTAAGAAATATTATGACTAAGATAATACAGAATAAATTATCATTAGCCTTCAACAATGTTAAACTGATGAAATATAATAGATATCAAGTTTAACTGCAACGGAACAAGCAATCCATTAGAAGAGTCAAGTAGAGCATGATATCTACTATCTTTTATGATTTAAAATGTTTTCATCAATTTTTATCGCTGAGACTCAGCTTAATAAATAAACCACATCATCGAATCATCCCTGCACTACGGGCCAAGGATATTCATTATATCATCAATGTTCATGACTATACCAAATAATCCCTGGTCATAATCATCCCAAAAACTATCCATCAATGCACTACAGGCCACTGAGGACTTCTACCACATCATTTATAACATTACAGGTCATGATTATACCGAATGATCCCTGGTCATAATCATACCAATTAACGGTCCATCTATGCACGTAAGCCAACGATGACTTTCATCATAATATAAGCATGAAGATGATGACAATGATATAAGCCATAATCAAACGAAATCAAGGATAAATATTAAAGACTTTAAACTTATCCAAAGTTTAAAAATATCCAAATTGTCAACATGAGACTGCTTTGTAGAGTAAAATTCAATAATAATATTTCTGTATCAAAAATAATTTGGATAGAAAAGAAATATATTTTTCGGGTGAATAGTACCCCGTGAATAGTACCATGTAAATAGTACTTCTCGTGAATAGTGCCCTGACATGAAAAGTACCCCAAATACTTGAGTGAATAATATTCGGGTGAATAGTAATTGGATGAATAGTAATGCGTGAATAGTACTCTGGCATGAAAAGTGCCTCGAATACCCGAGTGAATAATACTAGAGTGAATAGTAACCAGGTGAATAGTAACCCATAAATAGTAACTCATGAATAGTATTCCGGTATGAAAAGATCAATAATTATCAAGAAGGCTCATAATAATATTTCCATAAAAAGATACAGGATGAAGTGCAAATATCAATGATATTCTACTAATTTCATGCAGTATAGAAGCAATACTTCAATAGAATGAGTGTATAATCAGGAATACGAGACGAAATAATATTACTCACATACTATAGAGTATGGAAGAAAATATTATTCCTATGAATACTGAATAAAATAATATCCCTTACCTCAGAAGAAGATTGGATACTGGAAGAGTGAGGTAACAGACTTCTCTTCTCCTTTCTCTCTATAGATTCTCTCTCTATAGCTTCTATCTATATAATTGTTCTTGTGAGACTTTGTGAATTGGTGAGAAAGAAGAAAGAATGAGCTTCTATTTATAGGAATATATAGTTTCGATAATTGCACGTTTTGGGGCTTGAAATATTATAGTCTAATACCTTCATCTTTTCCTTCATTTGATATTTAATTTTGGTGAACCAAATAGGGTGAGGTGAACCCAACTTTGGAAGGGTGTTTTGCCACTATCATACAAGATGTCTAACGACCTACGAGTTATCATAAGACAGGGTTGTGCACATCCACTTGATGAGTATATCTATAAGCACTACCTATATAATCTTGGAGTTTGGTTGAAATATAATTTTCAATTGCAGACAGTGGAGATAGTTATATGTGAAGAGAAGACTCACCATTGAAAAGAATATGATAGTAATCTTCTCATTTTTCTTTGGGGTCTATTAGGTCAACCAAGGATAATTCTGTGGTCATATGATATCTATTATAACTTAGATGCACGGCCTCCCATGTACGAAGGTTTCCTTGAGCACTTCCCAAAGATTTTACTTTCTAAAACAGTTATTGATTTTACCTTTATGTAATGTATTAATGTGAGGTGTTGACATAAGTTGGTGTCCAGAGTCACAGTTGGCATTTAAACTCACAGTATGTGTTGTTGTATTTTGCACGACAATTGTAATAATAACGTTGTAGTTTTTGTTATACCATGCATTTGGCGACTTAGAATAGGTTGGGTGGATTGGACCTATTTTGGGGGCGTCACATTTGGTATCAGAGCTTAGGGATATGATCTCTGGTGGAGACCAGGGATTAGAACTAGGAAGGGAGAGACGAGTAATATCCTTCGCTAGTGTGTGTCCTACCTAAGCTGAATTTTCTTACTTAAGTTGACAAATTGTGATATGTCAATTAACCTTTGTTTTGAAGCTATATTCTAGAATGATATCTGAAATACAAGAGATGAGAAATAGAGAAATCATGATGACCGGGGAGATAGAATCTAAAATGAAAGCAAGGTATTCTCAACTCTTCAAAATACCAAGTACGTAAATTTTGGGGACGAAATTTTATAAGGAGGGGAGACTGTAAGACCTCGAATTTTATGAAATAAAAGTTTAAAGTTAAGGGTGATATATATAAAATTTTAAAATACGCAAGTGGTTATAAAATATTAATTTCTGTAGGGAAATATTCGTTTGGTCATGGAATATTCTTGTTGTCGGGGAATATTCGTATGACGGCCCATCCATTTGTGGGCCCCATAACAGAATAACTGTCGGATGAAGAAAATGACAAGTTTGAGTTTTTATAAATAACGGCGTAGTTGTTACCGTTAACACTATTGGAATACCCTATTGGTTAAAATATAGTAATCTGTATTTGCATGAGAGTTATAGCACCGATATTGCACAATATTTTTGAATTATTGATTCTTACGTAAGAAGGCACTACTCACTAATTGTTAAAGTAATTATTGTTCAATATTTTATTTTATTGATTCAATAATTGCTACGTTGATATTTTATATTATTGTTATTTCAATAATTGTCATTGCATAGTATTTTCCATTATCAGATCAATAATTCATATTATTTGAATAATATTATTAGATAGCATTATTGGCAAATGTCTAGAAAGTTCTGTCAAGGAGAGGCTTAGTCACCTAATTGCGCGCCGGTAAGGAGAAATCCTTATCGAAAAGCCCCCTATTTCCTAGGAACGGCCTGATTGTCATAATTGTGATACTATAATATTATTTGTGAATAATTAATTATTGATTTATATGATAAGGAAATATATATTTATGTGGTTATAAATGAAAGAATTAATGCTGAGGTATTTTATCAGTATTTAGTCGGAATGGTGGAATTCTTAGAAAAGTGACAAAATATGGGATTTTCAGAAAAATTAGTATATTACTTGATTTGTAAAATCCATAACTCTTTGTGTATAATGAGTTAGGAGATGAGCCATATATCAAAAGAAAGCCCTGGAAGTAAGCTAACCGTAAAAATTGGAATCACCCAAAAAATTCTTTGTGGATATTTCGTGGTGACTGTTTGAATGAAACTGGTCCAAAGGACTCATAGTCCAAATGTTCTTAAGCTATATTGTGTGAGTCATAAATTTTGATCCAATCGTTGGATCGTTGTGATTTTTGAATATGTTATACATATATAAGTTTAGTATATATCCACAAATTTTGAACCATTAAAAATTAACGTATGATTTGTTATGAATTTTATGAGGTATTGAAAATCATCCGTTTGTGGATTTCGGATATTTTCTGTCTGGAATTTGGAAAAACTTAAAGCTACAAAGTTGTAGAGAATTCGATTTCATGTGGAATGGATATATAATTCATATTTTTCTAATAAAAGGGCTATTTATTATGAATTATTGAAGTTTCAAAAATTAAATGTTTTATTAAAAATTGTGGGTGGGACCCACTTTTGTTTTTGGTGGAAAACATTTGCTAGAAAATTTTTCAAGTGTGATGGCTTGTCATTGAATGGTTGGTGGCATAGAAGATGAGAAAAAAATAAAATTGATGATTTTATTAATTTAGTCTTCTTTGGCGTTCTTGCATTTTTCTATAAATAGGCGCTTAAGTTAGAATTGAAAATCACACCAGAAACATAAGTTTTCTCTCTATATATTATCGAGCGTATTTCTGTGAGTATTTAGATACTTTAAGAGTTGTTATTCGATCTGTAAGTTTCCTTGACTTTACATCCGATATTCCAAATGTAAATCTTTGCTTTTGAGGTAAAGGATTGTAAGGGTTATTATATTTTTCAGTTTCGTAATTTTTTCACCCTCAAAAATTCTGGAAAAAATTCGAAATGATAATTTGATGAGTTTTCTAGATTGTGTCCAAAAATGGCGATTTTTGGATGTATAGATTATGAGTTATGAATTTTATAGGAAAAGACTATTTTAAAAGTAAACCCTTATAACTCCTTGTGGTTAACTCCAAAATTGGTAAAATTTTTATTGGGAGTACATGTATATAATAGCAGTATACTCTGTAAATTTCAAAATGTTTGGACAAAAGTATAGTCTATGATAAATTTTTAAATATTCGACAGTTTTGGCCTTATGAAAAATAGTAAATGAATTTTAAAAATTTCGAGAAAAATATATGTTCAATATGAGACTATATTCTGTTAAATCCCATGTCCAACATAAATTAGTAGAAGATCTTTAACAAGAACTTCAAGTTTTGAAATTAAACTTTATTAAATTCATGTTCTGTAGATTTTGAACTTAGTGGTCTATACACATAATTAATTTTACACATGAATGAGCATGATATAGTGTACATAATTCCTTTGTTTATGATCAAACTCGTTAGACCTTGTGTGAAAGAAGTTTTTAAGAAAACTTGGTATAAAAGAACTAAGTAGCATAAGTTCTACTTGCTATACATTCTGATCTTGCGAGCATGTTAACATGACCTAACTACATATGAATAGAGCCTTAAAGTTGTCTTGTATGTGTTGAATGACATTGTTCAAGTTTAAAATGGTTTCAAAAGCAAACTTGAACATATTTTAAAAATCTAGTTGCATCACATGGATATCTAGATTCTAAAGGATTAATATATCATGTTATGTCTATAATATCTCTAGATATGATTTATATGTATTGAACATGATGATAATTAAATCAAACATGAGTTTAAAGCATGATTTAAAGTGTTAAACAATGAAAATGGTGAATAAGCAATATGAATACTATAAGTATGAGTATTGGCAGATTGTGTAATGTGGACATATAGCCAAGTTATAAGATATGGTAACCATTTGATCTTGTTATGCTTTAGTACCATGTAAGTTGTAAGTTCAAACTTGTTCAAGTGAACTCAAGAATGGTCCTATGCTTATGTGAGCACCTCTGACATGTATATATGATAGAGTATTAGTACATAGGTGTATAATAATTGGACAGAAATAGGAAGTGCAAAGCTGAACCTTGGTCTGGCCAGGGGACAATGCAGCTGCGCCATCCCTAAGCTTAGACAGGGCGCAACTGTGCCATCCTGCAATCAAGAATAGTTTATGTTTTTGATCTGAAGTTCAAAGCATGCTTATATGATTACTTTAACTTGTAATATATAACCAATATGCTATGTGATGTGTTAAGAAGCATGTTATGAGATAGAGATAAATGTTAATCATGGCTTTCAAATATTAAGTCCCAAAAGAATGTTTACATGATATAAAGCAATGATACGTTGTTTGAATTTGTGATGTCTTACAAACTGATTTATGCTATGAAAATATAGGATAAGTGATGTGTATGGCGTTATAACCAAGTTAGATATTTATGTATGCGTTGAACTTAACTATATGAGTTTATATAACTAATGGGCATCCTATACATATAATACACTATAATAGGATTCAGAAGTGTTAGTTAAATTACGTGGATAGACTACGCTTAAGGCAAGTATCTGAACTATTCTTTTTGTTGTGTAAGTATCTTAGACCCTTGCATTACTTTATTCAACATATATCGTAAGCAAGTATCTAAACCTTATCTCTTTGAATGCAAGTGATCCTACTTATTCGTTCAATTGAACAAGTATGTTTAAACTCTTAAGAAAAATATTATTCATGTTGAACTTAGTATTGTTCTTTAATATTGTGAAAGGGTCTACGCCATTGATTCGTCTAGACTATATGCATGTTTATAAAACTGTCCAAACCAATTGACTGGTGCAGAAATCTTAAGAACTGAGTTGAACAACACTTATGGTAAGGGGAGTGTATGTTGTTGGAAACCCCAACACATGAGTGGATATTACTGTGGTGTTATGCATAACATAGAGTATTGTAGATTGATCATCTATAGTACGTGATTCTTTTGGGTTATCAGTTTAATGTTAGTAATTCTAGTAGATGTTCAATAGTCCTTAGTGACTGCTCAGTATAAATTGTTTTATCTAGTTGGATACGTTGATAGCCTTTGAATTCATATATATCTGTTGATCTATATTGAATTATCATTTCATATCCCAACGATTTGATTCAAAAATTGTTGATACTCATTGTTCATGATATTGTTCTAAGACTCTAAGACTATAACTTGATATATATGACTCGTGATTTAATACTCATAACCCTTATTGTATATTACTTGCTGGGCAATTTATGCTCATTCTTGCTTATTTAAAATATTTCAGTTAAGGTAAAATAGGGAAGTGTCTCTAGGAAAGACAAGGGCAAGGGAAAGGCTACCGACTAGCTTGTTCCATGAATTAAAATTATTATGTGGTATAAAGACTATTTTCAGACTATGTTTAAGCTTAAGTAGGATTATGTAATAAGTCTTTATTTGATATTATTATGTAATTTATTAAGTACTGTAGGTTGCGAGACTTGGGGGAATAATTATAATAAAGCATTGTATATTATTCTAAATTAGATCTTCAGCTGTGAATGTGTGATTTTAGTTATTATTGTATTACCATGAGCACGTGATGGACCAAATTCGAGTGACCAAGTGGCTGTCAGAATTTGGGGGCGTCACATGCTTCACATCTCAAAAATAAAAGCAACTAAGCCGAACATTTAATAAAATGGAAGTATCAAAGGCCTCAATTACTATAGAGCATAAGGGTTTGAAAAATCTCTTTTACAAAACAACACTGCTATATCTTGTTAAAACTGAATTTTTACACAAATTAAAACCCTTTATACATAGGTGTGAACAAGTCATAGCACTACTTCCAAATACTTGCACATTGACCCACACACACACATTCATTTAACAATTTAATAGAAAAGTGGCAATCACCATGGTAACACGGATGTCGGGGGGTGCCTAACACCTTCCCTCTGCATAAGCAAGTCCCCAGACCCTAATGAATCTCGGTTTCATAGACTAGTTTAGCAGTGTCACGTCACGTGGTCAATGTGCAAACCTTTTCTCGGTTCTGTTGGTGCAACCATTTAAAAATACCAACTGGCGACTCTTACAGTCCAATCATCGACATATAAATGTTGGACCTTTTCACAACTTGTTTTTTCAAACAAATCTCACCTAACATGAGAACACCAAAAAATAAGAACAGAAAAGGGACAGTAAAAATCTCGACGTCGACACCTTTTATCAGAAAAATACGACTTCTATGTCCATTCCATATAAAATTTAATTTTATACAACTTTGTAGAAGAAAGTTTTTCCAAATCCATATACGGATTATAAGACCCCAACTTTTATGAATAAAGATGAATTTTTCTATAAATATCATTTTTAAATATTAAGGTGTGAAATTGTTATAATGTTATAGTTGTGGGTAATATTTATAAATTTTGCAAAGCAAGCAAGTTGTTATATAATATTTGATTGGTCGGGAATATTAGTACGACGACACAATCATTGGTGGACCCCACAATAGAATTATTGTCGAAATGAAAAAACGACATAAATATCTTTTTATAAAAATAACGGCGAAAGTTTTACCGTTAAACTATTGAAATACCTAGTGGTAAAAGTACAGTAAGACACATGGTTGCATAGTAGTACACCATATTGATTATTGATGTTTACGTGAGAAGTCGATCAATTTTATTCAATTATTGCTACAGTAATTGCTTCATAGTATCTCACGTTATTTGATTCAATTATTGTTACAATATTTTATATTATTAAATTTATAATGGAGATGACAAGTTATTCATATTATTATTTGCATAATTAACAATGTCTAGAAAGTTCTATCGAGAAAAGGGGTTTGGTCACCTAATTGCACGTCAATAGGGATAAATCCTTATCGAAAAGCCCCCTCTTTCCTAGGAATGATCTGGTTATTAATATTGCGAGTTATAATAATAATAATTAAATGTTTTTCAAAATATTGAAGAGATTTTTATGAAGTATTTGTTGTAAATTTACTAATTTTTTGGACCCCCATTTACCCATTTTTTTAAAAATAATCGGTAGAAAGTTATTCGGTATATATTTATATTATAAAGGTAGGGGCCGCGTGTGGGGACCACTGGTGGAAAAAAATGAAATGTCTGGGAAGTTAAAAATGGTTAGTCACGGGTATATATATATATATATATATATATATAGTATATAATAAGTTTTGTTTTTTTATGAAAAATAGAATATATTATATTTTATTATGCATAGTGTTTGCATAGTAAGAAAATCAAAAGTTTCGGCCAAAAGTTTGCAACCCTTGAAAATTTCACACTGTGCGTCTGTGATTATTTCTAAATAGTACCCCTTTCATTCTCCTATAAATAGGATGCTTAGTTTAGAATTGAAAATCACACCAGAATCAGAGAATTCTTCTTCTATAATATTGAGCGTATTTCTTTCGAGTTTTAGGAAGCTTTGAGTGTAGAAAATGGTGAAAGTTTTCTTTAAGAATATCCCCGCTATACCAGTTGGAATACTCTCCTTTTTAAGGTAAGGGGTATTATTTATTTCATATTCGCTAACGATATTATTTTTCGTATTCGTAAGAAATTTTATTTCGTTCAATATTTGCAAGAAATATTATCTTCGTTTAATATTCGTAAGGAATATTATCTTCGTTCAATATTCGTAAGGAATATTATTTTTGTTCAATAGTTGTAAGGATATTAATTTTGTTCAATACTCGTAAGAAATAAATTTTTCTTCCATACTCTGTAGTATGTAAGTAATATTATTTCATTTTAGATTTCGAATTCTACACTCATTTTTCTAAGTTTTGGCTTCTATACTCCATAAAATTAGTGGAATATACTTGATATTTGCGCTTCATCCAGTATCTTTTCATGGAATATTATTCTAAGCATTCTTGATAAGTTTTAACCTTTTTATGCCGAAGTACTATTCACGGGATACTATTCCTGAATTACTATTCACAGGGTACTATTCACTCGGGTACTATTCATCTGAGGTATTGTTCATTACAAAAATTGATGTCTTTTCGGTCCAAATCATTTTTGGTGCAATATTATTCTTGAATTTTACTCCATAAAGCAGTATCATGTTGACCATTTGAACGTTTTTAAACTTTGGATAAATTTAAAGTCTTTAATATTTATCCTTGATCTCGTTTGATTGAATTTTTATATCATTGTCATCATCCTCATACTTATATTGTGATGAAAGTCATCTTTAGCCCGTAGTGCATAGATGAACTATTGATTGGTATGATTATGACTAGGGATTATTCAGTATAATCATGATCTGTAATGTTACAAGTGATGTGGATTATTTATTGAGCTGAGTCTCAGTGACAGTAATTGGTATAATCATGACCATGCGTTTTCTTCGGCCATGGGTGCAAAGATGAATTGTTATTTGGCTTGTTCATAACCATTGGTGAAAACATGAATATCCTTGGCCCGTAGTGCATGGATAATTCGTGGTCGTGATACTAATGAATATTCTTGGCGCGTAGTGCATGGATAATTTAGTTATATGGATTATTTATTAAGTTAAGTCTCAGCGATAAAATTGATGATAAACTTTTAAATCATAGAAGATAGTAGATATCATGCTCTACTTGACTCTTCTAATGGATTGCTTATTCCGCTGCAGTTGTTGATCTAAAACTTGTTGTCTATTGTATTCTATTAGTCGTTATCTGTTGAAGGCTAAGGATAATTTATTTTTCATTATTTTAGTCATAATATTTCTTACCAGGATAGTTGAGCTCACCCTTTTCTTTCACTGTTCTCTTTAGGAAATGAGAATATAGCTAGGACTAGTCGGGGAATGGATTGACGGTCCCGATGGTTGTTTTAGTAGTCCTCATTATTCTGTGAAATTGTGTGATAATAATTGTAATGAGATTGAATTTGAGTTTGGATATTGTCTAGAAGATAATATTCGTGTTAAAACTCTCAGCTATTGTGTTGTCGTATTTTGCACGACAGTTATATAATTAAGTTTGTATTTATATTCTGTACTAAGTGTCGACGTCGGGATTTTTATTTGTCCCTTTTCCGTTCTTATTCTTTGGTGTTCTCATGTTAGGTGAGATTTGTTTGAAAAAACAAGTGAAAAAGGTCCAACATGTATATGTCGACGATTTGACTGTAAGAGTCGCCAGTTGGTGTTTTTAACTGGTTGCACAATTGCAACCGAGAAAAGGTTTGTACATTGACCCAGTGATATAACACTGTTAAACGAGTCTGTGAAACCAAGATTCATTTGGGTTCGGGGGCTTGATTATTTGGAGGGAAGGTGTTAGGCACCCCCTGACATCCGTGTTACCACGGTGACCGCCACTTTTCAAGAAATTGTTATGGATGTGTGTATGTGTGTGGGTCAATGTGCTGTTATTTGGAAGTAGTGTGAGGCCTCGTTCGCACCTATATACAAAGGGTTTGAATTTGTATAAAAATTCAGTTTTAAACAAGATATGGCAATTATGTTTTCTAAAAGAGGTTTTTTAAACCTTGTGCTCAATAGTAATTGAGGCCTTTGATACTTCAATTTTATTAAATATTCAGCTTGGTTGATTTTATTTTTGAGATGCGCAGCATCTTTGAGAAAATAAAATATAACAGTGTCGAACTCCTCATGGGCATGAAAGCCTTCTACGGAAATTCAAACACCGTGAATAATTTACAAGCTGGTTACAGTTAAAAATGTCCATCACGGGAACCGAATCTAGATTCAATAGATTGAACTTGTGATCCCATGATTCCTAGGCTCACATGATGCCGCAGTTTATATGAAAGCAGTAAGTAGTTATATATATATATATATATATACTAAAGCTGTAAATATATATATACAGACATGATTAAACACCACGAAGCACCTCCATGAGGGATCGAAAATGTAAATATATAAAAGCAAAAATATATATATATATATATATATATATATATATATATATATATATATATATATAGAAATAATCAACCATCACGAAGCACCTCCATGGGGGATCAGAAATGTAAATAAAGCAATAAATACGATCAACCACCATGAAGTAAACTCAAGGTGGGACTAAATGTAAATAAAGCAGTAAAAATGATCAATCGCCATTTAAGTAAACTCCAAAGTGGACGAAATGTAAAAAAGCAAGTAAAAAGGCCACATAAGTAAACTCTGTGCTTGATAAAATGTAAATATATATATATATATATATATATATATAAAAGCGGTAAATGCACAGGATATATATCGATCCCGACTCGATTTATCATTTCAGCGATTTGTCGCTATATATATATAAAAGCAGTAAACGCACCAGATGTAAAATCCGGGCTCATCGAAAAGAGTCCAACAACATTTTTATATATATATATATATACACACACAAACGTAATGAAAACCCACTTGAGAAGTTAAGGTTTACACACACAAAACACAACTCTCAACGTGAAGAAGAGTGTGTGCAAAGATGAAGAGAAATGCTTTATAGTGTATAAGAAGGCTTACAGTGGACTGCCAAAGAAGACTTCTATAGCTTTAAGTGGATGAACACTCAGCTCCCGTCGATAAAAAAAAAATAGCTATATGTGAGCTCACAAGTGTGTAAAATGAGAAAACACTGAGTATAGGGTGTGTACAGAGCAAATTGGATAGGGCATCCTCACCGTTTTCTCTTGAAATATGGCCACCCCAAGCCCTCTATTTATAGAGGGGAGAGCCACAGGTGTACCTGCGGCAGCCGCAGATGAACCTGTGGCTGCCCAGGGTGCCCCGGGCTCCGATGGTCCTACCGTCTCGAAGTACATGCACGCGTGCAACGTGATGTCCACTCGAACTTGCAGAACTTCAATCTGAGCATCTAATTGACGTGTATAAGACCTATTTTAGACAACCATTGTTGAGAGCTACGAAATGACATGAGATTAGAGGTTGTACGATGTCAGGAAGATGGAACCATGTTCTATGTCTTCAAGCTTCATATTATATTCGGTGTTCTGCCTTGCGTAGTAGTCACTCGAGATTACAACTCCTTGGTTATTGTGGGACATTATTGTGTAGAATGTTTGTTGAGATGATTGTTGAGATGATGCCATATGGGGTTGAGGTGGCAATTTGATGATTTTGCCCTTCACCAGGGTTATCTGCAGTTTGGACTGATAAAGCAGACGTTGCTCAGAGTTATTTATGAGATTGGGTTGCTACAAGTACTGAATGCCCTCAGGGTTATCTCTGAGGTGTTCCTATCCTCTCAGGATTTTCTCCAGGTTTGGGAGCTGAGTGCCTAGGTGTGAGTCCCGAGGTTGAAGTTGACTACATGGGTTGAAATGAGCATCTCGGGGGTTATCTCTAAAACTGCAACTGCACTCCTTAGGGTTATCTCCAAGGATGACATTGTCTTTCTCGGTGTTATTTCTGGGACTGAGACTAAACATCTTGGGGTTATCTCCAAGATGAAACGGCCTTCTCCGAAGGAATTTCTGGTATTTGCACTTCTTTCCCTGGAGTTATCTCCGAGGTGGGAAATGATACTCCCGGTGTGTTTTCCGGGGTCGAAACTGAACTTTCGGTGTTATTTCTGGGATTAAGCTGAGCTATCTTCCAGGGTTATCTCTGAAAGAAGATTTTACGCTTCCTGCAATGTTAGTAACGGGTAGGCAAAAAATTTCAAGTGTCTACAGATGCCCCTCTTTATTATATTCATGTAATTCAATGGCATGGATAGGATAAAGAATACTAGACACTTAAAATATGACAAGATGATCATGATGCAATGCATAACAATATGATGCAAATGTATGTGGTTTGTTGGATTGTTCTCCAACATGGTGGGATGATTGTCGGCTCCCTGTTGCTTCTACCGTGGGAGCACTAAAAAAGTAGCCTGATGAACTGTCATGGACGTGTGATCCACAGTTACCAAAAATCTCTAGGATTGTTGATGTCGGGGTTATCACCAAAGTCTTGAATCCTTGATACAGACTTTATCCTGAAGATGTATCTCTCATGTACAAGAGACTCTGTGCGGATGGGTTTTGTCTGTTGAGGATGTGTATAACATATTCCATCATTAGTACTCCCCGATGAGGATGATCTCTCCTGGTTTGTACCACCAGGATATACCAATGTTCTGTCGGAGTTATTGCCAACAGTTTGTGTCGTCAGGGATGCCTGACCTTCGCTGACATATGAAATCAATGGATAAGATCCTTGTTGGGCAAATTATCAAGGTTGCTTGACCTTCGTTAACGTGTACATCAACAGTTGAATTGAATGAAACTCCGTTGGGATGAAAAGAAGGGTTTAGGGTTATGACCCTATATTGCCGGCATCAGACCTGCGCAAGGTATTGCCGAGTGTAATTTGCAACAGCTGAGTGTACCCTGTGTTTGGATGAATACCAATGAGTGATATGTAAAGCCACAGGTTGGCCTTTGAAAACGAGATTTCGTGCTATTTATCGCTTTCAATCGCGTAGCAGCATTTTATTCTGATTTGGCATTTTAAATTTTGTGAGAACTCCTTTACAACTTGAACTGGACCGAGTTGGAGGGGTGGGCCCCAACTAGAGGAGCCACAGGTACACCTGCAGCAGCCGCAGGTGGACCTGTGGCCAACCATGGATGGCTATTAAGGCCGCAGGTTGCCTTTTCAAGTCATTTTATGTTGTGCCGCAAAGAAAATTTGAGAGTTCTTCTTCAGATCTACTGAGTTCAGGTGTCTTTCTGCAAATTCTATCACCATACAAGTGTTCTACACTGTCCTGGTAACTTATGCATGTCTTCTTTTCCAATTTTTATCCGTTAGAAAATGACTTATCACGTGAAATGCATCTAAACACATAGTAGTGATTATGCATGCTGAAATGACTTGATAAAAAATATTAAACATAGTAAATGTTAGTATTAAACCATGCTGAACATAATGATGTGAAAAAAATTGACTTTTGAAATAGTCAAATTGACACCTTTTTCTGCTATTTCTTTTCCTATTTGAGGACAAATGAGTAAAGGAAAACAAAGCAAAAATAATCCTGGTAATTAGGCTATCCTTACGGATTTTTTTACTGTGATGTATTAATGCATGTAGGATGTTTATGACTGTGGGCAGGTGTGCTACTGAATGGCCACCTACTCATGCCTATGTGCATGTGGATAGTCCTATTTACGAAGGAAACTATGGCAAAAATTTTCAGAATGTAGGCATTGGGTAGTCATGCATTTTTAACTCTACTTTAGATGTATGTTAAAATAATGCATGCATGTAGGTAGTTATAAAATTGCATTTTGAAAAGCCCCAGGTTAGAATTTACCACAACCTTTCTGAGGTGATTTGGAGACTTATTGTCCAGATATATGGATCCAGATCAGCTAAGTAGTTCTCGCAGGACCACTTCTAGTGTACGAAGGAGGGCTTTTGAAGTGCCTCGACCCCGTTCCATTAGACAGCCTTGTCATTTCGCAGAGGCGATGATATATCCTCTCCAGGTTGATGTACCGGATTTAGAGGATGAGGAGGAGGATGTACCAGTTACGGCTCCCGCTCTTGCTGTACATGTTCCTAGTAGGGACCTCCCGAGTATTGAGGTGGTGAACCCAGAGCTTCTGGGTGATTTGAGAAGACACCCCTCAGTTTACTTGCATGCACACGAGGTACAAAGCTATATTTTGATCTTCCTTCTTTCCTATTGATGAGGAGTAAAGGATTCTGATGTTGATCTGCTTTGTGATGTAGGTTCCCAGCTTTACACACCCTAGAGGGAACTGGTTTAGCATTTACTTTATATACCAGGCTATGCATCCTGACTATAGAGCGATCGTGCATGATTGGGGATTTGGGGCATTCTTTTCCATCATTCCCCGCAGTTGTCCCTGGGTTTACCTCAAGGCATTTTCTGAGCGCTGGTTTCACCAGACTCAATCACTCCATTTGTTGGACTGCGAGGTGATGACGACACCGATGGATTGGCGGTTTATCACAGGTATGGAGTTTAGAGGGGAACCAGTGCCTTATACGGTAGATATTACCCCGACTGCCATCAGATCCTTGCTAGAAGTTCCGGCGGAGGTGCTCAAGGGCAAGACTATTCGTATAGGTCCTTTGAGCGTAGATGCCATGAGCGGGATGTTGACTGAGCCCATACCCGTTGATGTGAGAGTCAGGGATCGCATTCTTCAATAATTATTCCTAATGATCCTTAGGGGTTGCTTCATAGTTGATAACACTTCTACGATGTCATTTTCTTTTATCAGCGCCACACGACACGTGGATCATATTAGAGAGTATGATTGGGTTTCCTAAACCTTTGCCTATTTCCTTAGGGGAATGCACATGCATTTGCAGGGCTTGACGGAGGCTTGGCTAGGATTTTACCCATTTCTGCTGGTGAGTATTTATCTTGTAATTTCCCATGTACAGGTTAAGAGTGTTGACTGACAACAGATGTTTGCCTTTGTGTTGGAAGTTCTGGGCCTATGAGAGGCTCCCATGCTTACGTCCGATGAGTGTGTTGGGATTAGATATCTACACACGAGGATGACAATGGCATCATTCCATACTAGCGGAGGTCCTTGTAGTCGAGGGTTTCACTCATAGCCGTCTACAGCTGGAGTTATTGATAGCTGATGTCATCACATAGATTCCCTATTCAGGGGAGCACTTGAGCATTAGATTTGAGGTTGGGTACCCGATTGGTGTCGAGTACGTGATTTCCACCCGTAGGATTCCTCTCTTTATAGATGGAGGATGGGAGCTCTATTTAGGAGAGCATGCTATCAGGAGCACCACATGAGAGATTCGTATCCCGATCTTGCCTTCTGCCATGCTTTATTAGCCTGTTTCACAGTCACCCGTCATTGGTATCCTATTTTTGGGTGTTGACCATTTTACATTATCAGAGGGTCCCTGCACTCAGGAGATATTCCAGCATTGGTGCTCCCCTCGTACCATTGGAGCCCAGACCCGTGCCACTCAGTTCATGGGGGATATGGTTCCTGGATCCGTGATGATGATGTATTGGCTAGCCTGTGTCCGAGATCCGACTCATTTGACACAGATTAACATTTTTGACTGGCGGTTGGGGGGCACATTTCTTTATCCAAAGACTTGGCGAGAGATCCTTCAAAGGCAGATACTTTTGATCCTTCCAGCTCTGGTGCTGGCCCTTCAGGTGACCTATATGGCTTTACCGGTGCAGATCCTCCCTTGTATAGGCCTGACATCCCTGTGGATAGAGATCTAGTGACTCAGGAGGAGTTACATTAGGTGGACAGGATTGATGATGTAGACATTAACACCATTATCTTCTTCTGATGTACATTTTCATTATCTCTTTTGATAGGCCTCTGTTAGATCACTGGGTGGCTTTCCCCCATTCTCGCTATATCTTTTGATAGGCCTCTGTTAGATGTAAGGCATTTATGCCCCATTTCCCTGTATTTCTAGCTATACAGAGATGTATTAGATGATGATATACTTCGGAATGTATGTACAGTTTTTCATTCCCTATATCATATTGCCATCTATATGTATGTATGTCAAGAGATATTCAGCATTGACCCATGGATGGTCTTATGATACGGCCCACACAGATGTCTTCTTCGATAGTTAGCCGCATTGATCATATCCTACCAGTATTAGTGGCATCCTGTCTGAGATCATGGTATGATAGTACGTCACCTTCAGATAGGGTGATTGTAGATCAGTTATTGCAGCATACTATGACTCTCCTGATGTTTTAAGTTCCCGTAGGCTTTGTAGAGGGTATGCTGGAGCATTGGATACCAGAGAGGCACGTCTTTAGGTTTGGCATGCACGAGTTCACTCCTACTCAAGAGGAGTATGCACGGTTGATGGCACTGCCATTAGATAGACCTTGCGCGCGGATGGCTATCGACGACATGAGCCGACAGTTTATGACCCTCACCAGGCAGAGGTGTAGAGTTGTGCAGGATGAGATCACATCTGGTCACGTTGTATCCCAACATTTTTTGATGGACAAATTTGACTCTGAGGATAGTCATACACGGTACTCCGGGGATTTTACCATGCCGGTGGATCATTGGCACTCGGCCAGAGTAGATGTCTTGTTATTGTGCGTATTATCGTATGTATATATGCCATAGTACATGGATGAGCTAGATATTGGCTTCATTATGGCAGTAAGAGCTCTCAGGGTGGGACACACCATTGTACCAACAACTGTCCATCAATGCACTACGGGCCAATGAGGACTTTTATCACATCATTTGTAACATTACGGTCATGTTTACACCGAATAATCCCTGGTCATAATCATACCAAGTCCATCTATGCACTACAGGCCATAGATGACTTTCAAAAAAATATAAACACGAGGATGATGACAATGATATAAGAATTCAATAAAACAAGTTCAAGAATTAATTTATTCAGGAACTAATAACGTCCAAATTGTCAACATGATACTTCTTTGTAGAGTAAAATTCAAGAATGCTCAGAAGAATATTTCCATGAAAAGATACTGGATGAAGCGCAAATATCAAGGATATTCAACTAATTTCATGGAGTATAGAAGTCAAAACTTTAACCAACTGAGTATAATAAAGAATGGAATAACAAAAGAAATCACCATGCATGCGGTACTTCACATAGACATGTTATTCCAATGTAACGGTAAAGGCGTAACTCACAATGAGGATATTCCAACAAAATAATAAAGAATGGAATAATAACAGAAATCACCATGCATGCTATACATCGCATAGACAAAGTTATTCCAACATAATAATAAATAACGGAACCGGTCCCACGTAAAACGCATGCACAGGATATTCCAATGTAATAATAAAGACTTTTAACCAGTCCAACGAAAAGCGCATGCATGTGATATTCTAATGTAATAATAAAGAATGGAATAACAGAAGAATTTCACCAAATATAGGGTAGACGGCGTATACAGGTTATTCAAACAGAATAATGAAAAAAATGGAATAACATAAGTTCTCTTCATGAATACGAAAGAAATAATACTCCTTACCTCAAAAGAAGACTGGATACTGGAATAGTGAGGTAGCAGACTTCTCTTCTTCTTTCTCTCTATAATTTTTCTCTATAATTTCTCTCTATAATAATGGCTCTAAAGCTTTAGTGAATTGGTGAGAAATGAAGGAAGAATGAGCTTTTATTTATAGAAAAATATAGTTTCAATAATTGCACGTTTTGGGGCTCAAAAAATTACAATACAATATCTTCAACTTTTCTTTCATTTTTAATCTAGTCCTGCAAGTATTATCAAACTTGCACCACCTCCCCTAATAGTAAATAATATGAATCAATAGTTCAATCATGTGAATCAATAGTTATAATCATATGAAAATACGAATTACGGTATAGTACCTCCATCTATACCTCCATCTTTAATTTAATCATGCAAGTATTATCAATCTTGCACCAACTCCCCTAATAGTATAAGAATGTGATTCAATAGTACACACATGTGAACAAATAGTTATATAAGCATGTGAATTAGTAGCAATTAATTGCTCATTTATCCGATAAATTACCCGATTTATCAATATAACTCTAAGACATCAATTATCATCAAAATAGATGTCGATTTCAACTAACACCAATAATCCTAACACAATGGAACTATGAAATTCATCTTTAATCAACACGAACTTATTCATCATTAATATCATAACTCACAATATTTAACAACATGGTCGTTCCCAGGAAAGAGGGGGCTTTTCAATAAGGATTTCTCCCTATTGGCGCACAATTAGGTGGCCAAACCTCTCCTCGATAGAACTTCTAGACATTGTAAATATTGCAATTTAATAATATGAATAGCTTTGTCGTCTCAATTATTGATTTAATAATTTATAAAATATTATGCAGATGATACTGTGACAATAATCGAATCAATAATATGAGAGATATGATGCAGCAATTACTATAGCAATAATTGAGTGTAACTGAGTGTCTTATCACGTAAGCATCAATAACCAATACCGTGTGCTACTATGCAACCACGCGTATTACTGTACTTTTAACACCGGGTGTTTCAACAGTTAACGATAAAACTTCCGCCGTTATTTTCATAAAATATTTTTGTCGTTTTCTCAATCCGATAATAATTTCGTTGTGGGGTCCACCAATGATTGTGCTATCATACGAATATTCCCTGTTAAAATGAATATTCCCCGACCAATTGAATATTATATAATAACTTGCGTACTTTGAAAAATTTATAAATATTACCCACAACTATAACATTATATCAAATCCATACCATAATAAAAAAAATATTTCGAGAAATTTAAATCTTTATTCATAAACTTTGGGGTCTTACAACCTCCCCTCCTCATGAAATTTCGCCGTCAAAATTTACGTACGTACCTGGTATGCCGAAGAGGTGTGGATACCATGACTTCATTTCATATTCCAACTCTTGAGGTATAACCTTGAATACCTTTATCGTTGAAAACATTACACGTTGCATATGTGCATGCCCGATGTCCTCCGATTGCCTCTGAATGCACATCAGTCCCTAAAATAGCCATTTTACGACTTGATACCAACCTCAGATCTCAACACATAAAGAATAAAAGTTTTAGGTCTACTCGTTATCTTTCTGAATCATCCTGAATCACCTCAATCAGAGTTCGTATCAAAAAGGTATATCCTTGGGCAAGCGCCTAGACGCCCAAGAGAAGAATCTAAGTGCCAAGACTAGCGCCTAGGCGCTCGAACCTTGACACTTAGCTCCAATTTTCTAGATTTTGCAACTTTTGCCGCACATACTTCAAATCTTCATAACTTCTTCATCCGTTATCGGAATTAGTCCATTTTCGAGGATATGAAAAGCTTGTAACATGCTCTATAAAAACCCCATGATTTCATAATTTTTCAGATTCATTAATTATTCTGAAATTTGGCTCCAAAGTCCCACAAGACTAAGTTTTTACTAACAACGAAACGTGAAAAACGTTATGAACACGCGACATACTTGGCGGTAAAACGAGTATATAGGCCATAGATCCTACTCGATCGAGGATTTTAAATGGGCCAATTAACTCGAGGGTTGAGATTTCCTCTCTTCATTGATTTTTGTTTCTAGAATAACGCCCTCTTGAACCTTCTTCTTCACATTCATCAGATTCGGGTGTGTAGCTTAAGCGGCTTTAACTTTATCGATTAAAGTCGATTCTACTCGTATATTCATTATCTTCACATGGGTCCCTAAAGTCTTTAACTCTATCTTCATCATTTGTAAGTTATACGAAATGGGTTTTTATGTTAACAACATCGCACTCATAAACGCATACGATCTTCTACTCAACGCGTCAGCTACCACATTCGCTTTTCCACGATGATATTAAATGGTACGATCATAATTTTCAACAGCTCGAGGCAACGTCTTTGGCGCATTATACGTTCATTTTGGTTGAAGAAATATTTAAGGGTTTTAGAAATGGGTTTTGTACTGGGGTCAATACAAAATTCAATTTCACGCTCTAGGGGTAGGCTAAGAAGTCTTTAAGAATACGTCAGGAAATTTATTAACAATAGAAATATCATTCAAACTATTACTCTCATCCAAGACTTGGATAGCACGCCTCGTTGATACCTATCAACTTGTCATCGTCATTCACGACGTCGCCTATAGAAAGTCTAGCTTCGGTGCATTCCGCAAGAGGAAGTCACCAGCGAAAGGCTCGAGGCTCTTTACTTATGACTTGATATAACAATGATTGACTTTAGTGGTTTGGTTGCTTGAATTTGCATAACAGGTTGGTTAGGAATATGAAAGCTAAAAACCTTACAAAAAGCTTAATGAGTAGTTAACCAATCGATTCCTAAAATCACATCAAAGGCAAGTATTTTCAAAGAGATAAGATCAACAGGTAACGTGAAAGTGTCGATTTGAATTAACAAGATTTATAAACAGTGGAGGTAACAAAGGTTTCTACTATTGACGTTTCAACCAATAAGTCAAAGACTAACTTCGCTGGGGTCAAATTTAAACGTTGAGCGCAAGCAAGAAAGATAAAAGAATGTGTAGAACCGGTATCTAATAAGGTATAGACTTCGCAAGAATTTATAATTAACTAACCCGTGATAACTTTGTTCGGGTCACTTGCTTTTTGAGAAGTCACGAAAAACGCTCTTCCTGAAACAACGGACTTTATTTTGTCCGTATCCGCCTTTGGTGCCTCCATCTTAGCTGAACTTGTCTTCGGTGAACGAAAAAATTGGGCTAGGTGACCTTCTCTTCCTTAATTATAACATGCTTTGGACGGCATCACGCAGTTTGGACTGATGTGTCCCTCCCCTCTGCATTTGAAACATATGATAGGTAGTTGTTCTCTTTCCTTAACAACGGGTGCTGGTGTTGACGTCTTTCCATCATTGTTGAATCTCCTCTTCTTGAAATGTCCATTCTTATTGTTTTGGCCATGATTACCACTGAAGTGGTTACCATTGCTGACATGTTGATTCCCTCCACGCTTATTGTCACCGCTTCGATGACTGTTACCACTGGTATTATCATTTGTTCGGCTGCTCTCTTTTAGTTGGGTTGACTCATTATCGTGCTCCAATAACTGAGCCCTATTAACAACATCTGGATACAAACACAGTTTATGAGAGATAAGATATTGACGTATCTCGGGTTTCAAACCTCTTAGAAACATTCACGTCATTCTCTCCTCATTATCAACCAAATGGGACGCAAACCAGGATAACTCGGCAAACTTGGCTTCGTACTGCGACATGGTCATGTTGTTTTGTTCCAGCTTAATGAACTCTACCTCTTTCATGTGACAAATACTTTAAGGAAAGTACTTGTCGTTGAACAATTCTTTGAACTTCTCCCAAGTCATCTTCAGTGCGGCAGGTTGAGTACATTTTACAGATTCCCACCAGTAATCTGCCTCTACACGCAACATGAAGGTGGAAAAGGGAACCTTTTGCTCCTCGGTGCATCCCAAGACATCAAATATCTTGCAGATCCGCTTTATCCACGTCTCTGCCTTAAGTGGTTTTGGCTCTCCAAAAAACTTTGGTGGTCCCAGTTCCTTGAACTGTTCAGTGGTGAATGTTCGACAGTTGCCATTGTTTCCACCTGCATTTCGGACAGGAGTCTCTCTTTCCTGATGCTGCATGAATTGCAGAAAGCCTCTGAACATTCCATCGTTCATCATTTGGTCAGTGTTGTTGTTTGCATGAGGATTGTCGCCTTCCTGATGCACATTCTCCTGATTATTGATCTGTGGAGACTCAACGGTCTTCTGTGCTTCATTAATGTTCTCAACATTCTCGGATGCCATTTTCAAATACTGCCACAAAATAAGGTTTAATTAACATATCACATATTATCCATATACTCTAACCGGCCAATTAAATACCAAATAAACTTATGTAGGTCATACTAGCGAAGGAATTCCCCGTCTCTCCCCTCCTAGTTCTTGTCTCTCATCTCAGCCAGGGATCATATCCCTAAGCTTTGATACCAATTGTGACGCCCCCAAAATAGGTATACATCACCTATTCTGAGTCTCCAAATACATGGTACAGAATACAAATACAAACTTAATTATACAACCGTCGTGTAATATACTACAATACATATGTTGTGAGTTTTAATACAAATACTGTCATCTAGACAATATCCACACTTAATTGAGTCCTCATTACATTTATTGTCACACTTTTTAACAGAATAGTGAGAACTACTAATGCTATTATCTGGACCGTCACTCCGTTCCCCGACTAGTCCCTGCTATGTTCTCATTTCCTGAAGAGAACAATGAAAGTAAAAGGGTGAGCTCAACTAGCCCAGTAAGAAATATTATTACTAAGATAATGCAGAATAAATTATCATTAGTCTTCAACAATGTTAAACTGATAAAATACAATAGACATCAACTTTAACTGCAGCGGAATAAGCAATCCATTAAAAGAGTCAAGTAGAGAATAAAATCTACTATATTTTATGAGTTAAAAGGTTTTTCATCACTTTTATCGCTGGGACTCAGCTTAATAAATAATCCACATCATCCCTACACTACGGCCAAGGATATTCATTAGTATCACAACCACAAATTATCCATGCACTATGGCCAAGGATATTCGTGTATTCACCAATGATCATAATCATGCCAACAACTGTCCATCGATGCACTACGGGCCAATGAGGACTTTTATATCATCATTTGTAACATTACGGTCATAATTACACCGAATAATCCCTGGTCATAATCATACCAAGTCCATCTATGCACTACAGGCCATATATGAATTTCAAAAAAAATATAAACATGAGGATGATGACAATGATATAAGAATTCAATAAAACAAGTTCAAGAATTAATTTATTCAGGAACTAATAATGTCCAAATTGTCAACATGATACTTCTTTATAGAGTAAAATTCAAGAATGCTCGTAAGAATATTTCCATGAAAAGATATTAGATGAAGCGCTTAAATATCAAGGATATTCCACTAATTTCATGGAGTATAGAAGTCAAAACTTTAACCAACCGAGTATAATAAAGAATGGAATAACAAAAGAAATCACCATGCATGCGGTACTTCTCATAGATAGGTTATTCCAATGAATAATAAATAACGGAACTGTGTCAAAGCGAATAACACGCACCGGCTGAGGATATCCCAATGTAATAATAAAGAATGGAATAACAACAACAAAATCACCATGCATGCGGTACTTTCAGATAGATAGGTTATTCCAATGTAATAATAAATAACGGAACTGTGTCCCACAAAAACGCATGCATGTGATGGGATATTCCAATGTAATAATAAAGGCGGAACCAGTCCCAGTCAGTAAAACGCATGCATGAGGATATTCCAATAGAATAATAAAGAATAGAATAACAAAAGAATTTCACCAAGCATAGGGTAGACCGCGTATACAGGTTATTCTAACAGAATAATGAAAAAAATGGAATAACAGAAGTTCTCTTCATGAATACGAAAGAAATAATACTCCTTACCTCAAAAGAAGACTATATACTGGAATAGTGAGGTAGCAGACTTCTCTTCTTCTTTCTCTCTATAATAATGGCTCTAAAGCTTTAATGAATTGGTGATAAATGAAGGAAGAATGAGCTTCTATTTATAGAAAAATATAGTTTCAATAATTGCACGTTTTGGGGCTCGAAAAATTACAGTACAATACCTCCAACTTTTTTTTCATTTTTAATTTAGTCCTGCAAGTATTATCAAACTTGCACCACCTCCCCTAATAGTAAATAATGTGAATCAATAGTTTAATCATGTTAATCAATAGTTATAATCATCTGAAAATATGAATTACGGTATAGTACCTCCATCTATACCTCCATCTTTAATTTAATCATGCAAGTATTATCAATCTTGCACCAACTCCCCTAATAGTATAAGAATGTGATTCAATAGTACACACATTTGAACAAATAGTTATATAAGCATGTGAATTAGTAGCAATTAATTGCTCATTTATCTAATAAATTACCCGATTTATCAATATAACCCCCAGACATCAATTATCATCGGAATGAATGTCGATTTCAACTAACACCAATAATCCCAACATAATGGAACTGTCAAATTCATCTTTAATCAACACGAACTTATTCATCATTAATATCATAACTCACAATATTTAACAACCAGGTCGTTCCCAAGAAAGAGGGGGATTTCCAATAAGGATTTCTCCCTATTAGCGCCCAATTAGGTGACAAAACCTCTCCTCGACAGAACTTCTAGACATTATAAATATTGCAATTTAATATTATGAATAACTTTTTCATCTCAATTATTGATTTAATAATATATAAAATATTATGCAGATGATATTGTGGCAATAATCGAATCAATAATATGAGAGATATGATGCAAAGAATTATCGTAGTAATAATTGAGTATAACCGAAAGTGACTTATCACGTAAGCATCAATAACCAATACCGTGTGCTACTACGCAACCCACGCCAGACATCGCATTTCTAACATTGGTACATGTTTCAATAGTTAATGATAAAACTTCCGTCGTTATTTTCATAAAATATTTTTGTCATTTTCTCAATCTGACAATAATTCCGTTGTGGGGTCCACTAATGATTGTGCCGTCGTACGAATATTCCCTGTTAAAATGAATATTCCCCGACCAATCGAATATTATATAATAACTTGCGTACTTTGCAAAATTTATAAATATTACCCACAACTATAACATTATATCAAATCCATACCATAAATAAAAAAATATTTCGAGAAATTTAAATCTTTATTCATAAACTTTGGGGTCTCACAGCTTTTGATCCTCTTGGGGTTGATATTCATTTTCTCCAAGGTTGCATAGGGATAGATATTCAGAGATGAATGTCCATCTATCAAGACTCCTCCCACCATATATCTGGAGGACAAAACCGCTATGTGCAACGACTTGTAATTAGCAGTCCCTTCAGCGGGTATGTTGTCATCAGTGAAAGATATCACATTGTTTTTAAAAATGTGATCAACCAGATGTTAGAATTTTTCCACATCCACTGATTTAGGCAAATGGGCTTCTTCCAAGACCCTTAGCAAGATCTTCCTGTGATCCTCGGAAGAGAAAACCAAGTCCAGTATAGAAATTTGTTGTGGAGCTTCTCTCAAGCTTAAAACCACATTGGCTTTATTATGGCCCATTGTACGGAGGAACTCTTCAATCTTCTCTACGAGAATTTTTCCCTTTGCTTTGATGGAAGGCTTCATTACCCGTTAGGGAAGATATAGTGGATTCTCCTTCAACACTGCAGCAGTTGTAAGCGACGTGGATCCTTCAGCCTCTCTATAATTCCATGGCACTTTTTGTAGGCTGATAACATGATACCGTGGTCTGAATGGTAAGCTAACTGGCTCTGGTGCAGCCACTTTCAAAGGATTGTCAGAACCTTTGAGTTGATTTACTTGTATTATGAGTGGTCTGGCAGCCAAATCATCCTCAGCGGATATAACTATTACACCGTCCTTCCATTTTGTAAGGCATGTGTTCCAACTCTCGAGTAATCAAAGTGTCATTGTCTGCCATCTGCAGGACCCCGCTATCAATTAAATTTAGGACGAGGTGGCGGAGTGCCCAGCATTCTTATGTGTTGTGACCGCGAGAGTGGGAGTGATATTGGCATACTCCATTGGAATTAAACTGTCTGGAACATGGATTGATTAGAGGTAGAAGGGATGTAATTCTTCCTTTATTGATCAATATCTAAAATATTTCCTCCATAGGTTGGCCAAGATATATAAATTCCTGTTTGTTGGCAAAGTCCCGACGGGCTTTGGCACTTGCTCTTTTCGAAACTTTATCCTCCAGTGTTTCACTTTCTGAAGGCGATGATGGAGTATTCATAACAAAAGGAAGGAGACTAGCATGCTCCCGACTGACTAATTGGCGTATGACTTGGTGTTGATAAATCACCAATTCTGCCAATTGATCTACTTATTTGCAAAGAGCCTTAATCTTTTGCTCTATCATAAATTGGAACTGCGCATAATCCTATCTATCAGTGCCATCTTTGCTAGTCTGGGAAGATTCAACAATGTAATTGGAACTTTGTCCACTGCTCTAATTAATCATATTGACCTCTTCTTCTTTGTGTTGAGGAAGAGGATTGTCTTGCACGTGAGGTTGGTCGGGTTTAGTCAAGACAATCTCCCTATTGTCAATTAAGTCCTAAATCTTGTGTTTCAAGGCCTAGCAATCCTGAGTATCATGTCTCGGTGCCCCGGCATGATAAGCACACTTCTTGAGTAGCATTGAAACCTTTCCCATTCGGGTTGGCTGGTGGAAAAAGATGTGTAATTTTCTTCTGAGTAGTCAGAAGATTAAGGATATTCTTGAGCTAGTCCCCTAAGGGTGTAAACACTCGAGGGCATCTGACTTCTCCACCTTTAGGCAATGGAGGGTTTGAAGACTGTGCTTGTAAAGGGGAGTAGTTTCTTCTCTGTATAGGCATATTCTGAATGCTTTTTTGACCTTGTAGTATCAAGGAAACATCTTCCTCTTTCTTTTTATGGACTCTCCAGGGGTTATTTCCATAAGTTCTAGAATGGATGTGCTTAGCTACTACTTTAAGAGTGGCTAGGTCTTGAATCTTTCCTAACTTCAATCCCATCTCAGCCATCTCTCCGTGTTTGATCATTTCCGAAAATGGCTTGCCAATGCTAGCTAAGACTCTTTCATAGAAATGAGCTTCTTGTATGTCTATGAAGGTCATGACCATTTCTAATTCCGTTATTGAAGGAATGACTTGAGCATACTCTCTAAAAGACTCACTGGACTGTTTCTTGACCTTGGTAATCTGGTACCACTCAGGAGCCATCTGAGATTGGAAGCTGTACTGAGCGAGGAAGGTATGAGCTAGTTCATCCCAGTTATGGATATTTGAGTTGTCTAATTTGGTATACCACGTCTGGGCTTCTCCAGTCAGACTCTTCTAAAATAGTTGCATTCTGATCTTCTCATCCTCTGCATAAGATCCAAGTTCTCCAATGAACACCTTCAAATGTGTGTAAGGATCCCCTATCCCATCATACTTTTCAAAGTCAAGAGTTTTGAACTTCTCTGGATAATGAACACCAGGGAATATACAAAGGTCAGCATATGAAACACTCCCATGTGCTCTAATTCCTTTGATAGAACGAATGGTTTCCTCCATTTGAAGGACTTTCTTCCTGATATCACCGGTGTCTGGATCTTCTTTGAGATTGGTGTTTTCAGGGTTTTTTTGGTTGTATCTAACTAAAGTTCAAGAATAATTTTATCTGAACCTTGTGCTCCTCTTTGTGCTGAGGATTATGTATATACGGGTATTGGCGAACCCTGAGTAGATTGGTGTAGTTCTTAATCCAAAACAACCAAATCTGTAATTTGTTTGCTTAAATAATCAAACTCTTCTCGAGAGACAGGAGCAGGATTAGACTGGTCAGATGAAGACATAATTGGTTGTAGGCTCGTGGCCTTTTTGGATTTTGAGCGGGTAACAGGCCCAATTGTTTCCCTATAAAAACTTATGTAGTTTAGTCTTAAGAATGTATAAATGTTTACATGCTATTATAATGTGTCCATTTTAGGAATATTATCTTGTAAAATGGGTGTCATTTGATAGCATGTCAAGTCTTAATATGCATGTACACATATTCTTCATATTTTCCATTATATAGAGATGAACATGGAATGAAACTACAAGTAATTATCTTTACAAGTAATTGAAAAATGGAAAGAATGAAGAGACTTTCCTCCGCGTTTCGTTTATCAGAGGCTGACCTATCTTAGGTTACTCTCATGGCTTTTTGGCATGAAGGTTCCCAAATCATCGCAATCTACTCGATGGGAAGTTAATCCGATATTTCAACTGGAGCAAATCTGGGTGGTGTCTTTCCTGAGCCTCGTTGGAATTAGTCTCCCTACGAGTCCAGTAATCAAACACTGATATAATAGCCTCCTGATGGAGGAACCACACAACATACAGTCACATACAACGTGTCTCACTGTTATGGGAATGATGACATGTGTGAAGCACTAATATCACAGATAAATATATTGCAGTGCAGTAAGTAAAATGCATTCGTACACATTCATCAAAAAATGTAAATGCAACATTCACACACAAGCATATAACATTTTTGAAAACTTGTAGTAGTGGCTTAAGCCCTCTTACTGGAGTCCCCAGCAGAGTCACCACCTGTTGACGTCGGTATTTTTATTTGTCCCTTTTCTGTTCTTATTCTTTGGTGTTCTCGTGTTAGGTGAGATTTGTTTAAAAAAACAAGTGAAAAAGTTCTGACATGTATATGTCGACGATTTGACTGTAAGAGTCGCTAGTTGGTCTTTTTAATCAGTTGCACCAACGCAACCGTGTTACCACGGTGACTGCCACTTTATAAGAAACTGTTATATGAATATTGTGTGTGTGTGTGGGTCAATGTGTTGTTATTTGGAAGTAGTGCGAGGCCTCATTCATACCTATATACAAAGGGTTTGAATTTTTATAAAAATTCAGTTTTAAACAAGATAGGGCAATGATGTTTTGTAAAAGAGGTTTCTCAAACCCTGTGCTCAATAGTAATTGAGGCCTTTGATACTTCCACATTATTAAATATTCGGCTTGGTTGATTTTATTTTCGAGATAAGAAGCATCATCGAGAAAATAATATATAACAGTGCCGAACTCCTCATGGGCATGAAAGCCATCTAAGGAAATTCGAACAGCATAAATAATTTACAAGCTACTTACAGCTGAAAATGTCCATCACAAGAACCGAATCTAGATTCAATAAACTGAATTTGTGATCACATGATTCCTAGGCTCACATGATGTCGCAGTTTATATGAAAGCAGTAAGCAGTTATATATATAACTTGTAAATTTATATATACAGACATGATCAACCACCACGAAGCACCTCCATGGGGAATCAAAAATGTAAATATATAAAAAGCGGTAAATATATATAGAGAGACATGATCAACCACCACGAAGCACCTCCATGGGGGATCAAAAATATAAATAAAGCAATAAATACGATCAACCGCCATGAAGTAAACTCCAAGCGGGACTAAATGTAAATAAAGCAGTAAAAATGATCAACCGCCACAAAGTAAACTCCAAGAGGGACTAAATGTAAATAAAGCAGTAAAAGGACTCGAAGTAAACTCCAGGCCTGACAGAAATGTAAATATATACATATATATATATATAAGCAGTAAACGCACCAGATATAAAACCTAGGCTCATCGAACAGAGTTCGACAACAGTTCATATATATAAGTATATATATATATATAAGCAATAAACGCTCCAGATGTAAAATCCACGCTCATCGAATGTAGTCGACAACAATTTATATATATATATATATATATATATATATATATATATATATATATATATAAGTAGCTCTAGACATAAGTTCAGGCTCAATCGAGGCATAACTCGATAATGTTAGTCCATATATAAATATATACATATATAAGTATATATATATATACAGACAGATATTAAAACCACAGACCAATGTCCGGGCATACGCACACAACACGACTCCCAATATGAAGAATAGTGTGTGCAAAGATGAAGAGAAAGGCTTTATAGAGTGTGAAAAGGCTTATAGTGGGCTACAAAAGTAGGCTTCTATAACTCTAGATGGATAAACACTCAGCTCCTGCCGGTAAAATATAGCTATATGTGAGCTAACAGTTGTTTAAAATGAGAAGCACTCAATATGCGATGTGTACAGAGCAAATTGGACAGGGCTTCCTCACCTTTTTTTTAAATGGCCACCCCAAGCTCGATATTTATAGAGCTGGGAGCCACAGGTGTACCTGCGGCAGTCGTAGATGCACCTGCGGCTGCCCGGGGTGCCCCGTGCTCCGTGGGTCCCGTCGTCTCGAAGTGCGTGCACTCGTGCACTATGATGTCCGTTCAAACTTGCAGTACTTCAATCCGAGCATCCGAACAAGGTGTACAATACCTTCTTCGAACCACTTTTGTCGAGAGTTATGCAATGAGATGGGATTAGAGGTTGTACGAAGTCAGGAAGAGGGGACCATACCCATGGTCTTCAAGCTTCAAATTCTATCTGTTGTGCTGCCACGCGTAATATTCACTCAGGATTGGAACTCTTTGGCTCTTCTAGGACATTGTTGTGTAGAAATGTATGTTTGAAATGTTGAGATGGTACGCAGGGGTTGAGGTGGCAAGATGGCAGTTTGACTCCTCACCGGGGTTATCTCCGATTTGGGCTGATAGCAGACGTTGCTCAGGGTTACATCTGAGATTGGACTACTGTAAGTGTTTGAATACCTCAAAGTCATCTGTAAGTGTGCCTATCTTCCGGATGTTAGCTCTGGGTCTTTGGTATGAGTGCCTCGGCAGGAGGTCTAAGATTAAAGCTAATCGCATGCATTTAAAACAAGCATTTCTGGAGTTATCACCGGAACTGCAACAGAATTCCTTAGGGTTATCTCCAAGGACGAAACTCGGGGTTATCTCTGAGGTTGGAATTGATACTCTCGGTGTGTGTTTTGGGGTTGAGACTAAACTTCCGGTAGTATCCAGAATGGATGTGAACTGTCTTCCAGGGTTATTTCTGAAAGACGAATATGCCCTTCTGCAATGTTAGTAACAGGTGTGCAGAAAATTTTGAGTGTCTATAGTTAGTCCATATATAAAATATATACATATATAAGTGTATATATATATAAACAGAAATGAAAACAACGGATCAAAGTCCGGGCATACACACCCAACACGACTCTCAATGTGAAGAATAGTGTGTGTAAAGATGAAGAAAAAGGCTTTATAGAGTGTGGGAAGGCTTACAGTGGGCTGCCAAGGCAGGCTTCTATGACTCTAGATGGATAAACACTCAGCTCCCGCCCGTAAAATATAGCTATATGTGAGAAAATATGTGTTTAAAATGAGAAAGCACTCAATATGGGGTGTGTACAGAGAAAATTAGACAGGGCTTCCTCGCCTCTTTTTTTCTTACAAATGGCCACTCCAAGCTCTATATTTATAGATTTTGGGAGCTGAGTGTGTACTCTAGCAGAGCCATGCAGATGCACACACTGGTGCTAAGTTAAGTGCCAGGGCTCTGTGGGTCCCGTCGTCTTGAAGTACATGCACTCGTATACTGTGATGTCCGCTTGAACTTGCAGAACTTCAATTCGAGCATCTAAACGAGGTGTACAAGACCTTCTTCGGACCGCTTTTTTGAGAGTTATGCAATGACATGGGATTAGAGGTTGTACGAAGTTAGGAAGAGGGGACCATGCCCATGGTCTTCAAGCTTCAAATTTTATCTGTTGTGCTACCACGCATAATAGTCACTCGGGATTGGAACTCCTTGGCTCTTATGGGACATTTTTGTGTAGAAATGTATGTATGAAATGTTGAGACGACACGCTGGGGATGAGGTGGCAAGATGACAATTTTACCCTTCACCGGGGTTATCTCCAGTTTGGGCTGATAGTAGACGTTGCTCAGGGTTAACATTTGAGATTGGACTGCTGCAAGTGTTTAAATTCCGCATGGTCATCTATAAGTGTGCATGTTTTCCTGGTGTTAGCTATGGGTCTTTGGAATGAGTGCCTTGGCAGGAGGTTTAAATTGAAGTTGATTGCATGCATTTGAAATAAGCATTTCTGGAGTTATCGCCGGAACTGCAACAACATTCCTTGGGGTTATCTCCAAGGATGAAACTCGGGGTTATCTCTGAGGTTGGAATTGATACTCCCGATGTGTGTTCCGGGTTTGAGATTGAACTTCTAGTAGTATCCGAAATGGATGTGAGCTATCTTCTAGGGTTATCTCTGAAAGACGAATCTGCCCTCCTACAATGTTTGTAACAGGTGTTAAAAAAAATTTGAGTGTCTATAGATGCCCCTCTTTATCATATTCATGCAATGTAAGGCATGGATAGGATAAAAAATCCTAGACACTTGAAATGCAACAAGAAAAACATGATGCTGTGTTCAGCAACATAATGCAAAATGCATGATGCATGTAGATTGTTGGATTGCTTTCCAACATGATGGGATGATTGCCGGTTCCCTGTTAATCTTACTGGGGATGACAAACAGTGATGTCTTGGACATGCGATCCAAGTCTTCCAGGATGTTAATGTTGGGGTTATCACCAAAGTAATGGATCCTTGATATAGACTTTACTCTGAAGATGTGCCTCTCATGTGCAAAAGATCTGTGGGGATAAAGCTTCGTCTGTTTGAGGATGTTTATAACATATACCATGATCCTGTCGGAGTTATTGCCAATAGTATGTGTATTCGAAATTTGCTGACCTTCACCGATGTGTGTATCACCGGATAGAGATCCTATTTGGGAAAAGCCGCTCGAAGGTTGTTTGACGCGTTCATTGATGTGTGTATCAATGGTTGCATTGCGTTCTGACCCCCGCCAGAGAAGGTTTTGGAGAAGTGGAATGATGGATGAGATCATCGAATGGCCTATGATGCTTCGATGAGTTTACTTATCATCAGTTGAAATGGTGTCAAGGTTGCTTGACCTTCATTGATGTGTGTATCAATGGTTGAGAACGCGTTGTAACCCCCGCTGGGGAAGGTTGTTTTTTAGGGTTACGACCCTGTATTTGGTGGCATCGAACCTGTGTGAGGCATTGCCGAGCATGTTTTGAAAAAGCTGAGAACACCGGTATAGTATACCTTGTATTCAGGCGAATACCAATGAGTGATACGTGAAGCCATCGTTTGGCCCATGAAAACCAGGATTTCAGGCTATTCCGCTCAATCGCGTAGCATTTTTATTCTTGATTTGGCATTTTCAGCTTGTGAAATCTCCTTTGCAACTCAAACTGAACTGAGACAGAGGGGTGGGACCCATGTGGGGGTGCCATAGGTATACCTGCGGCAGCCGCGGGTGGACCTGCAGCCAATCGTGGGTGTGTAATGCTTGCGGGTTGCTTTCATAAGTCACTTTAAAGTTGCGCCGTGAAGGAAATCTGAGAGCTCTTCTTCAGACCTTCTGAGTTCGGGTGACTTTCTGCAAATTTTGCTACCGTACAAGTGTTCCTCACTGTCCTGGTAACGTATGCATGTATTCTTTTCCAGTTTCTATCCGTTGGAAAATGACTTATCACATGAAATGCATTTAGACACATAGTAGTGAATATACATGCTGATATGACTTGATAAAAAATATTCAACACAATAAATGTTAGTATTAAACCATGCTGAACATAATGATGTGAAAAAAATTTGACTTTTGAAACAGTCAAATTGGCACCTTTTACTGTCATTTCTTATCCTATTTGACGACAAATGAGTAAAGGTAGAAAAGTAAAATAATCCTGGTAATTAGACTACACTTATGGATTTTTTTACTATGATGTATTAATGCATATAGGATATATATGACTATGGGTAGGTGTGCTACTGAATGGCCACCTAGTTATGCCTATGTGCATGTGGATAGTCCCATTTACGAAGGGGACTATGGAAAAAATTCCCAAAATGTAGGCATTGGGTATTCATGCATTTTAACTCTACTATACACGTATGTTAAAATAATGCATGAATGCATGTAGTCATAAAAATTCATTTTGAAAAGATCCAGGTTAAGCATTACCACACCCTTTCTGAGGTGATTTGGAGACTTGTTGTATAGATATAATGGGTCCGAATCAGCCGAGTATTTCCCGCAGGACAACTTTTGGTGTATAGAGAAGGGCTTCTGAAGTGCCTCGACCCCGTTCTGTTAGATAACCTCGTCGTTTGGTGGAGGCGGTGATACGTCCTATTCAGGTTGAAGTTTCGGATGTCACGGATGAGGATGATGATGTACCGTTTGAGGTTCTTGCTCCTGCTGTACGTGTTCCCCATAGGGATTTTCCAGGCATTCAAGTGGTGAACCCAGAGCTCCTAAGGGATTTGAGTTAACACCCTTCAGTTTACCTGCACGCAAACAAGGTATAAAGTTAGATCTTAATCTTCCTTATTTCATATTGATGAGGAGTAAAGGGTTCTGATGTTGATCTACATTTGATGTAGGTTCCCAGCTTTACACAGCCTCGAGGGAATTGGTTCAGTATCCACTCTATATATCAGGCTTTGCACGATGACTATAGAGCGATTATACATGGCTGGGGATTCGGGACGTTCTTTTCCATTCTTCCCCGTTGTTGTCCCTGGGGTTACCTCAGGGCATTGTCTGAGCACTGGTTTCACCAGACTCAGTCACTCTATTTGCTGGACTGTGAAGTGATGATGACACTGATGGATTGGCATTTTATCAGAAGTATAAATTTTGGAAGGGAGCCAGTGCCTTGTACGGCGGATATCACCCCTACTGCCATCAGATCCTTGTTAGGAGTTTCAGCGGAAGTGCTCAAAGGTAGGACTGTTCGAACAAGTCCTTTGAGCGTAGATGCTATGAGCGGGCTGTTGAGTGAGCCCATACCCGATGATGTGAGAGTCAGGGATCGCATTCTTCGGCGTTAGGGGCTGCTTCGTAGCAGATAACTCTTCTATGGTGTCCTTCGTTTTGATCAGTGCCACTCAACACGTGGACCATATAGGAGATTATGATTGGGGTTCCTATAACTTTGCTTATTTCCTCAAGGGAATGTGCATGCGATCGCAGGGCTTGACCAAGGCTTGGTTAGGATTCTACCTATTTCTGCTGATGAGTATTTCTCTTATAATTTCCCATGTATAGGTTAAGAGTGTTGACTGACAGAAGATGTTTGCCTTTGTGTTGGGAGTTTTGGGCCTATGAGAGGCTCCAATGTTTGTGTCCTATGAGTGTGTTAGGTTTAGACACCTATCCACAAGGACGGAGATGGCATCATTCCATTCTGACAGAGGTCCCTGTTGCAGAGGGTTTCACTCATTGTCGCCTATAGCTGGAGTTGTTGACAGCGGATGTCATCATGTGGGTTCCTTATTCTAGAGAGCATTTGAGTATTGGATTAGAGGATGGGTACCTGACTGAAGTTGAGCATGTGATTTCCACCCGTAGGATTCCTCTCTTCACAGATGGAGGATGGGAGCTCTATTTAGGAGAGCGTGCTATCAGGAGCACCACATGAGAGATTTGTATGCTGATCTTGCCTCCTACCAGGCATTATTGGCATGTTTCACAGTCATCCGTCATTGATATCCCATTGTTGGGGATTGACGGTTTCACATTATCAGAGGGTCCCTGCACTTAGGAGATGTTCCAGCATTGGTGGTTCCCTCGTACCATTGGAACCCAGACCCGCGCCACTCAGTTCATGGGTGATATGGTTCCAGGATCCGTGATGATGACGGATTGGCTAGCATGTGTCTGAGATTCGACTCATTTAACACAGATTGATAGTTTGACCCGGCAGTTGGACCGGGCACATTTCTTTATCCGATATTTGGGTAGAGATCCTTCAGAGCAAATACTTTTGATCCTTCCAGCTCTGGCGCTGGCCCCTCAGGTGACCCATATGGTTTTACCGGTGCAGATCCTCCCTTGTATAGGCCTGACATCCTTGTGGATAGACATCCGGTGACTCATGAGAGTTACATCAGGTAGACAGGATTGATGATGTTGACATTGACAACATTGACTTTTTCTGATGTATATTCTCATTATCTCTTTTCATAGGCCTTTATTAGAAATTAGGTAGCTTCGCCACATTCTCGCTATATCTTTTGATAGGCCTCTGTTAGTTGTAGGGCAGTTTTGCCCCATTTCCCTGTATTTTAGCTGTACAGAGATGTATTAGATGATGATATACTTAGGAATGTATGTACAGTTTTCCATTCCCTATATCATATTGCCATCTATTGTATCATATATGTTATTATGTTATGTCTAGAGATAATCAGCATTGACCCCTGGATGGTCTTATGATACGACCCGTACAGATGTCTTCTTCGACAGTTAGCTGTATTGATCATACCCCACAATTTTTGGTGGCATCTGGTATGCGATCGTGGTAAGATAGCATGTCACCATCAAACAGGGTGACTGTAGATATCTGTTGCAGCATACTATGACCTTGTTGATGTTTCAGGTTCCCACAGGATTCGTGGAGGACATGCTGTAGGGTGGTGCAGGATGAGCTCACATCTGGCAACGTTATATCCCAATGTTTTTTGTTTGATAGATTTATCTCTAAGGATAGTTATATATGGTATTTCGGGGATTTCACCACACCAGAGGATCATTGGCGTTTGGCCAGAGTGGATGTACTGCTATTGTGCATACTGTCGTATGTCTAAATGCCACGGTATATGGATAAGTTGGACATAGGAGTCATCATGGCAGTGAGAGCTCTCAGGGAGGGTCACACCATCATACTGATGATCATAGCAGAGACTTTGAGGTCACCCACATACTGTTGTACTTATTCGACGGGAGTGTTACAGGCAGCTCGATCATGTTGTACGTGTGGTTTATGTCACAATTGAGACCGATTGGCACTTTTAGACGGCATGGGTATTTTTTCACCCATGATATAGCCATGTCATACTCCTTTCAGCCTACGGAGTGTATAGATGCTGCATCTTGGTCAGCTTTCCTGGCAGGGATTGGAAATCCATTTGCTATATT